>CM023481.1:17026959-17448555 GCA_013339685.2 Hyalomma asiaticum | reverse complement strand
CTAATAAACGAACGAAGACAAACATTTATGCAACTATCCATTATTGTTGCCCCGCTCGCTTTTACGCTCGCTAAGCGGCTAAGCGGAGCGCGAGTGCAACTGCGCATGCGCTCTCCGGTAAGGAGGCAAGCGGCTACCGGAGCGGGGGTGGGCTCCGCTTACGAGCCGTTTAGCGGAGCGCTGAGCGTCACTACGCGCGCGCGCTCATATCCAACATGGCTGCCCCCACGAGTGCATGCCTTCCACCGCGGCCGGATCGGCGTCATCGTCGACGGAACATTGCAGGCCCCGAAAACGATTTCGCATCGACGAGGATTGCGTCTGACCTGCGATGTGGCTAGTGCGGACCGATTACAACTACCCCAAGCAGGGATAAATAAATCATGAAAATGTACTCAGCACATAGGCAAATGTCAACAAAGCTTGGACTGGATCCGGATAGCATTCGATGGCTATCACCAAGACAACCCTTTATATTTCACACGGTAAATGCACAATTACGCGTTATTCAAGCACATACCTATTTGTTTATAAAGAAGTATTCATATTTATTGTTTTCCTGAGTAAAAATGACAAAAAGTGATTTAGTTTTGTTTCACTATGCCGCATTCAGCCCGAGGGCGCTGCGAGCTCTAAGGCCACGTTCCGCTGTGCAAAACGTGTACTAAAACGCGACAGTCTTCTCCCGCTCCGCTGCGCCTTAGCGGGGCTACTCGGAGCGGCGTGCCGTAAACACGCCAAACTAAAATGCTCTATTATTACCGGTTCCTGGGAGGCTGGGAGTACGCGGCGCACCTTCCGCCAGCTGTGTAAGGAAACACAACGTGACAGCTTGCCTTCAGCGTGTTATGAAGGCCGGGGCGCCGCAAAGGTCGTCGCAGTCACTCTTCCTCTATGCTAAAGGGACCACCAGATTTTATTGTCTGTCGGTTTTTTTTTGGTCTTGTTTTTTGACAGAGAGCGTATGTGATAAGTCGTCAATGCAAATTTAGTAACCATGTCGAAAGTGACTCGGATGTTGAACCAGCTGCAATAAGTGAAACAGTAATTATTATTTCCTGAGTTTCTCACGTCCAAAAACCACGATATGATTATGACTAGAGACGCGTAAGGGGTTCTGCAACGTGCGCTTACATCGCACAGCACACGGCCTCAAGATTCACCTCCATCTAAATGCAGCTGCCGTGGCCGGGATTCGATCCCGCGACATTCGGACCACAGCCGAGTACCATAGCCCCGCCACTGTGGCGGGGCTACCGGCAAGCGTAAGCAGGCTATAGTGGCGGCTCTAGTGTACGATATTCATGATAGTTATACCGGCAGAATAGATGAGCTGCACGTTAATAAAAAGCACAGCGGCATCATCAAAACCAGGTCGCCCGCTTTCCTATTCACACACACACACACACCAACCACGCACCACGCACACACACACAAACACAACACACACACGCACCGCACACACACAGTTCAGACAATCTTACTACATCTCTTCAACAAGGACACAGAGGCACATCAAGGCGCCGTCCTCCGTTAGGTTAGACGGTGCCTTTCTAAAACACAAATAATCAGTTTAAGCGACTTGGCTTTGTATTGATAGAACACTTAATTTTCATTCCCACATTGAATATCTGAAACAAAAGAGAAATATTCACTGCACGATTCCTCGCATTTCTGCGTTCCCAACAAAGTCAAAACAGCATGCTCATTCGCCGGCTATACAGGACAGGTCCTACTTCCCTCACTCACTTATGCATCGCCAGCGTGGTGGCTTCCCACCCTACACGCTTCCAAAGAGACCGCGTATTGTCACTTCAACGATCAGTCTTAATATCTATCGCAGGCTCGTTTCATACGACCAGAACGTCAGCATTACAAATAATCGCTAACGCCCCACCCTTAGATTTAGAATTTCTCTCTTTACACGCAAGATAGTCACGCGTTACGGCACACATACACTAAATCCCGACCACATCCAGCACGACATTGCACCCTGTCTCTATCACCCCAGCCGAAAACACAGATTTTTCTTTACTGAACTCGACCCCTCCCAGCACGACAACGCCTTTCGCCTACCCGTCCTGCATGCATATACGGACGGTTCCTTTACCTCCATTTCTACCGGCTCAGCTTACGTAGTAATGGATAACTAAACTCGAGTTTTGAAGGCCAAAAAATATAAAATAACACATGCATCTGGCGCCTATACAACCGAACTTATGGCTGTCACCGAATGCCTACAGTACATCAGCACACTACGCACTCAATCCCCTTTTCACCTGTACACTGATTGTCTTTCATTACTACGTAAACTCGCAAGCCTTAACGATGATGACGAGACTGTTATAGCCATCAAAAACATGCTTTATCAGTTTCAGACACGCGCCATTTTTTCCGATTATTTCACGTCCCTGATCATAAAGGCATATTAGGACATGAATTGGCAGACACACTAGCAACTTCAGCAATGCGTTCTGGGTCTGAGAGGATGGCTACATATTCAATCCGCACCGTTCGGTCCGAATTATACAAAATTATGATTGCTCATTGACACACATATTGGCAAGCAGAAGGGCCGAACACGTCATTATTTCACTGGATAAATACCGTCTACAAAATTCCAAAATGGTTTCCACCTAATCGGAAGTTAAGACATCTAATGACTGGTCACGGCCATTTCCAATATTACTTCAAGGATTTTATATTACCATGTCTGACCGCTGTGCATGTACAAAAATATGCGTAGCCGATCTACATTACTTTAATGATTGCCCACGAACACGACACGTCACTCAACACTTACGAAGCCGCACAGATCCAACAATATCACACGCACACTTCCCAAGATATCTACTAGAAAAAAAAAACGCTTGCATACTTACTTCAGCCTGTTAACATAATGCGTGAATCGGCGGTTGTCATACCACCCCCCAACCACTATGCAGACATCTCAGACATAACCGGTACCTCACGAAACTTCCAACCACACGTCACCATGCGAAGTCCGAGATATGTGGAGCGCCGCCGCTGTTTTTGTGAACGGGAGCTGCGCCCGGCGATAAACGACCACGATCGGCCGCACTGTGGTAGATACTATGTGATGCTGCCTCCTGTGGTCTGTTGTGCCTGCTTCCGACCGACGCGCTGTCGTGTAGTAACAAGACGCACGATGTGGGACGAGCGCTACCATGATGGCTCTCCAGGCCATAAGTTCGTGGCTGCAGTTGCTGTCCAACGGTGGCGCTCGGTGTTTCAACATACTTTAATAAAGGCACTCCTGTCCGTTTGTCTGGCCGGTGGTGTCCGTCTTGGAGAGCCTGGGCGGGCCGTCTGGCCCGGAAGCCATGTTTCTGAGTTCGTATTTTGTGAGCTTTCTAGCCTTTCCGTGTGCCCGAGGACTGCGCGGACCCACACGGATCATATCGCCATGCCCTGTGAAGTTCTGAAGCCGAGTTGACAAAGCCTTCTCTTTGGTATGGGCTGCTTGTCATCGGTCGGCGGGCTCCTCAAACGATATGTGCAGAATCAGAATTGGATGAAGTATTCTCTTACAGTCCTTTTCATCGCACTGAAGTTTTGTGAATAAGTACCTGGATTTTTTGTACGACGGCAACGGTGCATTGCAAGTATTTTGGAGTTTTTTAAACATCTATATACAACATGAGGAGCATCGTGTCAGGACACTAGGACATTAAAACATTAATGGCAAATAGTACACACGCACTCACTGCGACTTACCAATTAGCAAACCGAGCTTTGGCATATGTAAGGTGTCCTTGGTTTACAGTCAACACCTATTTCCGCTAATTCATGAGGGAACATTTCATGTCATATACTGCGCGGTGAGCGAAAGAGCATTTGCGGAGTCACGATGTAATCAGGATGGCTGATCGTGCAACATTCCCGGGAACCATGCTTCACTTTATTTGGTACAATGATGAATAACGCCATTTCAAGTGTTCCCAGCATCCTGACAATGTAAAGGGATCGCAAACAACGCATTGGCATCCCAATAAAAGTAATACATTTTAAATGTCGTGCGGGATATGACTACTCTTTTTATTTGAATTGTGGGGAAAAAAAAAACGCGGTTTATTGAAATACGTCCAGTCGCTATTTGTTTTGGAAAAACTGTACCACACCAGACAAAACACAAGAGAATGAAATAAGCAAGGAGGAAAAAAGCTGGTTTCATCTCTGCATGTATATATTTCCTTCAGTGTTCAGTAGTTCAGCCACTGCACGGCAACTCTCGCAGAAAAGAAAGGACCGAAAAACTTTTAAAGATAGTTAATATGAAATATTTTCAATTAAAGGTACTTTAAAAAGTCCACTAATCATTGAGTTAGAAGTACGCGTTCAATCTAAACATGTAGCGCATATACGTATATAGATACATTTCTCACACACGCTGAGGAAGGCCTGTAAAAAGCTTCGGCGGATGTACGCGAACGTGTCCTAAAGAGCGATGTCGCTGAAAAATTTTAACTTTCTATCGCATCTGACAATAGCTGCACCGTGATTCAACATATTCGTAAATGAATTCCCAGAGGCACTTTATGGCCAGCGAGTGCTGATCCTCGCGCCACTAAGTTCCATACGTCATGCAGCGCCACCAAGTCTGCCTGGAAATTTAGCTCTTCCAGAGAAATGAACAGTCGTTTAGCAAACGTATGCAAAACATCAGCGATAACGGAACTTTTCAGCAAACCAACGCGCAGATTTCACAATCACGATACAATGTAAGGCCGTGAACATAATGCATGTATCTGTCCTTTTCCCCGCATGGCGGACCATTCAATCCAGTGGAGCCCTCGACTGGGCCCCCCCTCACCTGCTCTCTACATTCTTCTTTTTATTTATTTAATAAATGTCTTGACACACATATTCACGTTGTTGTACTTGTCTTTTTTTGTAATTATTGTTTTGTTTTGTTTTTTCAAACTCGCCCGCCTCGCTTCTCTAATCAGTACCCCAGGACAACATTAAATGTGCGCTTGTTTGGCTCTCAGATTCGATTGATTCATTGATTCCTGGGTCTTTACATCCCAAAACCACTTGTGATTATGAGATACGCCGTAGTGGAGGACTCCGGAAATTTTCCCCACCTGGGCTTCTTCAATGTGGGCTCTCACACACGATAGAAGGAATGAAGTGTGGTACGATCACATGTTAGAGCTACCAGGCAGTGACGTCCGTAAGCGGTAGCACAATGAGCACAATGAACCGGCGCAAAACAAAAGCTCATATCGCGCAGAGCGTCAGATGCAAAGGCGTTTCTTCGCCCACTTCATTACAGAACGAACGAACGAACGAACGAACGAACGTTTATTGAGCTGACCAAAGAATTGACTGTCCCCTGGAAGAAAACGAATTACGAGATGCTTTCTGTTATAGTGAAGGACTTGAACTGGCACTAAGAAAGAAATATCAGATGACAGCGCCAAGCCACCGACAAATGCAAAAATTGAAGTTAAGCAACCCTGAATTCATTTAGTCTCTCGTGAGTTACAACGCGGCTTCAGCTATTTAATACGATCATCAGCCAAATCCCACCACGAGTTTTGGAAGCACAGATTATGCCAATATGCTATTTCTAAAGTGTTCATATAGAGTAAGAGACGTACCTTTCGCAACCTGATCACTAATATTAGCAAAGTTTGCATTCTCCTCATTATATTAAGGTAGTAAAGCATTTCTTAGCAATGCTACCACTGTTTCGTCTTCAATATCCGAACACGGCTCTTAAATGCGACACATCCGGAGTTCCCCATCTCATCGTGATTGTTCCTAGTTTATAATAGTGACGGTGCAAGCAACTACCGTAACGCGTAACATAGTCTTTCGGTAACTAATATCTTTTTTTTATGTGATATGTGCTACCGTTTAACAAAGAAGTCTGCCTTTCATACTTCGGATTGTCAAACTAAACGTCTTAATTTGCTGCACGTGGTTATCGGACATGACATGACAAGCTCCACAGCACGTCACGGCAGGTTTAAGTCAACGTATATCTCTTTGCCGAGACGAACATATAGTCCGTTTCTGGAGTTCCGTGCAGCACTGCCGAAGCTACAGGCCCCTTCTGCCAATCACGAGGGCAAACACGTTCTAAACGTATCCCTCCGCGCCATGGCATCTGCCAATGGTGGACGCTGCAGTGGCAGGAGCCACCTTGGAGGCGGACGGAGTGGGCTCGCAGGTGCGTGTCCGAACAATGAGATTTATCTCACCTCGGAAGAACTCTGCGCTCGATGGTGTCGTAGCCTTGGCTCTGCTGCACTGAACTCCTGAAACAGACTATAATTGTGCAGCACGCGACCTACACTCTTTTAGCGCACCACTTAACCATATTGGGACCTATATATTATCGCGAATACACATAAAGCGGTCGACCACACACAAAGAGGCGGCCTCCTGGGATGTTGTAACCAGTGTTGTACACGTTCCTCCATAACAGGAACGAAAACTCGTTCCTCGTTCCTTCACAATTTTGTAACGAGTTCCCGTTACAAGTTCCTTTAATCAGAAAGGAACGCGTTCCAGTTACATTTCGGAAATTGGAACGTGTCGTTACATTTACGTTACATTTGATTTCTAAAATTTAAAATTAATCGTGAGGCAAAATGAAGTGAGCATATTAAATCCCGCATAGGCCTGCGTATATTTCAGGAATTTCAACGTTATCGGCGGCATATTATCTGGAGACAAAGAAATATCCAAGGAAAGGCCCCTAGGCAAATGTATTCAAGGAGTACCGAACATACTACAGACAACGCCACTGCAACATTGGCGCTAGTCTTTTACAAGTGAGACACATATGACACTTTCTACTTCAGTCTTCAGATTTATAACCAGAACACTGCGTCTCCAATTAGCAAATATATCTAGTTACTCACATGCACAAACGCATGTAACATCGGTGCGCCTGACACTAAAGGGTAGTAATAGACCTTTTTCATTTAGGATAATATAGAAAGGTTTCTGCCTGACCCATATGGCATTGCTCGAAAATACTGGAACAAGATTCTCCGATGTCGTCAGCATTCCCAATCCTAAACGATTTTGCTCAAAATTGGTGGCCCTTGTAGCATTTTAATAAATAATTGGCAGTTCTAGATAGTTTGATTTTATTTAGTTCTCATCACTTTAAAGTGTTGGTGATATACAATACTATACTTTTGTTGTTAGTTATAGCTGCGTTGAATCTATGTCGGTGTGAGGAATTTTAATATTGCTGTCCTCTGCGTTTACCGCTGAACTAAATAACACGGGACTGTTTTGTTCTTTCTTTCGTGGCATTAGGAATAAGCATTACGTATTTGCCTGTTCTATTCGTAGGCACACCGACATTAAGGCAAGATTTTTTTTTTTTTCCCAAGTTGTTGCGCGTAGAATGGACAATCACAGGAAGAACAGCAAGGCAGACAGAAAGAGCGCAAACTGCGCTCTTTCTGTCTGCCTTGCTGTTCTTCCTGTGATTGTCCATTCTACGCGCAACAACTTGGAAAAAAAAAATCATGCACCAACTCGCCCAGCAAGAAGTTCTTCTACGATTAAGGCAAGGGTGAAATGCTGTTGTGGTGCAGGAAATAAATAAGAAAATGAATAGCCTCACATGCATAATTTGAAGGGACGCCCACCAAAAATGACGCACACCACACAAGCATAATTGACAGGACATTGGTATACAGCTAATGAGGCTGCACAGTAAAGTGGACGGTGTGCGGTGCGTTAAAATGTTTGGTTATGCCTGTGCAGCTAACCCTTTGGTTGCGTAGAAATGATAGCAATGAAACTATGGTTTTTATTAGAAACAAACTGGGTATCACCGAACATAATTAACCATGTCCGTGCTAGAGCGATGTTAACTTCGCTCAGCATTACAAACACGCCCGCACGCACGTAAGCATGTCCCGCACACGTTCGCGTTAGAACGTGTGTATATCCTTTCGAAAAGCCTTTCGTTCCTGCTTTTTGCCGTGGGCATAGGGCTGTTGACGCTAAATTAAGGCGCGGCCCGTTCAGTTCAACTAAAATACATCGAAGAGATTGACGCACAGAGTGTCTTACAAGTATTGATAACCATGGCCGTAACCGCCTTCTCAGAACCAATGGGCGGAGAGGCGATATAGTAAAGCAGGCGTTGACAGTGTTTTAGTTCGGAGGGAGCCATGGCGGCGGGATCATAAGGGACGAAAGGAACTTCGCTGTTGCACGCAGTACCTCCCCCGTTGCCGTACACCCGTACAGGGGCTGTCTGACAGCCGGAAACTACTTGTCCAGCGGCCATAGTAAGCGGCCACCGCCAAAGAGTAGAGGGATACCCTTACGTCGTGCAGCCACAGTGAAGGGGACGCATCGCCCTCGTCGAATCATCGAAACCGCAATACAATGGCGTTTTCGTGTGTGATTTTCTATGAGGGAGCGATAGTGGCTGCAGGAAAACGGGGACTCCAGGGAGGGCTTGTTGTAGCCTAGCCTATCCGCCTTGCATGATGTGCTGCGTACGTGCGATCGTCGTGGAGTGGAACAAGGAACGCCGTTCCCTTTGCCGTTCCTTCGTAAATGTAACGCGTTCCCGTTACAGTTCCACCAATCCTAAATGGAACGATGGCGTTCCTTCGTTCCTCCCAAAAGGAACTCGTTCCAGGAACGTCGTTCCTTGGAACGACGTTCCGTACAACACTGGTTGTAACCACGCATGTCATAACGTGAAATCTGTGACAAATAAAACAATAAAAGCATCTCGCCATTCGGCCAATACTTGGATGAGCCACATCGTCTCGATAGCCTCGGTATAAAGGCTTATCTTCCTGCGTATTGGGGAGTCGATCGGAATAGTGGAACCCAGCGCATTTATTCGCTTTGTGTCGGCTGTGCATAAACGATGCCGGCACAAAATGGTCCTCTACTCTGCCGTAGTTACAATCGCGTCCCGAAATCACCTGCTTCTCAGCCATTTTATTACCACGCACTGCTGCTTAGGCAAGTCTTCCTGGTTATCGACTAAAGTCGCTATACCAGGAATGGAAGGCCAGACCGTAGCGATGCGCGTGATCCTTCCTCAACCAGCGTGGCTGTCGAGCGTAGTAACCGTAAGAAAGAGTGACGACCTCGTTAACGAGTTTGCAAGCCGGAGGAACCGCGTTGAAAGCGTGCTTTCGAGTATATGTGGTCTTCCGTTGGCGCGTTGTTCGTTTGTCCTAAGTCTATTGTATATTCGAAATTTTCTAAGACAACGCCTTAGTGGGCGCAGCTTCCACCCTGTAGTTGGACGCGATGCGATTCGTGACTGAAATAAACAGAAAGAAAATCTATAGAAGAAAGCGAACTGTAAAGCAACAGTTCATAACTAATCATAATGAAAAACAACATGAAAACATAAATTAAAGATTAGAGATGAATTATTAATACTCGAAAATCTTGAAAGGGCCCCGCCACGGCATTTGAGCACAGTAACAATACAATGGCCATTACTCGTGGAGGTTCCAGTGAGCATGTGAGCTAAACGTTATCGCGCTGCAAGCATTTTGGTTTCAAACGCAGCTGGAAAGGATCCACACTTCTTCCAATAAGTGGCGTCTCTGGGGGCACCGGCTTCGCCGCTTGACTTTTTCGTTATTCTGTAAGAGGTGTACGCACATTTTCTCCATTTATTCAAATCAAAAAGAACAAAGCACGCATAGCAGATAATCTTCCAATGATTATGGGGTCAGCCAATACTATTTTTGCTTGAGACGAGTTAGTAGTTGCCCCAGTGACGTCTGTTGTTGAAAAAAAAAAAAGAGCCGGCACTTTCCAGATTAGTTTGAAACTAAATTGCTAATTTTCTGGTGCGTGCAGCGCAATAACATTTGGCCCACATGTTCACAGCAGCCTCCCCGACCGATAACCATCGTTTCGTGACTTCTCAAAAATGTTCAACGGACCCTTAAATATACATCAATGAAACTGCTTCTTTGAACAAGAACAAAAGATAGCTACCGATCCGCGCTACAAATGTAATTAGCCAGAGAAGCTATTGAATCCAACTCAATAAACTACTAGACCTCTCTCGCTGTCATCTTTCTAACCCCTCCCCCTCTCCCCAGTGCAGGGTAGCAAACCGGAGTCCAATATCTGGTTAACCTCCCTGCCTTTCTCCTCATTTCTCTCTCTCTCTCTCATCTTACTGCTATAACCAAACCCGCCTTCTGTATCTACGCAGAGCTTTTCCTCATCGCAGGTTTCACCTCCTCTTTAGTCACAGTTTCAGCCGAATGCTTCCGCCTAAATCTGCAGATAACGCCTACACGTCTGCACTGCAAAGCCGAGTTCGCCTGGCGCCTGGCTCGAGTTGTGGCTTGCACTACGTCGTCGGTTACTGAACTCTAAACCAAGCATACCAGTGCGCTACCGCTTTCCCCTTGTTCCAAGGACGCTCACGCTGCTGGAAGCTCTCACTGCTACGTTCTACTTGGCACTCACATTACCACAGTCTTCATCTCCTGCCTTTATTATACAAGAAAAAGCCCTGCAGGTTTCGCTTCCGAATGTACATGTATACATTTTTTTCAATTGGCTTTTCCGCAAAATTTTCTTTTTGGGTACACTTCCCCTTATTTCCTTATGCTGCTATTGGCTTTAAGCCGGATGTACCTTCTGGTGGCGCGGGCTACCCCCACTTTATTTTATTTTTTTTCCATACCAGAGGGAACACACACACACACACCTTGAGTTGAGCTATAAGTCCTTGTAATACGGAACTCTTGCCACTTTTTAGGCTCGACAAGGCAACAGTCAAAAGCAATAGACGAAAAAGGCAATGAAATTAGTGAGTTAGATTGAATTACCAAATGTAGACTGCTCAACAAACAGAAGGTGCGTGCCTGAATGTGAAAACAAGGTCGTAGACCAGGCAACTGAAAAGCTCCTACGGGGGATATTGCTTAGACAAGTAGGGTCGGTGGCTAAATCGAGAAATACGCTGCCTCTCACAACAATGTGAACGTGCTAGAAAAACTCGACAAGGTGGTTTCTGACCTCCGCTTGGGGGGGGGGGGGGGGGTCCTCGAATTTGCCCTTCGGCATCTGTCCAGGCGCCGCACAGATAACGCCGATTGGATAAAAACGGCTGCACCAGTTTGGCTAGCCTTATATTGCGCAACACCAGAGATTACGAAACCGGACCTCGCCCCGCCACGGTGGTCACTCGGCTGCTGATGCGAAGGTCGCGGTATCGAATCCCGGCAGCAGCGGCTGCATTTCGATGGAGGTGAAATGTTGAGGCCTGTGCACTGTGCGATGTCAGTATACGTCAAAGAACTCCGGTTGTCGAAATTTCCAGAGCCCTCTACTACGGCATCTGTCATAAACATATCGTGGTTTTGTGGCTAACAACCCTAGAAATCATCACCACGGAACCAGAACTTTCGTGAAGAGGCGAACTAGGATGCTGCTGTGGGGCATGAAGATAACAGTGATAGAAAATGCATCAGTCTGCCGGGCACAAAAAAGTAAAACGTGCATTACAAATTCTGGGGTTTTTATGATTGTCAAACACGCTGCCGTCTGTCAGGCCGTAGTGGCGTAGTTGCGGCCGCTTTTCTGAACATCACAGGGACGCTTTGAGCGCCGAAATGTCGCCATTACGCTTTTGACGGTCCGCCTTCTCGAGTAGGCAGCGTTCTAGGTGATGGCGTCAAAAACAAAGGGTGGAATCCAATAAAGAAATTTTTAAAACTTAATTTCCAGAAAAAATAAACAACTTGCAAGCGCGTGGTTTCGCATTATTGTCACAGGGCCTAGGAGAGCGGATATTGAATAGTTCATTTCGACCAGTATGCATTAAAAAGCTGCCGGAGTTGCGCATTAAGTTCCTGCATGGTCATTTTAAACTCTAAAGGATCGCACGAAAGCCGACGGCACACTACGGTGGAAAACAACAATAAAAAAAAAAAGATCGTGCGGAACTATTCGTTATAGGAAAAAGAAGCTCGAACTCGTATACTTCTGGATCGATATATAAGGTAATCATCGCCTCCCACTATAGCTTTAGTACAACTACGAAAAGGCGTACCGTGGGACTCCGGTGAAGCAACCCTGCGCATAGTGCACCACGTTGTATAAACAAATTCCTACGAGCAGTTTATCGCACTGCGCAAGCCCTACTCGAGAAGGACACAGAGAAACAAAAATGTCGAAGCATCTTTTCATTTTATCCATTGCTAACCGTGAAGCTTTCCGTGATAACCTGATTTCGTCGCGCTTTAGCATTGTATAACGTCGTTGCACCTTACTGTTTGTAATATTTGTCTCGTTTCTTTCTTTTTATTTTCCCCCTTTCTTTCTTGTTATTTCCACTACGGCGTCCCTCGTAATCAGAGCTGGTTTTGGGACGTTAAACTCCACAAATCAAATCAATCTTTCTTGTTATTTGTTTAGTTTTTGTGTGTTTTCTGTTTTGCAAACACAAACGCCCCCCCCCCCCTTACTCAATGCCCTTCTATGGATCTGTAAGTAATTTTGAATAAATAAATAAATAAATAAATAATATACTGCTCAAGACGCACTGGCGAACTGGTTGCATAACCATGATAGGACATGGCGATGCATATCACACGAAAAGACGACAAAGCACATAATAATTGACGCACAGGAGCGTTTTATATGGACGCGCACAAGCGCTTTATCAGCGCTGGTGTGTGCACGTGTGCTCCCATCATCCGAAGTCCGCTACCACACGCGACCTTCAACCTTTCGATTATGTCACGCGGAAATACGGCTTCCAGCAACTCGACCTTGAGGGCACTATGGTATACGCCTGTACCTCTTCGCTTGGGTGGTTAATGCAAGGCGGGTGGGAAATGGAATAGGGGCTTATAAAGCGCGGGAAAATACCGCGAGTTGCAACCTGAGATAGAAATGCAGTGCGCAGTTGTTTTCGCGCCCTTTAGTTATAGCCTTCCGCGTAGTACCCATACAACACCCATATTTAGCACCGTTTCTGCTCTACGAACGGCTGCTGAAATAGGAGTGACGATATGATCAAACGCGATCGCGTTTTACATACGAGTCTCGCTATCCGTAAGTTCTACGCGGAAGTCAGGTTACGTACACTCGCATTTCGCGCTAAATCATTGCAGCCGCAAGTTCAGACTTCGCCAATAGCAACGGTGACGTGATCTTGGTACGAATTGACCTTTTAATGTTTCACCAAATCAGGCGTTAAAGCTTCACTGGCATAACGTAAATCTGAACACCTTATTTGGGAGGTGTCGAAGTCTATGTTTACAAAAAAATATATATAATAGCAATAAACGCTTGTCATTCCTACGCCAGTAATACACTGCACTGAAAGCCGCGCGAACTGCGCAGCACTGATTCGCTTGTATTTCCCGTGTGTTTCTGCTGCTGTGTTTGTTGTGGGCGTTTTTCGAATTATTTTCGCTTAATTTGATCTCATTATGCGTTTAACTACCCTTACTGTGTGTCTCTTGTATTAATATACTAATCTGGTTAATTTTAACCATTAGTTAATACGGATCCGTTTATAGCTCATTTATGATCGGTGTATGCCTTACGCAGACTTGCGCTTTGGCATGCGTGACACCCAAAAAGGGGCGGCATGCCGGGCCCCCAGAGGTTCTCCGCGCTTAAAACTCACGATTCCTCATTATTCCTTCGAACGCTACTTTTCGACAAAAGAAAGAAGTGTATACTTTGCTCTTGGATGCTGCTGAATTGACACGGTTTTTTTTTTCTTCTTAACAATGGACCATTCTATAGCGGTGCCCGCCGCAGTGGTAGAGTTACATGGCCGAAAGATGCGGGTACAATCCCTTGCCATTAGTGCATATTAGTGCATGTTTAAATGGCATGAGTGCACGTTTAAGTAACCCAGGTTGTCAAAACTTCTAGGGCCCTCCACTGCGGCGTGCCTCATAATCACACATCGTGGTTTTGGCGCATAAAACGTCCAATTATTATTATTATTATTATATATTATTATTATTATTATTATTATTATTATTATTATTATTATTATTATTATTATTATTATTATTATTATTATTATTATTATTATTATTATTATTGTTGTTGTTGTTGTTGTTGTTGTTGTTGTTGTTGTTGTAAAGCCGTCGCTTTTACGCTGTAGTTCCTTCATCTAGCTGTTTTAATATCTTCCGGCGTCCGTTGCATGAATCTGAAGTTGCCTTATGGTGGTTTAAGAATTTTCTTTCTTTTTTTTAGTATTGTTCCGCGACCGCTACAAAGCAGGACAACGATCCAGCCCGAAATTCTGCCTATATGCGCAGCTCCATAACCTTGGCGGGAACGCCGTGAGAATGCTGTGCCTGGCTTCAATAGTACTAGCAATAACGATCGCTCCAGCCCACGCTCCGTAGAGAGAGAGAGAGAGAGAGATGATGGACAAAAGACAGGGACGTTAACCGGAAGGGCAAAATATCCACTCTTCGGCCCTGCACTGGGGAAGGGGTAAGGGGAGACAGAAAGCTCCGTAACTTATCTATAAGCTATAGCGCCTATCGGTGATAGCAAGTACACAAAGCCTCTTGTGAGAAATGAAAGGCAGATGATGTCGATCTTTCCTGGATCACAATCGAGTGACCGTCTTCCCTCATTCCAACCTTCGGTGAAGATCCATGAAACCGAGTACATTTCGTTTTTGTCCTGTTTTGAGAGCAGGTAGTTGGGGCGTCTATGAGAATGTTTACAGCTGCTGATCTGGTTTGTAGGGTTTAACGTCTCAAAACCATTTCTGATTACGAGAGACGACGTAGTGGAGGTCTCCGTAAATTTCGACCATTTGGTGTTCCTTAACGTATACAGCACACGGACCTCAACATTTCGCCTACATCGAAATGAAGCCGCCGTGATCGAGATTCCATCCCGCGACCTTCGGAGTTTACAGCTGCTGATGTAGCGCTGGATATATATATATATCTATATATATATATATATATATATATATATATATATATATATATATATATATATATATATATATATATATATATATAACCCAATCCTGATCCTGTGCACACTGCGGTCAGTTATCCGTCTTAATTTCATCTGCCTATCTAACTTTATAATGCTCATGATGCGCTTGCCCCTTCTTGGGATACCTTCTGTTGCCCTTAATCACCATCACCTATCTGCCTTCATATTATGTGTTCTACCCACGCGCATTTCTTCTTAATTTGTACTAAGGCGTCATTAACACGCGTTGGTTCCCTTAGCCGCTACGCTATCGTCTTGTCCTTTGACGTTACACATATCACTTTCGTTTCAAGGGCTCGCAACGTCGTCCTTAATTTAAACTGAACACTTTTCGCGAGCCTCTAGCTTTCTGCACGGCGAGTATAGGAACCGGTAAGGATGGCGTAAGTACCGGCACACGCACATGCGACAAAAAAAAATGTATATACACCAAAAACAGGGATTTTATCTGGGTGGAGTTCTTGCACTCTAGGAAGGAGAGAGTGGAGAAAGGCAAACTGGAGAAAAAGAGCTAAGGCGCCGTGTGGCCCTTATAAGTACCGCCACACAGAGCGTCTGCAAATCAAACCTCAGTCTTCCCAATCCCACTGCAAAAAGCGCTTCTGCATGCTGTCGGCGTTTTTTGAAAAGTGTTTCTACGTTCCGTAAAGAAGAAAAAAAGAGCCAGGCCTGCAGGGAACCGCAGGACAGTGACAGCGTAAGCTGGAGGAGCGACCTTCTTAGAGGCCATTTTAAACGCTTGAGGAAACTAGCGCAAGTAGAGGTTATAGGTATCCCCTGCGCCATAACTCTTATCATTTATCCAAGTAGGGAAGTACCCACTACGCCATAATTACTGCGGTATTGTAGCGTGCAAATCTGTATAACTGCACATCTTAGAGAGTGTCTTGGCGTCGTTTTCCCGAGAACGAACCGAACTCTCGGCACGGCGTCGGCGGCGAGCAGCGGTTTGGGCTTCTCTCTGCACAGCTGTCCGTCGTGCCCGACGTTGCCTTGCTGCAGCCGCGGGCGTAGCTCTGCGATTCGCTTTTTCAGCAGCGGTCGCCACCTTGCGAGAAGGCACCATCAGGTATATCGAAGAGCCAAGTCAGGTTGCTGAAAGGTCTGCGCACGTCGCCTGCCGCGTGATGCATGGCACGATACGACAAAACTGCTTCAAAAAGGTAGTGCTTCGTAATAATGATGACGGATATGTTGAACAATATTGTTTCATAGTGATGATGTTGATGATGCCTCTGTAATGGGTTCAGAGCTACCAACCATGCAGCCCTGTGTTCTTTCAAATGATTCATCGAACTCGTTATGCAATCCAGTTTCCCCGACGTGTAGTGGCGTATTATTATCCTGCCACGTAACATTGCATTGGTTAATGCGATTCGTCGGCAGGCGTTATAGCTGTTCAGGTCTTTTAGAGAAACAAAACACCTGGGCCAGACGGTCTCAGTGCGGAATTTTATGTGGTATTCGAGGAAATGCTTCTACCTTTTATTGAACTGCTTTTTAAAGAGGCCTATGAACATGGTGAACTGCCTAACTCTTTCTATCAGGGCTATACAACCTTAATCCCGAAAAGTACCGACAGCGAAGCCCTAAAAAGAGTAAATGGATATAGGCCGATATCCCTATGTAATGTCGATTATAAAATATTGCTAAAGTACTCACAAATAGGTTGCAGATTATCATCACTAAACTAGTAGGGGATCACCAAACATGTGGAATACGAAGTCGTTCTATACAGACGAATATACATATAGCACGGTCAGTTCTTGAGTGCATTGAAGGAAGTGTCGATCAAGTAGCTCTTCTTCAGATTGACCTCGCCAAGGCCTTTGACAAGGTACAGCATGATTTTTTATTCCGGCTACTGCGTCACCTACGGCTAGGCGATGCATTGTACAAAGGCATAGCACTTTGTTATAAAAGGTGCACAACAAGGTTAATTGTAAATCGCACTCTGTCAGGCGTAATCCAGGTGAATTCATCCGTACGTCAGGGGTGCCCGCTGTCCCCTTTACTTTTTGCCATATATATGGAACCGCTTTGTCTGAGTGTACTTGTTAATTCTAGCATTAGAGGATACAGGTATGAAGTTGAGGAAATTAAAGTTTTAGCTTATGCGGACGACATTGCCTTCTTTTGCACCGATAAACCTAGTGTTCAGGAAGCAATAGATACCACATTGCGGTTTTGCGACATTGCGGGAGCTAGCATTAATTTTGAAAAAAGCAGAGGATTTTGGATAGGCATGTGGGCTTCAACTCCTTCAGTGTTTGCGAATGTTCATTGGAATGAAGCTCCAATTAGGTACCTTGGGGTACCTCTCGATAATTACCGTAATAGTGGTCCTCATTGGACGTCTGCCATAAGTACTATACGTCGAAAAGTGGCTAATTGGCAGGGTCGTGACCTTTCTATTTTTGCTAGAGCTAAAGCATGCAATGTATTTCTAGCGTCAAAACTTATTTATGTCCTGCAGGTGTTGCACTGCTCCCGTGTCCATTTACAGGCATTTCACAGAATATTCGCTTGTTTTATTTGGCGTTCATCTTGGGAAGCTATGAGAAGAGACAATCTTTTACTACCGCTCGATAAGGGGGGCCTCAATCTTGTGCATTTGTTTGTGCGACAATTGGTACTTCGCTTCTTTTACCTGAAAGATGTTTGTCATCCATTTCTACTAGCCGTTCTTAGAACCCGTATTGCTTATCACCTCCCTTTTCTTTTTGTAACGACAAACACTCCTCAAGAATCGCGGCTATGGGGCTTTCTGAAAGAAATTGTTGACACTCTCTGTTTTTTAAAAGCTAGATTCACATTAGAGTACTTATATACTGTCGATAGAACAACACTATCTGCTGCACTCGTGAACGACCTTTTCTCTGCGCCTGTTTACCGGTTGCCATATTTGTCGTTATCTGGACAAGATGTGTTTTTCCGTGTACGTAAAATGTGTGTATCACCTGCTGCGAAAACGTTTTTCTTCAAGCTACACACGGGTACGTTACCTGTGAAGACCTGGCTTAAGGAAAAAGGAATACACGTACCTTGGTCAGTAAACTGTAGACTTTGCAGTCAACCTGAGACCATTGAACATTGTTTTATTGTTTGTCAAGATGCATTTTATTTCTGGGACATTCTCAAGCGGACGATTAGAAAAGAACTTCCCCTCACACCTCACGGAATTAGGTTCCTCCCGTTCAGCAAGAGCAGTAGTACTATGCCGTATGATATGGTCATGTTGTTAGGACTTTATGCCCTCTGGAGGAGCCGCATGATTGACAGGCATGCTGAACCACCTCGCTCGACGAAGTCTGTGTTCCGAGAAGAGGTTGCCCAAGTACGCAGTGTGGTTGAGACTTTTGATCCTGTTCCGGACTGGCTTTCGCTTCTGGACGCTTGTGTCTGTTTGCCTGACTTTTGAGGAGTCTATGAGCTTAGAAGTACAAAGGCGTGTTTTGTTTATGCTAGACTGTTAATATGTGTGCAACTGTATAGTACAATTCAAACCCATTTACGGAAATATTTCCATGCAATAAAGAAAAAAAAACAAACGTGGCGCAGTGGTAGAATGCTCGACTTCCACGCAGAGGATGTGGGTTCGAATCCACGCAGAGGGCGTGGTTTGAATGCTCCTCGGTCCTGGTTATTTTTTCTAAAATTTGCGCGATAGCGGTTACGGACACCGGCGGCGGCGGAGGACAACTACGGCGCAGAAACGGCCCTTGTTCTGTGACCTCATAACAGCTTACGCTGTAAAAACAAGTTAAGAGAAGGAGAAGGGGAGGGTAGAGCCTTGCAAATGTTGCCGGCACTCTATCCACTCAAACGCTGCCTGTCGCAGGGGGGAAGGTACGAGTGCTGGCGCATTCTTTAGCAGCCTTTAGCAGTAACAATGCGCACTGATCCCACTGTTCAAGGCACAATCCACACTGCAATCATCACAGCGCAGTATTACTGCTTTCTGAAAGAAAGAGCAGAAATCTGCGGCTGGCAAGGCTTCAGCTTCTGTAAGACTGGGCGCTTTCCATATCATAAAGAACCAAGGCATGTCCTGGCAACCCACCAGACATTGGAATCTAAACCACATACATCGTGGCACTACAGCTCCATTTTTTTTTTTCGTGAGCAAAGCTGTCAAAACTGTACTGATGGTGGGGATATAGTATATTCAGTCAATGTGCGCGAGCGCCGCAGGTGCTTTGCTTCCGCCGGAGGTGTAATGCACGTTGTGCGAATAGGCTGAGTAATCAGCTGACATTTCACAATCTCGCACCACTGCAACCCCTCCAAGAATTTGGGCTTTCTATGTCTATGTGCGCGTACGTAAACACCCGTATGCGAGCGCATGTATGTGTGCGTGCGCGCGTTTGTGTGTGTGTGTTGATTGGTGGGTTTAACGTCCCAAAACCAGCTCTGATTATGAGAGACGCCGTAGTGGAGGTCTCCGGAAATTTCGACCACCTGCGGTTCTTTAACGCGCACTGACATCGCACAGCACACGGGCCTCAACATTTTGCCTCCATCGAAATGCAGCCGCCGCGGACAGGATTCGATCCCGCAACCTTCGGATCAGGTGTGTGTGTGTGTGTGTGTGTGTGATAATTGCGCGAACTATCATCCGCTGATGAGGCACGCCTTAGTGGCGGACCTAAAAATTTTGAACACGTAGTGATATACGCAGCTTAATCAATGTATTTAATGGCATTTCGCCCCGTCGAAATGCGACCGCATTGGCTTAGAGTGAGCTCGTAACCTGCACTTCAGCAGCACTATACCACGGCCAATAATAATAATCATCATCATCATGAGCAGCAGCAACAGTAGCAGCCTTTAAGTCCACTGCCGGACGAAGGCCATCTCCCAACGATTTTCAATTTGCCCTATCCCGAGGGAGATGGTTCCACTGTATGCCTGCGAATTTCTCGATTTCATCGCTCCATCTAAGCCTTTGCCTGCCTCTGTTGCGTTTTTCTTCTCTTGGTATCCAATCCGTCGTTCTTACTGCCCCTCTGTTATCGGTCCTCCGCATGACATGTCCTTCCCAGGTCCACTTATTTCTTTTAATTGATATAAGAATATTAGCTACTCCTCTCCGTTCCGTGATCCATTCCGCTCGCTTTTTATCTCTTAGTGTTACACCCATAATTTTTCTTTCCATTGCACGATGCTTGCTCCTTAGTTTCTTCTCGAATGTTTCCGTTATACTCCACGTTTCTTCACCGTACGTTAGTACTGGGAGAATGTAGTGATTAAATACTTTTGGCTTTAGTGACAGAGGGAAGTTTCCAGCACGGTGTAGGAAGGATGATTTCCAGTCATCATTTAGGAACGTCTGCCGTATGCATTCCAGCCGATCCTTATTCTACAGAGAATTTCCTTTTCATTGGTAGGCTTCTCTGTTAGTAACTGCCCTAGATATGCGTATTCATTCACAAGTTCTTAGGTATGAGTGCTAATTTTAAATTCCTGTTTTTAAGCTAAACGTTTGAACATAATTTTGGTTTTTTTGTACTATCCATATTAGTCTTATTTTAAATCTTTCCCGGTTTAGGTCCTCAATCATGTTTTATAGTTCGCCACCATCATTGCTAAAGTGCACAATGTCGCCAGCAAACATTAAATTGCTGAGATATTCTCCGTCTATTCTAATTCCCTTTTCTTCTCAGTCTAGACGTTTGAACACTTCTTTTAGGCATGCAGGGAATAATATCGGGGATATTGTATCTTCTTGTCTGACTCCTCTCTTGATCGGAATTTTTCTGCTCTTTTCATGTACGAGTAGTGTGGCTGTGCAATCTTTGTAGATGTTACTTATGGTATACACGTATACGTCAGGTACACATTGTCGACGCAAAGCTGCTAGAACTGCTTGTATTTCTATAGAATCAAAGGCTTTCTCGTAGTCTATAAAGGCCATATAAAGAGGTTTGTTATATTCAGCGAACTTCTCGATTATTAGATTGATGGCATGGCTGTAGTCCATTGCAAAGTAACCTTTCCTAAAACCAGCTTGTTTTCTTGGTTCGTTCAAGTCGAGTGTTTCTCTTATCCCACCTGAAATTACTTTCGTAAATAGCTTGTATATTACTGGGAGTAGGCTAATTGGTCTGTAATTTTTTAACTCCTTTATGGCACCTTTCTTGTTTATTAGGATTATTTTAGCATTTTTCCAGCTGAGCGGTACACTGTACACACAAAGGAAACGGTCTACACTTGATACATTTCGTGAAGAGCAACGCAACTTTTTTTTTTTCAAATATAATGCCTCCTCCATCTTTAATCAAGTCGGCCGTTACGCGGCCTTCACGTGCTGCTTTACCGCGGGACATGACTTTGACGGCTGTTTTGGCTTCGTTAGTAGTCATACGCGGAACCACTCCTTCGATTTGATGTCCACTAAGCTTGCATGGTCTGTCTGAGAGCTGTGCAGTTCAGAGTAGAAATCTTCTACTACCTTTACTATTTCATTAAAGTTTTTGATAACGTTACCTTGTTTATCTTTCGGCGCATGCATTTTGTTTTGTCCTAAGTGCAGTTTCTCTCTAGTCTTTATAATTCTGGTGCCTTTCTCTGCTGCTGCTGTCTATTTCTTTCATGTTAAAGTTCCTTACATCTCTTCGCCGGCCTTTATTGATCAGCACAGATAGTTCTGCAAACTCTATCTTATCTTTCGACAAAGTCGTTTTCATCTGTCGGACTTTGTTTTTAGGTCTTTAGTAGTTTGGATTTGGAACAACTTTTCACATCTTGTGTTAATGTTTTACCTCCGACTTCATTCGCTGTTTCAATGATCGCTTTCGTGATGGTTTTGTTTACGTATACATCTTCAACGTTTCGTTCTAAGGCTTGGAATATGTTTTTCAGGGCAATTTTAAATTGTTCATTCTTTGCTTTGATTACATCTATGTTTGCGTTTTTTTTTTCTAGTAAAAAATATACTCGGGTTGTTTTTATTTAGGTTAAGTACAACCTTCGCCCTTACTAATTTACGATCGCGGCATTTTGCCCCGCCACGTTGGTCTAGCGGCTTTAGATCTGAGGGTCGCGGGATCGAATCCCGGCCGCTCGAATCCCGGTCGAATCCCGGTGTAGGAGTGAGTAGTAAACAGCAGGAGGAATGCAAGCCTTTCAGGTGTCCAACCGTTACGGGGCCCATCTTCTGACGTAAGTCTTGAACAGTAAACGAATATCTAAAAAATAATAAGAAAAATAACGCGGTGTGATGGATTCGAACCTGTAACCCTCAACTCTCTAGGTAGTCGCTGGACTTGCAGCCAACGACTGCGCAAGGCTTTCTGCAGATGATGCTCATGGAGGCGGCTCGGAAAGAAAACACGGTGCGAAGTCTCCCTATGCTCACAACTACGCGGCCTAAACTGCACAGCAATAGGGTCAAGGCGAATCGGCGCAGCTGCGCAGTTTCGTAATACGGTGGGGTGGCCACAGGATCTGTCATAGACCTGGTTTGGACCAATCAACGAGCTAGAGCTGCGCAAAGTTGCTCACTGGACTATGTGGCGACACTTGGCGGGCGAAGAGGACTGGTCAACCGCCGGAAAGAGGTGCCGGAATTGTTTTTTTTTTTTGAAATACGGCGTCTGTGCGGCGCGCAGCGCTGTCACGGTCGGAGAATGTGATCGCCGGAACCTTCTCTACGACTGAGTCAGCTTGTTTAGGGGGCCTAAAAAAAGTAGGGGTCTGTTTAGTGGACTTTTAAATGTAAGGCTATTTGAGGCATTCCAGGCCTGCTAACTCCTGACTACGTTAGTATTTTGTACGGTATTTGGTCTCAAAATGTCCGCAGTGTTTCTACACCCAGGACGACACGATTTGTGTAACTGGCCTGAATGTTAGTTTGGCGCGCGTGGCTAATGCTGGGTTCGCACGTGCTGTTGGTTTACCTGTACTCTCGCTAAACTTGCACATTAAACGCGTTTCCCATTCCCCGGGTTCCCCGTACGCCTTTGTGCTCTTATTGCTGGGGTCACAAAAGCTCTGTTGTCATTTTCGTCAAGCCTTCCTCGTACCTTCGTACGCATCTACAGGTAGGTGTGATGAGTAAAAGAAAGGGTTAGAAGAAGAAAGGTGATGACCTGCTAATGGCAAGGGTTACCTTTCGTAGAGACGGAACAGAAAGCCATGCAGCATCTGAGCCATGCATTGTGGACATGCAGAAATAAGAAATACTCGAAAGGACCATCAGACAGCTGCACTACCGAATGGGTCTGGGCAAGGGATCGTCAGTCATTGGCTGTAATATATGAGTATAGAGTTTGATCTAACGAGTAATAGTTGACGAAACCAGTACGGCTGGAAATGTATTATGTAGGTTCGAGTCATCCGACTGCGAGAAAGTCTGCGATAGTGGGTATAGAACGGAAACCATGGCTGGTTGTCAAATTCGTGGTTGCACGAGGTGTAATGAATAACGATTTCAATAATTGGCTATGTCGCATTCAACGTCTAGAATTTGAGAGCAAAAAGAAAGACTACCAGTCGCGTCTTTAGAATAAACGTTGCTGCGCTACCGCAGATATTAATTCGAAAAGGTAGCGTTTAAATATGAAGGCTCCGTTTCTCAGAAAGAAAAAAAAACGCATGCGCCAGTAAGCTTTTGCTTGTCGTTTATAGCCTTCAGTTCAGCGCGTTCTCAGATACCCCATTCGTTTCGTGAAGGAAGAAGGCTGCAAGGGCGTAGCCTCATCCCTTTTGCCAGCAACGTTTATTCGCCAGTGGCAGGGATTACGCGCTATTGCGCAGCCGGCCAACCTTCGAGATGTCATTACTCGAGCTCGCCGGACGCGAGATCACACGCCGCGTGTCCCGTTCGATTCTCGCCGACAGACGCTCTTGGCGTCGTAGTTGCTTGGCAATGTCCACTGCTATAGCTCCACTGCAAAAGTAGGAGGAGGGAGTGAAAAGAGGAGAGGGACAGAGAAGCGAGTCATTAAACGGCGGCGACTAATCGCGCATTGTGAATTTCCGCCGTGCCAGCTGCTGCGCGCCAACCGGTTCATTGAATGGTCGCCCGTAGACGAACGGCACGAGAAAGAGAAAACGACGCGCGTTCGCCCAATACACTAGTACTATTACCCGATGGCGCTGTATTTGGCTTCGACTGTTCCGCCCGGTGCGTTTCATGAAGTCTGCCCGTCGCTGGCGTGCATCCTGTCCGGACTTCCCGGAGACATGATGGTGACAGCCTCTTCTGCACACCTCTGAGATCCGCCGACCGCGGAAGGCAGCGTGCTGTTACGGCTGCGAGTCTGTGGAACCGCCGGTTTCCCCGCTGAAATCTTGATCCCCCGAACTCCGTCGCGATCTCGGGCACCATGCGTAGCGAGGTCGAGTACGCCGTGTTTGGGGTGCTCATGTGCGCCAACCTGGGGCTCGGACTCTACTTCTCGTGCGCGCGCCGGGTGCGCAAGCAGGCCACCACCGAGGAGATGTTCTTGGGCAGCCGGAGCCTCCGCACTCTGCCGCTTGCTGGCTCCGTGCTCGCGTCCATGCTTTCGGCCATCGGCGTGATTGGCTTCAGCGCGCACTACTACGCCTACGGCTTCCACTACCTCTGGAACTTCATGTCGGCTCCGCTCATCGCCGTAATCGTTTCGAAAATGGTCATCCCTGTCCTCTACCAGCTGAAGGTTACGTCCGTGTTTGAGGTGAGCACCTCTGCATCAAAGTTCTGGACGGCACCGAGGGATGTGGTATTTTAGTAATATTCGACTATAGTGTCACGTTCTGACATTTCGTAAGAGCGTGTGGCAGCGTCAGAGCATCAAGGCGGGTTTACAGCGCTATATCATAACTGCGGGTTGATGTGCGCAGTGTCTACCATGAACGGGTACGCAATAGCAGCTGCAGCGTTGTTTGTTCTTACTCGCGGGGAAAGAGATGAGTCGTCTCTCTCCCCGCCAGTATGTCTGTCTACGGCCCCTTGTTAGCAAAGTATCACCTAAATCGAGAACAGTTAAATGTGCCGAATTAGCCCATGTTTTGGCTCGTAAGAATTCTGCATAAGTTGTGAGCCCTGTTTGCTCTGGGTATGTTTTGATATTGTACAACGTCGCTTACTGTTCTTATGATGTCATCATTAGCGTAGGAGCCGTTCTAGGAACACCAGCTAGTCAGCGATCGGGATATAGGAACGGTTTGACTCCAAAAGCGGTATACGTTGTTCACGTAGCATTGGGCGCTCCTATGCAAGGCTGAATGATTGACAGCAGCAGAGGTGCTCGTGAAACATTTTTTTAGCGCGTTCGTTGCTGGTAAAGTAGGTTCCTTGGTGAAATAAGCGCGTGACCTAAACATTCGGCTTTGAAACAATGGTTGCACTGCACATTCCGAGTATCCACGGCATTCCCGCGTCTGAACTGGTGCACTGTGACCTAGCGATGTTTCTCTGCCTGTTTGGTACTCCAACAAGAAACGTTCTACAGCCTACCTGAACGTATAGTCGCCAAACTGACGTTACTCATACATATGGGTCGCGTGACGGAGTACCGCGACGGAGTACTGTGTGAAGGAGTACCGCGAGCCGTAAAAGTAAAGGTGTTCACTGGTTCTTTCCACACGAACAACTTCGATGCTACTAGGCAATCTGGTGCATTATTCAAGTATACACATTCTTAAAATGTTTCATGAGGAGGTTGACTGTACCCTTTATTCGGAGTAATCACGATAGGTGTACAAGTATAATGACAGGCTACGACTCAGCGTCTTCGACAATCTTGAGCGACTACACACGCGCCTGGACACTGTGTTGATCGTGGATGTTCAGCATATTTTAGATATGCCAGGATATGACACGTAGAGAAAAAGCATACCGTAATTGGATATAGTGCAGAGCGTGGCCAGGTAATGCGCACGCAGATATGGTCTCTTCTGTACAGCCGGTTGACGAATTATTATTATTATTATTATTATTATTATTATTATTATTATTATTATTATTATTATTATTATTATTATTATTATTATTATTATTAAAATATCGGTCGCATTACTCTTTCTACATAAATGTTGAAGAAACCGTCAAACACCTCAAGGACCCGTCACTAAAGCCCTCGGCTTATCTCTTCGAGCGCTTCCGCAGTATGCTACATAAAGGCGCGCTTTATCCTTCCGGGGCACCGGAAACCCAAAGTGGCGTGTAATTTGAGACTTCGTAAACCGAAACGTTCGGGGTCTTCGCGCCAAAGTTCACAGAAATTTTACCCTTATGCTATTTGCTGTTTTGGACAGGCAGCGAAGTTCCCTTGTATTACTTTTTACCACCGCGCGCTACATCTTCCGCGGTGACCGGAACCACGGTGTAAATGAACAAAAACGTGGTCATCTATTGACTGTTCACTGAAATGAATCCCTCCATCGAGTTAAAAAATAGCCTAAGGTGCTGTGCGAAATTTCTGGTGGGATCTTTCTACGCGTCGCATAGTATTTCTTCTGTCTTCTTTAATAAGGTTGTCTCTTCCGTGGAAGCATTGTATCTCCCCATGTTAGATACAAAGCAATTATTATTGCACCTGGTATAGTCCTCCTACAGGAACGCGCTTATACATCTTATTACTACCACTAGTACATTGAGAACAATGATTCTTGATGATTTCCGGGATTTTACGTCCCAACACCAGCAATGATTATGAGAGACGCCGTAGTGGAGGTCTCCGGAAATTTCGACCACGTGGGGTTCTTTTGCGTGCACTGACATCGCACAGCACACGGGCCTCAACAATTCGCCTCCATCGAAATTTAGCCGCCGCGGCCGGCATTCGATCCCGCGACCCTCGGATCAGCAGCCGAGTACCATAGCCACTAGACCACCGTGGCGGGGCTGCATAGAGAACAAGTGCGGCATTGTGTTGGATTTGATTTACTCGCCTTTAATTCAGTTCAGCAGCACAGTTTCATTACCACTTCCTGCGGTAACGTCTCAGACCTGTGCCACAGGTCGAGTAATGAACTTGGTAATGTCTCGCGCTGCGGCAGTTCCATAGTTCGTCCCGACAAGTATTTATCATCCTCCACGTCAGCCATAAAAGCGAGCCAATTCGACGACCAGAACGAATCCTGTAGATTTGCTTTCAAATGGGCTGAGTACTTTGGCTTGCATGATCACGTGTGCACCCCCAGCTTGTCATTGGTTATCGACAAAAACGACCTTTACGAGCAAGACGATAAGTTCGCAAAGCTTACCTCAAGCAGTATGCACAAGTTGATTCTTCAGCGCAGCATAAAACACCCGAGATATCCTCACTGGTTTTTATATTAACCTACAACTGCTCTAAAGCACAAAGATCGTACACACGGCAAATATAGAAGCTTTGCATCTGATTGGTGGAAGGGCGAACTGCATCTCCAACATCTCCTACATCTCATTCTCTGTTGTTGGATAAAGGCTATACCTTCATTGTTGGCGCACTACGTGTTTACGTCTTATTTTTGGTATAATGCCCTACCGCCAGAATACGCCGAGGAAATTCTCCCCTGCACCGCTTACCAGGGAGTCAAATATTTCCGCACCCACGCCATTGTATCATATAGCGGCTATGTGTTTGGTTGAGAACCTCGAGGTCGCGGAATGGAATCCCGGCCTCGGCGGCCGCATTTTGCTGAGGGGCGCAGTGCAAAAAACGCCCGTGTAAGTACTTAGATACAGGCGCACATTAAAGGGCAACTCCGACGATTTTTCATTGTCTACTGATCTCGATCAAATTTTCAATATATGATCTCCTCGGTGCTGCAATAATTTGTGCCAATCCAGGCGGTGGCAAGTCATTTATTTTTCCTGAAAATGAATTTTTAAAATTTTTAACGCATTCCCGCGCGAGCCACCCTGTGTTTTTGACCTCATTACCTGCAACACTGGCTACCCGAGCAGAGGGGTCATCTAAAGCAAAACGGTGACACTTTAGCTCTCAAAGTGTCGCTGTCAAGTTCAGAAGAGGTCAGTACATCGTTGAATGTAATCGGCACTTTCGTTTTCCTGGCACCAGCTCCGTATTTCTGATGGCGGGGAGGCTGTGACGTCATCCCATACGCTGCACAAAGCGTCTACCCGTTTCAGTTTCGGTTGGAATACATCGTTCTTTCATTTATTTAAAGTTATTGGTGAGTTTAAGCACAAATTGAATGACTGGCTGCTTCAGAGCTCTCAGTACTATTGGAAAACAGCCATATCTGGACATGGTGAAAAAACAGCCGGAGTTGCCCTTTAAAGGACCCCGGGTAGTCAAAACTATAATCCGGAGCCCTCCGCTATGGGACACGACTCACAATCATAGCTGGTTTTGGCCCGTAAAGCCCCATATATAATTATTATTAAACATTTCCGCACAAATTGATAAAGTGGAGGCGAACGTGGAGTCGCGCGCGGGTGTATCATCAAAATTTACACAGATAACTGTGGCTGGAACAGTGTACCACTTGTAAATAGTTCGTGGCCTAATTCACGCAGTGCCAGAAAACGTTGCCAACGTGCAAGATAAGAAGAAAGTGTAAATCATACGGGTGTTGTTTTGCCATAAACTGTTGTCAAGGCTGCACCACGTAAGCTCGAAAGTCGGAATGCCTTTCTTTCTTTTTTTCGCCTTCCGCTAAATAAAACGCAGAAGAAATGCAGCGCTCTTGGGCATTCTTAATTTCAATCTCGTCGTCATCTGCTGCCTTACCTTCATCTCGAATTCGTCCTAAAGAACAGCTTTAAGTACCAACTCGCATGATCTGACACCAGCTGTATTTATGGGTGTCAATATAATGTGCCATTAGTCTCCGATGTAATCATTGATGCTCAACCCAGATCAATATCGTGCCTTCTTGTTTGCAGCGCCTGAAAAGCAAAATGTATGGTCGTTTTTTTTTTCTTGGCTTCACAGGGATCAAGTGCGGAAGGTGACTGCATCCAAAGCGCTTGTCATTTGCAATGTTCGTTTGAGCGTCAGACTGAAGGATGTTTTCTTTCTCTCTTTTTCTTTTCTGATTTGAATTTCCTGAAAAAAACTACAGCCTGTGTTCGTTAATGTCACGTCGCAGTAGCTGCTTATACTCGCCCCGCCGAACCACCGATGCTTAGTCTGCATTGTTACCGGCATTCATGTTTATAAGAGCATTTACTGACACGCTGCCTCCCCCCCCCCTCCTCCACCCTCCCTCGCCGATGTTATACTCATACTCAAAAGAGCGTCTTCAATGAATGGCGCCGAGACGTGCTCCCACAACTGGTGCCATTTTTTCCTCACCTAACAACCACCTCTCTCTCACTCTCTCAAAGAATTGAGGAAAATTGGTGTTTTATTTATTTATTTATTTATTTATTTATTTATTTATTTATTTATTTATTTATTTATAAAGTACTGATAGCCTCTACATGAGGATGTAAGCAGGAGTGGGTAGAAACAAGCGCAAAAGGAAGATTACTCATCAAGATACACAGCAATCGTGTCACATGAATAAAAAAATGATAAAGGAAAAAAACTCTCCTGGAAAGCGAGATACAAAGCATATACGCAATCCTTCAAGCACTGGTATGCGCAAGTAATTACAGATAGAAAGTAAAGACGCAATAAACATTTTACGCAAAATAAAGAGGTTTAAAAAAAGAAGTTAGAATGCGCACTCGAAGAAGCACAGTAAGTGCAAGATGTATGGAGTGCGTTTAAAGCTATAACGGTTGTCAATGATTGTCAAAGCGATTGCAACTGAAGAGCTTGTACAAAAGAATCAGTAGTTGGACATTCCACAAGGCTGGCTGGTAGGCGGTTCCATTCAAGAATTGTCTTTGGAAAAAAAAAAAGATTGAAAAAATGTTCAGTGTGGCAGGAATATTCTTTTATTTTTTTATTATGGTGTGACCGGGTCGCTCGCCTGGACACTGCAGCTCATGTAAGTGTGTTTGTGTATACCAAGTTTGTCATGGAATAACAGGGGCATGAATTTTAATCGGTCGCATTGGCGCTGCTGTTGTGGACGTTCTAAACCAGCTTTATTTACCAAAGCACTCGCAGAAGTGCGCCATCAGCGATACACAAACCTATCTGCCTTCTTTTGGGGAGATTCTAACATGTTTATGTTGCCTTGCGTGTATGGATCCCAAACTATCGATGCACATTCTATTACATGACGGACTAAAGTTTTATACGCTATTAATTTAACCTCGCGCGTAGATTGCCGCAAATGTCTTTTTTAAGGAGCCAAGTTTCCGCATTGCCCTCCTCACAACGTCCGACATGTGATCATTCCACATCAGAGTCAGATGCGACGTTATTTTCACCCCGAGATATTTATATCTGTCTACAACAGCGAAAGAGTTGCCACCTCTGCAGTATGAAAAACTTAATGGCTGTCGCTCTCGTGTCACAGTCATCGCAACTGATTTTTTTACGTTTATTCTCATTTGCCAGTCTATGCACCACATTGCAATCTATGCTAAAGCATCACTGAGTACAGCCTGATCACTTGGACTTTGAATGTTGAGATATATTATGCAGTCATCAGCTACAGCTTAATTTTAAAAGGTATCTTCTGAACTATAACATTAATAAAGATTAAGAAGAAGAGGGGCCCCAGCACAGAGCCTTGTGGAATGCCCTACTTAACAGGCACAGGATCTGAGCAGACGTTGTCAATTCTGACACACTGAGTTTGACATTATAAATAAGCTTCGATCCAAGCAAGGAGAAAATCATTATTTAACAATGATTTTAATTTTGAAGGTAGTTTAGGATGTAAGACGCGATCAGAGGCTCTTTCTAAGCCGAGAAAGACAATGTCGATTTGGCTTTGTACATCAAGAACTGCTGAGAAGTCATTAATTAGCTCCACAAGTGTCGTAACGGTTGAAAGTCCTTTTCTGAATCCATGTTGCCTGTTGTCGATTATATTATAATGTTCGAGTAACGTCCAAATATGTTTGAAAACAATATGCTCAAGGACCCTAGAACATGTGCGCAGTAATGATATCGGCCTGTGACAGGAAACTAATGAAGAGTCTTCTGCCTCAGGAATCGGTACAATTTTCCTGAATCTCCAATGCGAAGATAACTCTGCTTTAGATAGTGATAGATTGAATATGTTACACGAGTAATTTACTGAACCATTCCGCATACCCGACAAGAAAGGCATTGGGTATGCCGTAAGTACCTGCAGATTTCTTGGGGTCAACATTGAGCAAAAGCGACAAGACGCCCTGTTCGGATACTACATCATTAATTATCTAAGGTAGAAATTTTTGAGGCCTGGTTTCCCAGCATTTTGTGTTGTGATTGTTTTTATTAAAAATTTAGCTTCTGTACGGTGTTAATAACTCTACAACGTAGTGATCGTGACGATGTTTTTTGTGAAGAGATGACGAAATAATCGGAGCAAACAAAGGCATCAGTAAAAAAAAATGAATAGCTTTAAGAAATCTAGGTATAGGAGCTTTTTTTAATTATGAACCATTGCATATGCATACGCTTTTTATACGACCAATTCACTGATAAAAGGGTTGGTAAAAATGTTCAAAAGTGCGGCTTCTCGTATTGCGTGATGAGTGCCAATACGCGAGAAGAAGGCGCACTGTGGTGGGTTCACTTCGAACGACGAGTGATTTTATTGCGTGTTATCTCTTGCAAGCGTTTTTACACTGAAATTTTTAACTCTCAAACTGCGATCCTTGGAGCGCTCATAAGTATATATCTATGGTAATTCGGCGAGAGCAACAAAGCGACCCTGAGGAACGATAAAACAAGCTCCCGTCCTTGACTTGGTTTGTTTTTTCCTCTTTTTTTCGGGGGGGGGGGGGGGGGGGGTCGTTCTTACTTCACGCTAAGCTACCCCAGCCGCCATTCACGATCAACTAGCTCAGCGGTCAGTTCTCCAGAAAAATCAATACAAGTTGCCGATCTGGCATCAAGCACGCTTACTGGGGCACCCAACTTATTAATACCGCGAATGCCATCTCCGCGGTGTCCTTGACAAATGGAATGCCTTTGCATATCTTTTTTTAAATCGAGAATACGCAATGTGTCACGCACGACTTAAAGAGCAAGCTCCCTTTTTCTTTTTCGTTTTAAATCGCCCGACACCCCAAATACAGCGCGATTTTTCCACCGGCCGTTCGCTTCCTCCTGGGTTGCTGTCGCTAAGTGTACACCCGCCAGAACGAACAGGACGTGAAGGACCTGTTATGTGCTCGCGAAAACGAGCGAAAAGGAAGCGTTTAAAAATTATTACGCTGCAACTAAACATTGAGAAACTACGCGAGTGAAGGCTCACGACGGCTCGGAAACGACCAAACGACGTCCGAAACGGACGTTGAGCAGGACTATATATTCACAGAAACAGAGCCACATATCTACAGAAACAAACCCTGTTTCCGCGATTCTTTTTACTATTTTTTTTCTGCAAGGACGCAGGAAGCCGCGGCGAATCACTCGCTCTGCCAGCAACTTTAGCACGCGTGAAGCAATTCGGCCAGCGACGGTGGCAACTGTCACCGAGCGTCAATTGCGTAAACGCCCAAGATGTAGTATACGCGTGCGTCTCGCCCGCATCGCGACAGGCGTTTCACTTTCGTCCTTGTATGTACCACAAGGCTGCGAGGAATACGATTGCCGTGCCGACAGCCAGCGTCAAGAAAAAAAAATATGTCTTCGGAAAGAGTGTTGCACGCTGTCAGTGCCCATTATCAGCGTTCCTTCACAGATGAAGTCATCGGCGGCGCGCCATATGTCTAAAACTTCTCACCGTGAACCGAAACTTACCAAGGAAGAAAAACTACTTATGGAGCAACCATCGAAATAATATTTAGCGAAGATAAAACTCTATGATTTTGTCTTAATTGCGAAAGGAAAAGCTAGCGTACTATACATGCTGACTTCGGATTGCATGGGAGAGCGCATTTGCACGCAAGTGTATACATCGGCATGTATACCATGTATACCAGGCGCGCGTGGTAGTTGAGAGCACTATTCCTTATCGCCGTAGGAACCAGCCGGCTCATCATATCTATCTGGGCGTGCAGCCTCTTGTTGGTTGACCCCTTACCATTCATGCTACGCAGTTTACTATCTTTTTTTTTTTTTTACGACGAAAGCGTACAGGTCGACGTAGGAAATGAAACGCCGTGCAGTCCTCTTCGCCCCTGAGCGTGAACCACAGCGCCTTGGAAATTGGCACTTTTCTGAACTTAGCGAAGTCTTTCGGTTACAAAGTGCCGACAGAACTCATGTCTTCCGGCAATGAAGAGGCATCTGTGGCGAAAAGGGAAAAAAATCACAGTCAGCAGGTGAGACGTCATCAGGGCTCAGAACCTCCGATTTTTCCCGACGGCTGCAAGTCATCGTGAGCGAAGACCTATAGATAGAAAATGCTAGCCACTGCCAGTGGCGTAGCCAGAAATTTTTTTCGGGGAGGGCTCGGAATTTTCGACGGGCAGGAGGGAGGGAGTCGGAGCCTCTCTCTCTCTCTCTCTCTCTCTCTCTCTCTCTCTCTCTCTCTCTCTCTCTCTCTCTCTCTATATATATATATATATATATATATATATATATATATATATACCCACACATTTTCGGAAAGAAAATATGCAGGTGACGCATTTGCGCGGACCGTCGCTCGATGAGTATACATTCGGACAGCATGTGCGGCCTACTTCAGCCTTCAGTTGTCATGTCAACAGAGCGTCGAAATAACGGTACTCTCGCACATTCAAAACTTTCGCAGACGGCAATGTATCGACGAAATCTAGTAGAAAGACATTCATGTCCCCGCCACTGCGAAGATTCGTCACTTGCGCACGCTACTACCTTGATGATAATTTCAAAATAAAGTAGAATGATCCATGTACACATACGCATGAAATGCTGTAAAGAATTCGTGATAGAAGGCGCAGCCGGGAACAGCGGGCAGGACACCTGAGGAAGGTAAGCTGAAAATGATGCTATAACAAACACATTTTTTTCAAACTCTTTATGAACTGATTGTGGCGTTGCCCTGATAAACTCCGGAAGACTCTCTCCAACTTAACATGCCAGTAGACATACAGGGCGACATTTTAGTACATATTTCGTATGTATGGTTTCATCACCCAAACTTACCTGTTCGCTACATTATACAGGCGCTCCTTGACCAAATTTTCGATACATTTGCAAGGAGAACAGAGATTCGCCTGCGATTGTGGTTCTAAGAAGCTCCAGATCAATCTGTCCTGAACATATTTCCACTTCTTTTTTAAAAGAATTAAGCCTATTGCGTTACATGAAAAATGCCGTCCTCATTAAAGGAGTACTGACACGAATTTTAGACATTCTCGTATTATTGCTGTAAATGAAAGCACTGGAGTGGAGAACCCCAAAAAGAGTATCATGGTGCCTCGCAACGCAATGATTATATTTTTAATACAGCTCCCTTGAAAACCCACTTTCGGTTTCAATTTCGAGGGGGCGGTTTCCTAGTGACAGTGTCAACGCAGTCGGACGTACGTCTGAGCCACGTAGGGAGAGCAATTCGTGATAGCGTCGCTGCAACTCTGTCGTCTGTGATCAGTTACACGTGGGGCACGCAAACAACGACAATTCTACGGTCGTCCAGCGACTATGACAGCGATTTTTAAGAGACTGTGCTCATACGTCATAGTAGAGTCCATTGCGCTGGGGCTGGCTTGCAGAGCTGGGCGACGAAAACTTTAAAACCAAACTAAAATATTTTGTACGTGTTTCCTGGCTTCTGTGTGCGGATGGCGTTAACAATACATGTCTAGAAAACAAAAAATGTACATTTTGAGCCGCCGCAGAATCGGGTCAGTACTCCTTTAACATGGTAGGCCTCCCGAAACATGGTTTTCTCTTCACTAAACTCACAAACACCACCATCCCAACCCTTTCACGAATAGTTATTGACACATTTTTTAAGCTAAAGAACGTGGTAAAATATCTCTTAATATTGAAAAAGCTTTTTATGCGGTTTGCCACTTCACACTTCTAGCCAGACAAATTAAAAATCTCACGGTGCTGTTGGGACTAACGCCAGTTCAATCCTGCAGTTACTTCGAGGGATGCGGAATGCAAGTTGCGATGGATAAATCTGATTTGGAACTCACTGAAGTGAACTCCGGAATGTTGAGATGTCCCTACTTCGCGCAAAGGGGGAGGTGGTTCTACGCCGCAACACTTCACAAGTACCACAACTACGCTACGACTCCGTTCGAAATGCGTCACGTAGATCACCCCCTCTGGCCACATACCTCAACAACCATTTAACCAAACCGGATTCGTGCTGGGGCCGGGAAGAAAAGAAGCAACAGGCTTAATTAAGTCAACAAAACATGGAATTTATTATGTGAATATGATCAAAGTATGCAATTAACATTTAGTAGCCAACGTAATGATGCAAGGCAAACAAAGAGCAACGTAAACGCATAGTGCAGCTCAGGAATCAACAGGGCAAACAAACTCGTAAAAGAACGGCCGATACAATGAGCAAAAGAGCTCATAAACTAACGGCAAATGTAGTTAAGTACGCTTGCTGCCGCCAACGAAAGGAACGCTTATTTGGGTGTGCTCCATCGGCGCATAGGTCTCGTAGCCGGCCTGTGGACTGGTGCGTTGTTAGGAACTCGGATGTCGCCCTCGAAGTCTCCGTAGCTCACGGATTCTCCCCGATCATTGCTGCTCGCATCATGCTCTCGCAAAGACTACATCGTCCCTCTGAGGTTGGAGAGCCGAACGGCCAGGCTCGCACGAGGGATCACAAACGAAGCTTACTTCTTCACATGACGGGAGGTCACTGCCTCTCTTCGAGTCTCTCGAATCTCCAAAATTCTGCCCTGTCCTCTGTCCCGAGACGAGTTTTTCTCCCTGACAGCCCCGCCTCACTAGGGCGTCTACTCAATGGTTGTCTACGGCAACGTCGCCGGTAGAAAACGCAGCAGTCCAACCCACCGTGCGACTATTGTTTCGGACTCGCCTCCACAGTGTAACGCAGTACGAGCTCCTCCCTAAAAATATAGAAAGCAAAATATAAACACACACACAAAACTCGACATTCGGACAGGACGTCGGACAGCCTAACCGGCGTCACTTGTGTACAGATTACCGTAACGAGCGTTAGCTACCACCGCTTCCATTCCGAAACACTCCAGGTGCAAGCAATTTGGCACCGTCTAGACACCCTCACGCTGGAAGTGCCCGGTGAAAAGACCGCCTGTCGGCAGTCGCTCCTTTGTGGCCAGTCAGATGTGTGCGTCCGAGAAGCAGTTCTGCTTACTGCATTGCACGGTGATCGAAACATACCGGGGACGCTCCATTGGCTTTGCTCAAGCACTTGTGAGTGCGATGGGTTCGCTTTGGCGTCGGCGTTCTGTCGTCTTCAAGGTCGCCGCCTAATGCACACTCTCATCTGGGGCCGCCGCGCAAACGTCAGCTCTGCTGTCAAAGCGCGGTTTCCGCAAAACTCGCGGGTAACGAAAGCCCCAGCGATTCTCTGGCCGCAGCGGCAGCCGAAAAATAGGATTGCAGAAGGCAAAAATTTCCCGCTACCCGAGTTCCCGCGTCTCGCCCCGTCGACGCCCCTCGGGGCGTCACAATGGCATAAGGATCGGTATTAGGTCCAATATTTCCTGTATCAATGACGTTCGCCATAAGCTTTCAACTTACGAAGTTCACAAATGTACTCCCTTGATGCAGCACCAGCATCGACAAATACTAGATTATCAACTACTACTAGCCGTATCTCACTGGTTTTTGCGAACTGAAACGTCATATGTTTTAACCTTACGCGATCGCTTGCTCCACTGAGTTGACAATATTACATGCCTAGCGGTCGATTTAGAACATCAAGGTTAAAAAAATGTTTGTAAAAGAAAGCTTTCTTTTACAAACATTTTTTACAAACGCTAATATTTTCCGTATGACCTTCATCTGGCTTTGTACGTTTTTTTTTCTTGATTCGCTGTCACTTAGGTTGCTGTTGAAAAACATGTGGGCTGATGTAAATAACTTATTTGGCTCCCTTACTAAACGAGGTCCAAGAAAAGTGAGTTTCCTTCTGCCTAACAGAGAAGTAATATCCCGTTCAGTGAGTTACATGTCATAGACATGCCATGTTTTCGTCCCCGATTCCGCGCACCAGGCAGGTAAATAATGGTTGTGCATACAACCCTCAATTGTAACTATTCCAATGGCGAATAATTTCAGGGCTTTCTCGGTGCTTTAGCTTCGAATTGAATTAACAGTTGCGCGAAATTTTCGTATTTCACGCATAGAAAGACTAGTTTCTTCAAAATAAAGCGTCCTGATAAATCTGTTTACTTGAATGAGCAGAGGCTCGATGTGGGCAAGTTTGTCTTGCAGGCTTGAAATGCCTGTCTTTGTACGTGTTTTTTTTTGTCCTCGTTCTGCTGCGCTCTTTTTTCTTCATGGAACTCATTCGCACTTTCTCTTCATATGTAGCCTTCTCTGTTCGATTTGTGCGACCAGGTACTATAGCCGAGAAAGGTATTGGTATAAAGAGATATCTTCTCATTTTATTTTCCCATTGACCGCTCATGGATTGTCTCAAGTACTGATTGATCGATCAGTCGTCTCGGCGACTGTAGTTATTTCGGCTGTTATGTTTAAAACGCTGTATATTCAAGAAATGAAATGGTTTCAAATGAGTTTCTTGGCTTGCTGAAATTAATAAGGCATCGTATGACCTCATGTGAGCAATAGCAAGGGACTATTGAAACCTATCAGAGAATTCACATATAATCCATACAGGTCATCTTAGGCACATTACAAAGCCACTGTATTGTCAGAGGATATAACGTATCATGTAAGTACAGATCAGTTGAAGAAAGGGACTTAGCATTCGAGGTCTCGCCGGTTTGTTGGCGCAGCGAAAATGAGCTTCCCCAGAAGACGGAGAGCCGCTGCAGCTGTCCTTGAGACATATTGCCGCGAAAGCGACGATGCGAATATGGTCACCCCTTCTTGAATGAATGTCGCGACCGCCGCCTGCTGGTAGCGGAGCTGTTGACCCTTTCTTGTGCACGCTCGGCGATGAGCCGCAGCGCGGTCTTTTTGTCGACTCGTTATTCGGTAGTTTACTTGCTTGTGGATAACACTGCAAAGCAGCGCTGTCCACTCGGACAGTTGGTTTAAATTTCCTCTCTCTGCGACATCGTCCTTGGAAGGGGACACGCCGTGCTCGCACATTGCGACCATATGTAAGTCGTCAAGAAAAATGACGAAAGCGAAGCTGTATTGTGCCGCCCATGTAGGGCCACTGCTCAAAAAAAAAAAAAAAACGCATGCACTGTACGCCATATTCCCCACTCGAGCGCATACATCGCACGAAAAGTGTCAGCGCCCCACAGAAACAGGAATAAGAGGGTAAGAAGGGTTGGGCGGCACAGGGTAAGGTGTTGCACAGGGAACAGCGGCATACTTTGTGCCTGGTTCGCTAGCTCGATGACCTTAGCCCGCGAACGTTTCACCCGCAGCAAAACCACGCATGTTTCCGGGTACGCAGACTCGCCTTATTCTTCCATCACAGCAGAGAGCTAATTGTCAACACATGGCAGAAGCGTCTGTCTGCCGCTCCGAGTGCTGCAAAGACTGCAAGCTCCCCTTTCAGGCTCTTATCGCAGCACTCTTTGCCGATAAATCACAGGAGCCCCTCGTTTGCCAGCACCTTTCCTGCAGACAAACTACAACTTTCCCCGCCATACAGTGACAAGTCAACTTCTTTTGTGAGTTGAAAAAGCCGCGTTCTTCGTTTTTAAGCCCACCGCAGAGACGCGAGTGCCCATAGCCGCACCTTCCCAGAATGGACACCTTTGTCCGTATATGTGATGGGCCAGCATGGATAGGTGTTAGCCATCATCAAAAAAAAGAGGGTGACGTCATACCGCCACACTATTTGGAGACCTCCGCGTCGATGCACCCGCGTACGCAAAGGTGCTTGGTACCGATGAAAAGCCGAGGACAGAGACTTTTTTTCAAAAGGAAGATCTTATCTCTTTCAGTAAGATTCTGCTCCCACCCACAGCGCCTGCACATCACCCAGGAGTGGCTGGCTGACGACTTCTACGAAGTCGTCGCTCCCAACTTGAGGCCTCCCAGTTCTTAAGATTTAAATCCGTTCAACTACTATGTCTGGGAAGTCGTCGATAGAGAGGCCAACAAACGGCCTGAAGGCCGCCATTGCTGGCCGAATTGCGAGCATCTATAAGGGTCACGTGATCCGTGTATGCAGCCGCGTCCGAAACATTAACTGAATCTTTTATCGCTGCGGATGGCGGATTCACTGAGTTATTGTAGAAATCAGCCGTATATGAGAAGTATTTCTTAAAGTGTGGTGAAAATATCTTTGTTTTTGCAGGAGATATCCTTCTCTGCCTGAAAAGGCAAACAGTGTTCCATATGCCTCAACATTTCGCCTCCATCGAAATGCAGCCGCCGCGGCCGGGTCCTGTTTGAAGGACACCTATAAACTTCCCTTTGGAGCTTTACATCCGCCTTCAGACTCCTTCGATCAGATACCACTGCTTGCAACGTCAAGGCAAACACTTAGCGCCTGCAAGTTAATCTGGAATTGGCGAGCTGCAGAAACTGTCGTATTAACCGAGTTGTTGGTCAATGCATATTTCTCACACGAAAATGTTTCATTCGATGCAGCTGTACTCGTGATTCGATAAAGCAACTTTATCACCACGCCACGAGTTCTTCTAATGCCACGAGTTAGAAAAAGTGCATATGGTTTTTTCTTTTTTGTTTTCCTCGAACGATAACAGAATGTAACCAGCTCCCACGTAACATAGTCGGGCTATCATCACTTGATGCTTTCACATCTGCCGTAGAACCTTGCCTGTGATATTACTTCATCGGCAGGGGTTCGTCCTTTTTGTATGCGGGTCACTAAGCGGAAACTATTGTTTGAGGTCTGACTTAACTCAGCGTATGCACTATTGCTCAACATTTTCAAACGATTTTTTATTGCTTCGCTGCTGCCCCCGCCACGGTGGTCTAGTGGTTATGGCACTCGTCTGCTGATCCGAAGGTCGCGGGATCGAATCTCGGCTGCGGCGGCTGCATTTCGATGGAGGCGAAATGTTGAGGCACGTGCGCTGTGCGATGTCAGTGCACGTTAAAGAACCCCAGGTGGTCAAAATTTCCGGACACCTCCACCACGGCGTCTCTCATAATCAGAGCTGGTTTTGGGACGTTAAACCCCATAAGTCAATTATTGGTTCATGTATGTGTTGATGTGGCCTTATAGTTTAACGGGGATGCTTTGATATTTTTGCTCATTCGCACTTCCACTTGACGCTGAGCTTTTTTGCTTGTTACTGTTTCTTATGTTACCCGTTTCGTCAACTATGATTATTGTAATGTTTATTTCTGATATTTACAATCCCGATATAACCACTCCTGCCATGGCTATCAAAAGGCAGCTGGCAGTATCTCATAAATAAACATTAAATAAATAAAAGCAGGTTCACTATATACGGAGATGCAGTTCACGGCAAGTATTGATTAACTAGGAATGCTGAAACGTCGGTTTAATTGATCCCCACGCCACTGGAGCTGCGCTATGAAAACGTGACCTGAACGCGTTTTTACCAAGCGCTTATTTACACGCAGCTCTAAAGCACGGTTTACCAGAACGTATACTAATAAAACGTGACCACGCAACCACACCAACGCGAAGCTTCTTACGCCTAACCACCGAGGGACTGCTGTAGCGTGCTTTAATCAGCAAACCCAACGCTTTCTCGCCGAATAGGCAATGCATGTATAGCCCAGAATATTAAGATCGATAAAGTAGTGACGGTGAGAGCACAAATTCTGTTCGTTATAAGCTCATCCATAACGACGCAGAAGCCTGGGTCTGTCATGATTTACCTATGGGTACCTGTGACACACGATAATAACAATTTCCGGTGTGTCTTTTAAGCACCAGAATTTATGTGAATGCGAAGTACGTCGTAGTGACGGGCTCTGCATTAATTTTTAACCTGCACCTAAAAGCACTGAAACAACAGTTTTCTTTCTTTCTTTCTTTCTTCCTTTCTTTCTTTCTTTCTTTCTTTCTTCCTTTCTTTCTTTCTTTCTTTCATTTCCTCTACTTTTCTTTTTATTTCGCACTCATCGAAATGCAGACGCCGCGGCGCTCGTCATTGGCTCTGTTATTCCTTTACGTCATATAATGGGACTGCGTCCATCTGGGGCTGCTGCGTAGGGAGCCCGTCAAAGCCACAGCAACGTGTCGGGTACCTCCATATCTTACGTATATTTCTCTGCGCACGCGTCTCATTCCCCCCCCCCCCTCCCATTTTTTTCCCCTCGGCGAGCACCACATACGCTGACTTTGAACTCGCGACGTCGACAGCTATAACTGCTATATGAAGCGACAGGGTCGTTTCCGTAACATCGGTTATTGCTACCGCGTAGCTATATAGCTCAAGCTTTGTGCCATCTGCACTCCGACGTAAACGTTTTGCGATTACCCGTACTGCGTCCCCGATGACCCTGTCCGCTGCGCGCAAACGACATCATACGGAAAAGCGACGGCTCGTGTTGCGACCACACTTATGGTGTACACGGGAGTGTCCGCTTGCTAAAGCTGCTTCGTAATTCGTGCAAAAGCCGCACGCAAGGCCGTTTCGCAGACGGGCGGAAAAGCGTAACCTTGCGAAGACGTAGCGGTTCTCTAATCGCGTAACATTCCCCTAACCAGAGGACCAAAGGGAAAAAAAAAAAAAACTTCACTTGGACGTAATGGTTTACCCAATGTTTCCCTGCTGGACATGAATACACGTGGCGCGTGGGTTTCAATAATTGTTTCGACAAGATTAGTGTTGTTTAACAAAAAAAGAGTCGAGGAAGTCCTGCATAGTCGCCTGCTCCAAGTCTGCGTGTTCAATGTGCCTGTTCTCTAACTAACAACAAACCTGTCTATGTGTTAACAATAATTGAATACGGGGGTATATGTATACGCCAGGTGTAGAAGGAGAGAGAGAGAAACAAGAGTTATGCGGAAGGCAGGGAGGCTAATTAGAACAGAACGTCCACTTTGCTACCCTGCATTAACGGAGAGGTAACGGTAGATAGAAAAGTAAGAAGAAATAGGATGACAAAGAGAAAAGGGCACACACACACGCACACACACATTTACAGTCGTCAGCGAGGCCGTTTCTCGTGCGAACTTCAGCAGTGCCTTCACGGCTTTCCGACTTGAAAGTCGATTGTTCTGCCGTTCCAATGCTTATTGTTCGGACAGAGGGCGGTCGTCGAGGAACGATAGTTCAGTGGCGAGAGACCTTCGCTGGGAACTGCGCCGAGGACATTCACAGAAGATTTTTCACTGCAGCAGTGGTCGCAGGCTGCCCTGTCCGTCATTCCGATGGAACAAGCAAAGGTTCCTTTTTATTATTATTATTATTATTATTATTATTATTATTATTATTATTATTATTATTATTATTATTATTAGCTTTTTTGTAAAACATGGTCAAAGCCGCAAGCCTCACAGAAGGGTCGTCTCGGACCAGCGTGTATTCTTGAAGGGATCTGAAGTCGGTGTGACAGATCTAGACGGTGAAGGCGGGTGTACACGCCTGCTTATCAACATATGTGTTGATAACCAGACGTGTTCCACGTCGATTCTGCTGCATCACGCGCGACCGAACGGATCTTCATCGCTGCATCCGTTCTCGGAAGTGGAACGGCTTCCTGCACGCTGTTTTCATGTGCAGTACTTAGTAGAAGCACCCGCATATTCATTGCCCAGGATGCGGTAGTGGCCTGGAACCCACTGAAATATTATGTCATGCCATTGTTCCGTTAACTGGTGATAGCTTTGGCTGATTTCCAACACTAGCCTGGTGTATGATGTTGCTGTGTAGTTAAGGCTCATCGCCAGAGGTAAAACTACACAGTAGTCCTAACTGGTTCAAAACCATCACAAAAAAATATGTGAACGCTGTCCAATTAGAGCATATTTTGACTAGCTATTGTCGTTTCTTGATGGGCGTGGCTGTCATATAACAGTATTAATGAAAGGTTTTATTTAGATACGCAAAACTCATCTAATGTTAAACCACATTGACTTGTTAGTCCATTATGTAAGAAATGCATTTCTGTTTTCACCGTAAAGTATATTCAGCAGCATGTACACTGTCACCACAAGTCGAGGTCTTACGCTGTCTTATACCAAGTAGAGCAAAAAAATCACAGCGTATTCTAGCCGTCCAATAACTCGCGTAGGAAATTTCCCTAAACAGCCTTCCATTCGTCGTACGCATAAACTGCGACTTTATGTCACTCATCCTGCAATTATTACACACCGCTAGGAAATACACAATATTGACTTCGATGTACACTCTGCAGGTTAGACACTGCTGCCACCGCTCTAACGACCAGGAACCAAAGCGTACAGGCAACTTGCGCTCTAGCAGCCGCCACCTCTATACAAGGGTGTGTGTTTTTGAGCCATGGGAAAATTTTTCGAAAATGCCGCAATAATCAGGCCATCTTTGAACATTTTGCTGAATGGATGCGGAGCCCCACGACTCGTGCTCGCGGTACCGAACTTGACGTGGTAGCTGAGTGGCCTAATTCTGCGAAGAACAAGGACTTGGGTTCAGTTATCGCCCAAGGCGGCTGCATTGTAGGGGTGAAATGCAGCAACATCCGTGTACAAGGATTCAGGTGCACGGCAAAAAAAAAAAAAAAGAACAGAAAAGAAAAGAAAAGAAAAAAATCTTCAGGTGGTGAAAATTTATCCGGGAATCCCATCAAGGCGCCTAAGATTTCGCAATTATTTCGTGGTTTTGGCCCGTAAAAATATTGTTTTTCTATCTTGATCTCTTTTTTTTTCTGCGGCCAAAAGGCTGGTTTCCGAACGCGCTATGCTTGTACAATGGGAGCAATGGAAACTTCAAAAATTTTCAAGCCTTTATTGAAGGAAAAGAAGTTTTGAGGCAAACCTGTGGCATTTATTGGAATACTTTTTAATGAATTGATCGATTGCAGAGGCGCAGATCTCTAAATGTAAAAAAAAGCTCCTCAAAATCGAATTTGTGATTTCAAGGTCGCAGAATTCAACGTTTAGGAGTCATGATAAAATGTTTTCGGTCTAGTTGCTGCCAATTTTTTTTTTCATTGCAGCCGTACCCGCAATAACCAAACTGTTGAAGATCAAACCTTTTAATTGGGCGATCTTGTGCCCAGCAAAAAAGGAACTCCAACTGCAGAACGATAGCGACGAGCGGCGAAATTTATTAGCGGCGAAATGCATCGGTTTCTACACAATACATCATGGTACATTGTTGTATTATCACTTATGGACGGATTGACAGTGGAAAATGCTTGCGTACAACCTGGAAGGTACTCAGACACACGTGTCTTGCACGTGCCGGGCTTGCAAGGTTTGTAGAACAGTCGTCATCGATAACGCTCGTCACAAGAAAGTGAAAAGGGCGGTCCCCGAGAAACAAAAGAAAACAGTTGCGTGTTTGGCAATAAACTGACTGAAGTGCAGTGGTCCAGCTTTGCTGCAAATGTTTGACCAGTTAGATATATTGAGTGAATCCTAAACTGCGGAGCTGTACTAGAAAGTTGTATGTATCGTTTTTTTTCTTCTTTTTTTACCGTTGCCTTGACTGTTAGCCTGTGCTCGCTGTTGTACCTGTATACGAACATGGCAACGTTCTCCTGCGTACATTTAAGCGATAACTGAGCATCTCTGCACATCAAAGATGAGCAGACGAGCAAGTGGACTGTGCGTAGCCGGACTGCGCCTCATATTTAACACTTTGTCGCTCGGCAATTTGCGACTTTTCCGCAAGGTGGCATATTACGAAATGCAGGACGAAAGCGAAAAAAGAATAATAACGTAAGGAGAAAAATCTGGGCTGTAAATGATAACGCATATAGAACAGCACTCCGTTTTCAGAGGCTTGAGCTGGATGCCGAAGGACAAAACTATATTGGAAAAACATGTTCAGGACAGCATGTGACATGTCCCTACTACAATAACAGTTCCGCAACTGTCCAGTGCAGTATAACTCCTTTGGTGTAAAGCAATTGCACTGATATCCACGCAACGACAGTTGCAGCAGGTATTCATATTTCAGAAGCGCTTGCATTCGTAGCTGCCGGAAGGTTTATTGGAGCAGTACTTCAGAGCAAAATATATTGTATTCTCGACTCCCTGTACAACGATCGCAAAAGTAACCAGTGCAGTTTTCGGAGGGAAAGCTGCCTCGCCGCAATATGTTACAAGTCCTCCTGAACGCCCATCAAAGATGTTATTGGTGTCTGTGGAAGGTGTGCAATTATTGGCTTTGGTAGGCACGGGTGCTTCTATATCTGTTATGCGTATACGGACCTGTGTGCTCGTTTGCGAAAAGTGAAGACGCCTTACATGGGTTCGTCCTTCACTGGAGCTAACGGAGCAAGCATTCGACCATCCGCCCAATGCACATCGCGTGTCGTCATTGATGGTATCCGTCATCACATAACGTTCGCAGTTTTATTCCCGTGCGCTCGTGAACTCATTTTGGGCTGGGACTTCCTCTCGTCAGCGTCCGCGTTAATCTCCTGCCACCAGCGTGTAGTCCACATCATCGAGACCGATCATTGCAGCGGAGGTATCGACGAGCAACGATTGCGTTTTTTTACAGCTGCCGATTCGGTGATGTCTCCCGGTCAAGAACAGCTCATCACACTCTTCTCTACAAACATCTTGAATGGCGACTTGTTCATCACTCCATACGGTCGCTGTCTTGCCCGTGGAAAACCATCATCAGTCATTGGCTCGTGTGTCTTCTTCGTCGGCGCCATCTTGGCTTCGCGGAATAAACCGTTACCGGACAGTGCCATTTCAATATTTGGCGCATACTGGTGGAAAAGGGGGAAAAAAGGAGGGGGGGGGGACGCAAGAGCTTGACAAAACTAGAATCATTGCAGGCGAATCTAAAATAGTACATTGAAAATAGGGGCTTCAATGATGAAGGATGGCGAGGTGCTAGACCGCGACAGATGAAATGGTGCTTGACTGAGAACAACGACTAAAGCAGGCAGGCTGTGTAGTTGGCCACTAATCGCTGCCCTGAATAACGACCATAATCGCGAAGCTTAGTGTTGTTTCTGTCTATTCGCACTTTAGGTGCAACTGAGCATTCGAATTCCCTTGTCTCTGTATGTACAAGAATGAGAATACGGTAAGCGGATTGAAAGGCCCGCTTTGATTAGACACAACCAGAAATGCTAGCGAATAATGAAGCCATTTGACATACATGAGAAGTCATCTTAGCTTTAATTGAGCCATAGGATTAAAACGTAAATGGGAATGAAAGTAAACGCGACAGAGTCTTAACGCCAGAGGAAGCCAAGCCAACAACTTACATATTGCGCGTGCATGGCCCACTTGGTGGTTTATGCATGTAGCTGCACGATATGGGTGTGTTATAAACATTCTCCTCTAGTTCAGACTTAAAAAATGCCTATAGGCATTTTTTAAGTCTGAACTAGCGGAGAAGGTCAGGGGAAGATGGAGGCTTGAATCGATGAACAGATCGCTAAAAACGATTTAAAAGAGGGAATGTCGTAGGAGCCAACGTTTCGACAAGTGGACTTGTCTTCGTCCTGACGAAGAGAAGCGATTTTCTTAGGGTAAGTAAACTTCATAAAGAAACGTAGAAGGTGACCTGGTGTGTTGAACGTGTTCTCAGTTCACACCTCCTTCCTCCCACTTCACTTCCTCGTGGAGCCGAGCTCCCCCAGCTGACGTTGCTGCTGTGAAGAAGAATGGGTGGAAGTCTTCCCCGACTGCCTGTCCGAAGTTGCGTCGTCTCTACTTGGAGGATGGAGACCAGCTTTTTCTTACACAAACAGAACTTGACTTTATATACAAGACGGAACATACCCATTGACAGACAGTAGCCTCGGTTGGCAGGACTTAGGTAGAACCATCGGTTGGTAGGGCTTAGGTGGAACCATCGCTTCCATTCGTCAGAGCCTACCAGTGCATAGCACCGCTCCTGCGACCAGAACCACCACCCGGACTCGTACTAGATGTCCTCTCTAGCACTATCCACTCTTCCTCACCAACCTTCAGCCTTCCAACTTTCTGACCACCTTCAGCCTTCCGACCTCGCTTCCAACCACACCTGACAGGGATGAGGGGCCACCTCATAAACACTGGTTGCTGCGCCCCTGAAACCCTGACAGCAAATCACAATCTTTCACACTTTCACGCCAAACCCCTTGCAAAGTGCCAAGCACCCCGGAGAGGATCAATCACCTTGCAACATACGGACATCAAACAAACAGAACCCCGCATGTCTAAGACGGTGCCAAACCCCTGGCAACATGCAGGCATCAAACAAACAGAACCCCGCATAGCAACTAGAACACCGAAAGGAACATGGAAACACACAGGCACAACCATCCTCACTGAGAACCAAAAAGACAACCCGTGAACAATAAACTTGGCCTTCACTCTGCCCCTTGCTCACATGTGCTTTTAACAAAGACGCTTCATGGGGTGCGATGGTGCCAAACCCCAGCCTAACCAGCTAGTGACTACAGACATTCCTCGACCGGCTGTTCGAACCACACGTTTCCCTGGGGCTGCCAAACCGGTTCCCAGTTGCCAGCTAGCCTGTTCCCAGCCGTACAACGAATTCCAACACTGGTCGCCTCCTGCCCCGCCTGTTCGGCACGCGGCTCTGCGCATTATCCGGCGCATACACCACCATATCCGACTACCGTGATTTCCGTCTTTTTCCGACGACCTTTACAGAGTATTTTGGGCGATAAAGGCACTTTTTGAAATTTTACTCCTGTCCTAATAAAAGCAGAAATTACTCCCTTTTGCACTTATGCCTTTATAAAGGCACGATTGAGTGGCTCTTATGCTGTTTACATTGTACCAGAAAAAGTGTGCATCTGTCAGAAATAGAACTGTGCAGAAACAGAAGTACCTCCAGCAGTCGCAGTTGTGGTTTACTTCTGGCGTTGGATATAAATAGTCGAAGCCAATTTGAGAGAGTTCGCCAGGGTTGAGTTTATTCACCGCAGACACATGTGGTCGGGAGAATGGGGTGGGGGAGCAGTATTAGAAGCAGCTTGGCTAGCCCCGCGTCTCAGTTCACAATGGCAGCATGGCAGCAAAAGGAAAATGCGCTTGTTTCAACATCAGTGCCAAATTACGGTACATGCGGCATACATAAAAAATATCAAAGTTTGCACAAAGTGAAGTTCATTTAGGAACATATTTAACACAACGTGCTTCAAACAGAATTTATCATTCCTCAATCGCATCAACACCCAATGAGAAGTGAGCTTTAATGCTCTATGCATAATTCTCTGATGGCTGCTTTGAAAATTAGCCGGGCTACAACACTGAATCACGTCGCTTGGAGGGAGATTCAATATTGAATGCCAGAGCATTTATTTGGCAAACCCAGGCTATTTTGTCAATGTCACTCAACAGTCTCAATCGTCGTAAGAGCATCATTTCTTATGCGACTTCTTTGTGCATGCGAAGTAGAATAGAGATTTGGGTTAATGCCAAAAATATAAAGCCTATAGACCCACTTGAGCTGCTCACGTAGGCAGTATGCGGTGTATGCGGTGGCGCTGTCGTCAGCAGCGACGGCTGACCGGGGCGCTGAGTTTTTGCCTGTTCGTTAGTTCAGTTACTTAGTGTGTTTGTTTGTTTGTTTGTTTGTTTGCGGGCGAGGGATGGGGCAGTACTAGGTGGAAACAATGAGTTTACGATTTAGCTGCTCACTACATTAACTTCTCACTACAAGGCGCTGACGAGTAAGCGAACAGTTCGTACGCAAGGAACAAGCAAACGCATTCGTGCTGCTGACGTCAAGCGCGAATGGGGAGAAAATTCGAAGTGCAAAAAATATAAGAAAACGAAAAGTGCACTGAATACGCACAGTCGTCGACATCGGTCCCTAGCTGCGGGCTGATTATCTGTCAAAACAATATGCACGCATTCACGCAGGACATGAATATGGTTGTTTTGGTGTGCGTTTGTCCGAAGAACGGGGATTTCTCACGTGGCATGATGTTTCAAACTTTGGATTAGCGCGATGAAAAGCGACGTGTTAACTCACGTTGTCGCAGGAAAAGTCCAGTCTCCTTCGCGGCTGGCTGTTTCGACGACCGATAAAAAAAAAACAATTTTAGATTTCTGCATCCGCATGCAATGGTGATAAAAATGCAAAGTTTTTCCTTATCGCCACAAGTGTACTGCAGTGGTACTATAGGTACACAATTCATTCAGAGTGGTACTAGAGGTACACAATTCATTCAATGAATTGTGTACCTCTAGTACCACTCTCTCCCTCTTCTTCTTCCGACCAGTTTGACAGCGATATCACTTCACTTCTCTCTATGCCTTGAAAAAGACCGGACCCGCGGTCGAAACTGTTGGCAATAAACGATAACTGCGAAGTCGTGTCTGCTATTTCACTCTCTCTCTCTCTCTCTCCAGAAATGCCCAGAAATATCCAGAAATGTCGAAAGTATTCTTATATATATATATCTAAGAAAACCTTCAACATTTCCGGAGCCTTACACTTTAGCGTCTCTCATAATCATACAGCGTTTCGGGCGCGCGAAGAACCGTATTCCTGTATATGTTGCCTCGTCCTTATATTGCAATGTAGTGTAAGTCAGAAGCTTTGTGGATTCATCGTCTGTATCCGTAGAAGTAGGAGCCACTGTTATATTTTCCTGTGATTTCTTTTTCATTTCAGTATCTCAGGATGCGGTATGGAAACAAAATAGGACTGACAGCGTGCGGCATCTACTTCTTTATAAGCGTGAGTATATTGATAAAAAGAAACGGACCCTTGTTGTGGAGTTACTCGGATGATGCATGAGCAAATACCCCTTGCATTATATCCATGTTCACTGCAGGTTACTATCGGAGCCGTCGCCTTATTCACAGCCTCCGTTGCGGTTTCAACGAGTGAGTTTTAAGATTGCTTTCTTTCCACCTAATTGAAGGAGACTACACATTTACGCAGCTCTTAGTGAAGTGGCTTGATATTTGCATTCGCAGTTTTCAATGCGTCCCTGTCTTGGAGCACTGTGGGCATCGGCATCGCGAGCACCATCTACACTTCGCTGGTGAGCACGGTTTCAAATTTGTTTGCAACTGTCGCTACCAAATGTGTCAATACTAGGTCCACGCTGTTGTTCATTAGCTAATTGAAGACAGCTTTTGAGAAAAGTTATCCTTTTCTTTTTCTTCCCTGTTGAATGAAAAGAGCGTAGTAACCACATTATTAGACATATCCCACTGATTTTTAACTGTAGTTTGTTTCGTTTTAGTTTTTTTTAATCACTTTTGACGAAGTGATGCACTGCTTTTTCTGGTGTATTGGCTTAAAAGCCGTAAGTTTGTTGTAAGGGAGAAAACGGCTAAAAATTATCGCCGTAATCGGGAACACGTTGCTCGTGCGAAATTAAGCAGAGCACTAGAAAAGGAGTGTTTCCGTAAAGGAGCACTGACACGATTTTGATGGGGCGCGAGGGGGACATTTTTCGTTTTCTTGTCACGTATCTCTCCATACACCGGAGGCAGGAAACACGATATTAAAGTTTTCGTCACTGAGAGTCTGCAAGCCGGCCCCCGGCGAATGGATAACATGATGACGTGTGAACACGGTCACGTAAAGATCACCGAAATCGCCGGGAGACCCGCTGGACGACAATCAAGTCATCGCTGTTTGCGTACACGACTTGCTGCCCCCACGTGACCAAGACCTACGTCCAACTGTGTTGCCACGTCACTATGATACCACCCCCTCGAAATCGAAACCGAAAGCGGTGTTTTAAGGTAGCCGTATTAAAAAAAATATAGTGATCGCGTTACGAAATATTCTTTTTAGGGTTCTCGACATGAGTGCTTTCATTTAGACCAATAATACAAAAATATATGTAATTTGTTAGTACTGTTTCAACGGAAACACTAGGGTGTTACTGCTTTTGCGTCGTAAAAAATAAATAGAAAGAATAATCAGCTAACGATTCGTGAAAATTCTCGCCAAGATGACCTGGAACTATTAAAAGCTTTCTTGCGACCTTTTTTTTTTTTGTGTTTAGTGGGAGCACAAGCGTTAACCTCATAAGTATGTTAGAAAAAATTGCCTCCTGTAGAAATCGTCCTAACAGCGATAAATTCGGGTAATTGATGTTATTTAATTGATGAGCGCGTTTATCAATAAACCGTTCTAATGAAGGATGACTATATCCATGCGTTCTATCTTAAGATAATTATGCATCGATTAGTTAGTAAACTAATAGTAATGGATCAGGTTTTACGTACCGAAACCAACTATGATTAGAAGAAACGCCCCGTATAGTGGAGGCCTCAGGAGCAGCTTTGACCACCTGAGGTTTATTGCCATGCAACAAAATCTAAGTGCTCAATTTCTTTATCGTTCTTTGCATTTCGCACCTATAGAAATGCGGCCGTCGGGAGTGGGATTCGATTCTGCGACCTAGAGCTTCGCAATCCAACACCTAGCCGATATAAGCTACAACGGCGGGTTTTAATCTGTAGATTAATAGACGGCAGAATTTACTACGACACAAGAGACCCCGATGGTCCCAATTGTGCCTTCGCAATCACGTATACGTCGTTCGTCCGTAGATAAGCTACACATCAACGTGGCTGCGAACAGCGAACACTGCTTGGAACGTTTACAAGTCACTCCCCAAGCTCCCTATTACCTCAAGTAATCCCTGCCAGAAAGTAGAATGCATCAGTGCACGTTTCAAGAACGCGGGCTTCGCCAGAGGGGAAGCTGGGGGGTTCAAGCCCCTCCCGAAGTTATTGAAGTTTCCAGGCACACATATACACATGCACATAAAAACACAGACATTGACTTCCAGCTGGCATTAATTTATATGCGTAAAACAGAAGGACTTAGGTATAGGGCAGCCCGATACGTTGCTCGTGGAGCAAGGCTTTACCGACTATACAGTGACCATTCGCCTTCCCGGTAGGAGGAGGAGGAGGAGAAAGGAAGGAGGAAAGACAGGGAGGTTAGCCAGTGCTGAGACCGGCTGGCTACCCTGTGCAGGGGAAGTGGGGTGAGGGGAATGAAAGACAATAGAAAGAGACACGACAAGAGAAAAGAAAAGGATAGAGGAAAAAAAAACACGCACAGAAAAAGAAAGGAAACGCGACACTGCTTAGAGTCTGTCCTTTAGACCGCTCGTCCTTAAAAATCGTAACAGCGCGTTCAGCGCTTTCCGTGCTGACGATGGTCCTGGCCAGTGTCCCAAAACTCGTTGCTCGGACAAAGGGCGGCTGTCAAGTCTGTCTAGAGCAGCGGTAAGTTCTTTCCTAGGGCCACTGTAACGGGGACACTCACAAAGAAGATGACGTATCGTTTCGTCGCAGCCGCAGTTCTCACACTTAGGGTCGTTCGTCATTCCAATGAGAAATGAGTAGGCCTTCGTGAAGGCAACTCGGTAGAGTTCTGCACTAGCGAAGGAGCTGGGCCCGTATTCATAAAAATGTCTTACGATAAAAATGTTCGTAAGACAATATTGCAGCCAATCTCCTGACTGAACAGATAATTACCCAAAACAAGCAGCCGCGATGATCTAGTAATAAATGTGCTCGGCTGCTCACCCAAAAGACGGGTCCATATACGCGTCGGTTGCATTTAGGTGGTGGCGAAGTCCTAGACGACCTTGTACTGGTCGTCGGTGCACGTTAAAGAAGCCCAGGTGGCCAAAATTACCGGAGCCCTTCACTACGGCGCCCCTCATATTATCTTGGTTTTGGCAATTAATACCCGAGCAATTATATTGATAACCTTCCGAAACTATTTTGATAGTATTTGCTGTTCGATATTTGCCTCCAGCACTATATAATTTATATTAGATTAGGACTTGAAAAATCACTACTCGTCCATCCCTAAAAACGTGACGTCACATCATTTTCTCTGCTACGTAACTGACATTTGTGGCTGCGACTTCGCAGGGAGGAATGCGGGGAGTCGTGTGGACCGACTGCGTTCAATCGCTGCTCATACTGATGGCTCCCATCACCGTAGTTACAAAAGTGATCTACGACTCGCACTATCAAGGCGATCGATTGCGGTCAGCGAACGACTTCAACATAAAGGAGTACATATTTGAGTAAGAGTTCTGCCACGTCATTATCATCCAGATATTAGTAAAAGAACGCCGTATTGGTAACCGTTCGCTCTGTTTGTTTATGCAACCAGTGCCAGCCTGGACTTTACAAAAGACGAAAACGTCTGGGCCTGCATGATTGGACTGTTCGTGCACAGCCTCTTTCGCTCAGGCATGGACCAAGTGGTCGTCCAGAGATACCTCGCTGCCAGAAAGCTCAAAGAAGCCCAAAGGTGCGATATGAACACAGTAAGCTCGTTTTGTTGTGATATGTTATGCTGCTATTTTGAAGAAAGTGTTTGCGACGTTGAGATGACTCTAGACATAAACGCTATATAAGCAATATTAGTGGGGCTGAATTCACTAATGATATGATAACGGGGCTTCGCTAATCATATGTCTAGCATCAGGTTTGTGTGAAATATTCTATTACGCACATTTTTAGCGTAAGATGTCTTTGTGAACACGGGCCCTGAAGGGTGCATCCTGATGTAACCCTTAGCCGAGACCACATGTTTGACGTTCAAAAGAAAAATAAAGAAGGAAAAAAGAAGAAAAGACAGCTTGATACCTGTACGGTCGTGTCGCTTTCTAAATGTAAAGTAGCCTTGGTATATCGCCAGAAGCTGCTCATCGAATGACAAAAGTTAATTTTGTGTTGATTCTCGATACTGACCAGCGCTAATTTTAACTGGCAAAATATGCAGTTTCGAATATGTTGTATATTTTCAGTCGGGAACACAAACAAACAATGAAAATCGGCAATGATTCTACCAAAATTATAACAGCATCAAAAATGAAGCCATTAGTAACAGATTAAGATACAAAAAGCTTGTTCTTAGAATATAATTTTTATAGCAAATGTGCAAAATTTTCAGCTGCACAAATGTAAAAGAACGTTTTGTTCTGGGCTTCACATCTGTGATCATGTCATAGTCCATATTTAAAATAAAACGTTCTTACGGTAAGACATCTCATAAAAATATATTTCCGTCAGAATTCATGCTGGGCATACTTGAAAGCCACCGGCGAAAGACCAGAAGGATTCATCCCGGGAAAGGCTTCATAAATTTGACACCAGACGCAGAATATTTGTTACTAGTATGTGACACTCATGAGAGACAGCGCACATCGCTTCGCAAACATTAGCGTTCTGCGAACTCACATTAGCACTTGCTTTGCACGTAAACGTCTGAACTTGTATAACATTTTTCGGCATATCATTTTTTTTCTCTGATGCTTAGCTTTGCTGTGACCATTGTTTTCAACTCTCTAGTACCATATCAAAGAGAAGCGAACAGGGCCATAATTTTCTTCTGAATAAACACTGATGTCAATCAAATGAAACTGCGTTAACTCGCTGCTTATTACGACTCCCATTCTCTCAATACAGCAACAAACGTCGGGCGCCCATGCGCAATCATTCGCTGCAGAGATGCCAAGCTCTTTTTTTAGACGACAACGCAGTCTGGCTATCGTTGCAGCTATAAAATGTGGGCAGAAACGCATCGATCAGCGCAAAACTTCCTGAATGTGCGACCGCGTCGCCTGCAAAGACGCGCCTTCGTAGTGACAGGCATTATTTAACACATGGGCGAGTGCCAGAAGTCCCACCCAAAAAGGGCTGGTCCCAAATTGCGTCGAGACGAGCCGAACGCTTTTGGCTGCAAGGGCTGGTCAGCCTTGAAAGCTGTGTGAGGAGCGAGAGTATAGGATAAAGCTATATGTCGGCAGATTCACTTTCTTCAGAGATTGATACGAGCATTGCGCATTCGCGTATATTGGCACAGCTACTGAAACGGAGACAACTTGCAGATAGTGGAAGGCCAGTGCGTGCGCGCAGTATTCACTTAGAGAGACGCACTTAGAAAAAAAAGAAAAAAAAAGGGGGATTTCAACTAAGCCTCCAGTTCTTCAGTGATCAATGCTGCGTGATTCGCGGCATTCATCTTTGCAACGCAGGCACTGAGCAACGTTATCTTTTGTGCTTAGCACCTCCTATCCACCTCCCGACGGGAATTCTTAAGGAAATTAAAAAAAAAAGAAATCTCTGGAAGAATCTAACTCACATAAATATCATCTTGCATAAGGTCGTGTGAGGTAAATGCGATATCAGAGCGTAAGGTTAGCACAAAAAACTCCCTTTTAACCATCAGTTCAGTCCAGCTTATTTACCTTAAGGTAATCATCGGAGTAACCGATCGAAATTAATGAAAGCAAGTGTGCACCGATCGCACTGGATATGCAAGTATAGAGCCACGCGTAAGAAAGAAAGAAAGAAAGAAAGAAATAACACGTGTCTCACACCGACTTTGCATGCGGGGGTGTGGGTAACCTATACGGTCTACTCCAGTCAGCCAAAAGTGCACGAAACACTTGACGCTGTAGCGCCATTCAAGACTCTTAGTAATCGATGGCGTGTTACGTGCAACACGATGCCACGACCATGAGGCGCGCGCCGTAGAGGAGGGCTCCGTAGTAATTTTGACCAGTTGGGGTACTGCTAAAGTGTGCCTAAATCTAGCTCCACCGATTTGTTTTTTTTTTTTTTTTTGTTACGTCTCGCTCTCATCGAAATGCGGCCGACGTGGCCGACATTCGTTCCCGCGACCACAGCGCTTAGCGAGCCAACTAACTATATAGCCGTTAAGCTACCACGGCGGGTTCGAATTTTACGGTACCTCACTATCATCTGGTTGTCGTGGGACTGCGTTTTCTCTCTGTCTGCTCTTTTTCCTCTTTCTCGGTGAAATGCTCCAACTTGATTTCAAGGGCCTTTGTTGAGCTGAAGAAACAAACAAAAAAAAAGTTTTTACCCGTTTCCCGAAGGGCGGTTCTTGATGCGAAGATCCTTGGCCACTAATGGCGCGCATCCGTGAGAATTCATCGGCGGTGTTCAAATATTATTGCACAATACTTGGAACAGGGCAGCATAACCGCATTTAAGGGCGATAATTAAATCATATGCTTATCACCCAGGTGGCAAGCAGGTTAGCAGCAGATAGTAGGGAAGTTATAGCATAATATCAGCAAACTAAACTCTTTTGTGAGCACGATTCACGGTTGATGACCGAAATGAATTTCTGAAGAATTGCCTACAATTTTCACGCGCATAGAGCCAAAGGCAATGTTGAAGAACATGAAATTAGCTCGGCAAGATTTTTTTTTTACTTTTAGTTGCAGCCCCCAAGATCAGTAAATATGTTGGTGAATGACTATGGATTACCTTGCACTTACAGGTGCGCAAAATAGGCGCCACATTTTTTTTTTTATTTGACGCTTAATTTTTCCGAGGAACATGTTTCTATACAGTGGGTTGCTGCGTAGGAATCATTACAAAACGCTTTGATTCTATGGCCATCAGAAATATTACGTCACATTCATTCATGCATCATCATCATCATCACCTCACGTCCACTGTAGGGCGAAGGCCTCTCCCAACGATCTCCACTCTGACCTGCCCTGCCCGAGCTGGTTCCATTGCGTGCCTGCATTTTTATTTTTAATTTCGTCTCCACATCTCACCCTTTGTCGCCCACGGCCGCACCTTCCCTCTAGTGGTATCTACTCCGTCGCTCGAATTGACTATTGATCGCAGCCGCGGCGGCTGCATTTCGTAGGAGGTTAAATGTTGAGGCCCGTGTGCTGTGCGATGTCAGTGCACGTTAAAGAACCCCAGGTGGTCGAAATTTCCGGATCCCTCCACTACGGCGTCTCTCATAATCATAGCTCGTTTTGGGACATTAATCCCCACAAATCAATCAATCACTCAACTGACTATTGCTTATTTGTTTTTCTCCTCAGGTGACCTGCGCAGGTCTACTTCTTCATCTTAATGTCGACTAGAATATATCGTTTGCCCTTGTCTGTTCTCTGATCCACTTTACCGTCTTCCTATTGCTTAATGTCACGCCTATAATTTTCGTTCAGTCGCACGTTGTGTGGTCATTAACTTCCACTCGAGTTTCATTGTTACTCGCCAAGTTTCCGTCTCGTAGTTTAATACCCGCAAAATACAATGGTTACATACTTTCCGCTTTAACGATAGCGGTAAGCTGCCAGTCATGAGCTAATTGGGAATGTCTGCAGCAGGCAGAGCAGCCCATGCTGATTATTTGGTAGCCTTTCTTCACGCTTTTAGCATGAGCGATCCGACAATTCTTGTTCTTGCTACGGGTGCCGCTCTTGTTCTTTAAGAAAGTCACTTTTTGTCTGCGTATGTATTTCGGGACCTTCAAGAAGGACTAAAAGTTCAAACAACGTGGGTGTGTGTTTCGACGTACGTGTGTGCGAAAAATAAATAAGGATAATTGTTATTCGCTTAAAGAAAGGGCGCTATTTTCTGCAGCCCTTGACGGGAGCCCGGCTGAGCGTCCGTGCGGGTAGGGGAAATGGAGTGAAAGAGGTAGAAAGGAGAGAAACGCTGTAGTGAAGGGCTCCGGAAATTCTGACCACCTGGGGTTCTTCAACGCGCACTGAAAACGCGCAGCACACGCACCTCCACCATTTTCGCCTCCAACGAGAATACGACAGCCGGTGCCGGTTTAAACCTGCCGCATTTGATACCGCGGTCAAGCACCACAACCACTAGATTACCGCGGTGGACTCGTCTGTGTGTACGCACATACGTGCGTGCGTGTGTGTGTTCAAAGCAAATTTGAAACTGACCCAAGGATATGTGCGATGTTGGACACCATTGTCGCGCGAGCATTTATTTGTATATGCACCTCCTAGCAATGACCATAAATGAATAAGAAAGTGTACGTAAGCAATTACAATAGTAGCTCAGTTGGCAAAACATCACACCTCTCACGTACGGGAGGATATGTGAGTTTGGTTATCAACGGGGGCCCATTGCCATCTTTGTTAAGTGATGCGATTCTGGAAAAGCAAGCAAGTCTTTTGCCTTAAACGAACTCCACGGACACTAGGAACGAAAGGAAGGAACGAAGCATACGGCGGGAGCCGCCCGTGTCTCCTTCGCAGTCCCGGCCCGGGCTGTACCTCGCGCGAGCCAGGAGCAACCAAAACGCGCACATCGTCATCGCCGCTTGCTGCCCTATCGGCGACCCCACAATACAAAGCACACAATAAACCGGACACAGCTTGTTAAAATGAGTACTCTAAATGTAGTTAAAACGTGTCGTGCAGGCAAGGCTGACTTACAGCGCTCCTGAACAGCCACTGCCCCGCCACGGTGGTCTAGTGGCTACGGTACTCGGCTGCTGATCCGAGGGTCGCGGGATCGAATCCCGGCCGCGGCGGCTGCATTTCGATGGAGGCGAAATGTTGAGGCCCGTGTGCTGTGCGATGTCAGTGCACGTTAAAGAACCCCAGGTGGTCTAAATTTCCGGAGACCTCCACTACGGCGTCTCTCATAATCAGAGCTGGTTTTGGGACGTTAAACCCTAGAGAACAACAACAACAGCCACTCTCGATAAACAAAACCTGATTGATTTATGGAAATGTCGTGCACTCACACCGTACAGTGCAAGGGCCTCGACATTTCGCCTCCATCGAAATGCAGCCGCCGCGGCCGGAATTCGATCCCGCGACCCTCGGATCAGCAGCCGAGTACCATAGCCACTAGACCACCGTGGCGGGGCGAGAAACAAAGCTTACCAAACATCAAATGAGAAAGCGCATCACGAAAAACGCGCGTGACACACATATTTATTTATTATTTATTTATTTATTTATTTACTTACTTACTTACTTACTTACTTACTTACTTACTTACTTACTTACTTACTTACTTACTTACTTACTTACTTACTTACACTGGGGTCAGCACAGAGTAGAAGACGCGTTAGAGAGTACGTATATGTGCCAGAGCAAAGGACACAACAACAGCGTCAAGGTCGGCATGGTCAGTACTGTCGCCATGACACTAAGCCGTCCGCACGTGACTGCGATGTTTAGACGTGAAGCGATGAAGTTCGAGAATCTCTTGGACAATAAATATCCAGAGTTTCGTCACTTCTTTTGCTGTCTGACAATGCAACTGCGGTCAGTACAAATGTGGACTTTGTCAACATTGAGCAACTTGAGAAGAGCCTAGACAGCTGTGGGTAGCTTGGATACCGAAGTGTACCGAACTTCAGTCCCATCAATCTCCTCTTTCTTTTAACCAGCGCATTCATGGGGGTCGCAAAGCATCCGCTAGGTATGGTCAAGTGTTGGGATTGGTTCAAGCCGTCTCCATACGTTTGTTGTCTTGTTTGTGACAATCGCTATGTAAGGCCAGAGAGAAAGGTCATGCAAGAGTCTTATGAAAAAGCCTCCGTGCAAATATGATTGGAGTGTCGTAACCATCACAAAGCGGTTTAAGTATTATTTTTATGTTCTCATTGGTCAACAACCTCACGAGATGTGCTAAGTAGCTTGTAGCGTCGGCACACGTGTCATGGCGACCGAGGGCCGTAATTGCTGCCATGACATTTCTATTGGAGTTTGTTTGTGGGCCTCCTTCAAACAGTTCACGTTCGCGATCCTTCATGAAAGAGAAAATTAGCATCCATCCATTTGTAGCACAAAGCTCGCAGGAAACCCGTTTGAATTTATCAGAACTGAAACCGTGGATCAGGACTGATTTCCGGCAATTTCGAACCTTTAGTTTCTGAGAAATCCGTATGGATTTCTTTGTGTAGCTTTCTGCATGCAAACGGGTGGATGCCAATCTTCCCTTTCATAATTGCTACTGTACCTTGCACAATTCCGCAGAAATCATTTACCATATTCATAATCGCTCCTTTTTCAAAGTGAGAGCGTAAGGTCATCATCTGTTAGTAAACGAGCAAGTATGTACTGCGACAGCGAGTCTTCCTACGTACGGGCATGGGCAAAGACAAAAATGTATCCAGGACGCCTATTCAGCCGCTGGAGGTTGCTGGCTGGAGGAAGAATGTCCTACCAATTCTTCCGGGATGTCAAAGCAGCGGATTATTAATTTTTTTAATATTTTGTGTAGGTAGTACAGAATGGATGAAAGCTGCGCTAGTTGGTGAGGCCTTGTAATAATAAAGTGATGGTGAAAACATGCACACAAAAGAAAAGCAAATTAGGCAACATAAAAGACTACTAATAACTGGAGGGAAGAACTGTGGCGAAAAAAAAATTAGCGCAAATTGCACTAGCAGCGCCAGGCTAGCGAAGCAGATGGGCACTTGGCAGGTCCAGGTCTTCTTCTTCTTCTTCTTCTTCTTCTTCTTCTTCTTCTTCTTCTTCTTCTTCTTCTTCTTCTTCTTCTTATCGCTTGTCGTTGTGGCGTCATGTTAATTTGTGTAGATTGATGTCACGGCCATACAAGGTTATGCGGGTAGACGAAGCGTCGCTTGGCTGCTAGGCAAAGCCATTTAAAGGTCATATGCGTGATACGGGTGAAAGAACAAAAAGCTTAAACAGCTTAGCTCTTAAAAGTGTGCTTTTTGAAGCCCCATTTAAGCGCAGTCAATGCGTGAACGCATCAAAAGTGGTGTCCAGGCGCTGGTAAATCCTGGCACGGGTTAATAGTGAAAAGCTTGGCATTGCTTTTTTCGGTCTCCAAACTGTGTGGTACTCACAAAATATTTTGTCGCAGCCGAGACAAAAACTTGGCACCTCATATCAAATAAGTAGTGAGCGTCAAGGGCGTTCGATTTTTCTCCCGCCTCGTTTTATTCTCAGTATATACTTTGCCCGAAATCCACTGAAAATAGGCCGCATGGGTACTGCTTCGCGGTCTGTACAGTCTGCACAGTTTGCACGCATTCATTTTGGAGGAGCGCCTTTTTTTTTCAGCAAGGTAGTAAATAACAATCGAGAAACGTAATTTAGCGTTCCTAGCGTCCTCAGCGAGTTAAAGTATACGTAGAAAACAGCCAGGGTTCCGAAGTCGTAGAGGAAAGCTCATGAGGGAAATGCGTAACTTTTAGTCGGATGACACTGAGTGACATGAAACGGTCCCTTCAAACCTTCGTATGTCTAACCATCCACAGAAGCGAGCACCATCTTCTGATGTGATTGTCTCCTTTATTGTTCTTGACTTTGAAATAAACGTAGCCAATTTCCGCTTTTCTTCTCTGCCCATAAGGTAGTTGTATTCGTTTAACCATTTCCCTTGTCAACACGATTACTCTGTGGCTCCCGATAAAAGAAATAGGCACTATGCCAGGACGTATCGTTTGAAAAACTCGCGTGGCTGACGTATTCCTGTATCGACAGCAGGAAGCGCTATAACATTTGCAATGCAAATGTCTCTGCCATAATCAAGCGGCTTGCGACACGCTCTCGCAACCGTAGCAAACGTCGATTTGTAAACAAGTTGTTCGAGCCGAAACCCCATTCTGACATCCATTCTATATGTACACTACTGTCACGAAAGAACGGAACGGCATTTATGTGCCAATGCCTCGTCCGCGCTCCACGATACAATGTACGTAATGTACCTTATGCGGTAGATTTATGCAAACTTTACGACATTACACGGTTACAAATACCTTGGGTCTTTAGCATAAAGGGGCTGGTAAGCGTGAGGCTACAATAAAGTGATCGTGAGCTCGTTTAAAGCAACTATACGGTACAAACGTTCGTGGCTATATGCAAGTGGATATTCATAAGCGTTGCTGCGTACGGTGACTCGTTCTGTTTTCTTTCAGCTTCCACATGCGTTGCACAAGCAAACGCAGCCAGGGTGTTGTGTTTTTGTCTCGTTTCCTCTCACTTTCTGTCTGTCATGGAATAATTAAAAGGTTCATGCTCATAGCGATAAAATTTTGCCGAGGGTAAGATGGAAAACTCGGTAATTATGTTTTCTTTGTGCAAGACACACAAGCACTCCAACGCTTTCTTCCTACCTCTGCCAACGCCGCTTTGTTTGTCTAAAGGAAAATATGCCCAAACCGAATTCGTAACATCATTAGAAATGCATAATTCGTCTGCTAGTGTAGTTTGTAGACATCGTGTGGATAGGGCGAATTGGAAATCGTTGGGAGAGGCCTTCGTCATGCAGTGGACTTAACAACAGGATGATGATGATGATGATTGTAGTTTATAGTAAAAAATACATCAAACTTAAATGAAGGTAGATTTTTGTGCGAGCCTGTGCTAGGAGGACTTTTAACACGCAAAATAGTCCGCTGTGTGCCAGGGAAGAAGTTTGGTGGCTCCTCTATAGTTCGCAACGCGATTTGAAATTGTCGTTTTTGAACCTCAGAAGAAGCAGTGGGGAATAGAAGCATGCCATGTTACACACAGAATCGACGCGAAAAAAAAAATGAGCAAAGCGAACAAAACTGCAAGTTACCAACCTCTCCATATCACATTGAGATCTCCTTGAATGGACGCTGAAGTGAAAACCTCTTTTTTTTTTGTCGTATTAGTGGGTTGACTTTTCACAATACCAAAAGCACCAGTCTTGCGAGAAGACCCTCGGTAAGCTAGGAAACGAGAAAAAAAAAGAAGAAAATACGAGTAGTGACGCTAGCACTAAGACGCGTGACGCCACACATATCTGATCACATCTGCTAAGGCCTACGTAACTGTTTTTTTTTTCAATTCAATTCAATTCAATATTTAATACAATAATACAATACAAGTAGAAAATTGATACAATACAGAAGGAGGTCCCAAAGTAAAAACTGTCAGGGGGACCTCCTGTTAATACATGTATAAAAAATTGAGAACAAAGATAGGCAACTAAGGAAAAAACAGCAAGCAAATAAAATGAAGCGAATGTAATGAAAGTTAGTCAAACCTACGGTAGTTCAGAATATGTAAATCCAAATAAAAGTACATCAGTGATAGAATAGATAAATAATTGAATAAGGTGATTATAACAACGTAACACATACACATCACTAACCAGCACAGTTTGTCACTTCATAAGCTGCGTATGCATATTATATATAGATACACGCATATACATACGTATACATACGCATACACTTAAATGCACATATATATATTTGAACAAACAGACATATATGGGCACATGTATGTATTTAGGTGGGGCATGTGGTTAGTAAGAAGTGTCTGAGATTCCGCCGAAAACAATGTAATGAAGGGCTTGATTTAATAACAAGTGGTAATGAATTCCAGGATGAAATTGCAGAAAACAAGGCTGTGTTATTAGAATTGTGAAAATGTGTTAGGGGAAGTATGTCAGTGGGAATGTCACCGATCCTACTTCTGAATAGTAAAATACAAAGTTTTAGTTGAAAGATGGAAATGAACGGTAGAATTTCGAGAGAGCTAAAGAGGGGTGCTGCTGATGCTGTGTACGAACTATGTGTGATAATGCGGACTGCTCTTTTCTGAAGATGAATGAGAGATGTGAGATGTGTGGTGTGGGTATTCGCCCAGGATGAAATGCAGTAAGTAAGGTGACTGTTAATGAAAGCATAGTAAAGTGATTTTAGAATATGTTGCTGAAAACAATGTCTTGTGCGAATGAGTACGCGGATGCCAAAAGCAGCTTTCTTGATGACAGAATTTACATGAATGTTATATTTAAGTTGAGGATCTAATGTGACACCTAGAAAAGTAATGAACTTTGATGGGCTAATGACGCAGTGATTGATATATATTTCGGGTGTTATTGTAACGTTTTCTTTGGGACGAATGAAATAACATAAAAGTTGTTTTAACAGGGTTGATTTTAAACAAGTTATTTTTGCACCATGCTACAAGATTCGCGACATCGGTATTTAATTTTACTACTTGTTTGGTAAGATCTTTGTCACTAGAAAATATCGTGGTATCATCCGCATAAAGGATGCAGTCATAAGAATTAAGTGATGATCGTAAGTCATTAATGTAGATGAGAAACAAGAGAGGTCCCAAAATTGAGCCTTGAGGAACCCCCTGGTTAGTTGTTATCGGAGAGGATAAAACACTGCCATAGTTGACATCCTGGGGTCTGTTAGCGAGGTAGCTCTGTAACAGCGCTAAAGTAGGCCCACATATTCCCATGGATTCAAGTTTAGCATACAAAATAGAGTGGTTAATAGTATCGAAGGCTTTAGTTAAATCAATAAATACTGCCCCTGCCCATTGCCCATAATCGATCATCTGTTTTATGCTGTCAGTTACTTTTATCAGTGCTATTTCGGTAGATAACTTAGCACGGAAACCAAACTGCTTGGATGACAAAAGGTTAAACCTGGTGAGGTAGTCCATCAGGCGATTAACAATGAGCTTCTCAATTACCTTACTAAAGAATGGGAGGATGGTTATAGGGCGATAGTTAGAAAACACATTTCGGTCTCCCTTTTTGAATAGAGGGGTTACTTTTCCTTGTTTGAGGATTGTAGGAAAAATGCCAGAACGAAATGCAGTGTTAATAAGATCTGAAAGCACAGATAATAGGTCATGAGCAACAAGCTTCATTTTAGATGGATAAATTGAATCGAGGCCACATCCTGTGGTCTTCAAACTTGTTATAGTGCGAAGAACCTCATCAGGTGATGTGGGTTTTAAGAAAAAAGAGTGAGGCAAGCGAGACAACGTAGGCAAGTTAGTGACAGTCGATGTTGAGTTGTTGAAAAATGATTCATTAAATGAATTCGCGATAGCGATAGGACAAGTTAGAACGCTGGTGCCGTCCGAAAATTCTGTCGCCAGTGCATCTGGCTGATCAAGATGTAAGAATTCCTTAATTACGTTCCAATTTTTTCTACTGTCATTCTCATTTTCGAGCACTTTATTTTGATAGTAGGTTCGTTTGGCTTTTTTAAGTAGGACGGTAAGAGTTTGTGAATAGTGCTTAAAGCGGGCCCTAAGGGGCAGGTCGGCAACAAAGACCTACATTGTGTTCCAAGGGAGCCACAGACATAACACGGTGAGTTTCGGAACATTTGACGGAGCAAATTTGCTAAGAATACGAAAAAAAAAAGAAAGCGGGCTTCTGATGTCATTACGTTCCGGCGCAAATTGCAGAACTAAGAATGTGACATTTATTTTTTTTATATTTAATTTGATAATGTCAAAATTAACGCCAATCTAGAAGGCCAATTGAGTTCCCTCAATTAAATTGACTACCTAATGACCATTTAGCTGTTCTTTATGGATTCGTAGAGGAGCAGAGAGAAGCGCTAGAGACGACATCCTATCTGACAGGGAAAAAAAGACAGTATCAAAATAATTTGTGTAGCTCGCGGAGAGAAGGCAGTACCCTTTTGCTAAACAATAAGCAGGAGCAAATAAACATGTCGTCTGTATGCTGGTTTTAAAAGGCGTGATGTTATAAATTCTTATTAGTGTTTTCCCGTTGAAATATTGCCGAGGGTTCATACAGGGCAACAATACGTCATACGTATGTTCAGTATTATATGCCTTCTGGCGTTATCAGTGCTCCATATGCTGCTTTACCTACGTTGCACAATAAGTGAATAATACTGAATGAAAATGCGTCGTTACACTCCACCAGCTATCATACGTCATTATCAGTCATCGTAGCACCGGTTAATTCCTTTAAAATGCGATTGATTTAAATGAAAGTTTGAGAAGGAGCTCTCTCGGTGAGGTTATAAGTCAGCAATAACGAAAAACATTTTTCAACTAAAATATGAAAAAATTGACGCGTAAAGTATGAACAAAACCTATTCTATAAAAGTACTCCAAGAACGACATATGCTCTAAGTAGAATATTAAATTTGAAAGAAGAAATGTTTGCAGTTTGCGTGAAGCATGCCATAATTACTCGCATTAGCGCCAGCTTATGTTGGCTAGTCTGGCCTATAGTAGCTCTTGTAATAAAATATAACGCACGTAATGAATGTAATAATGTAAAAAATGTATTTGTTTTTGTTTTGTTTTTATCACGCCTACGTACCTGCCATGGTAGCTTGGCAGCTCAGGTGTCACGTTGCTTTGCTCGCGGGGTGGATTTCCGATCATGGCGACTGCGTTTCGATGAGCACTAATTTAAAAAAAAATTGATGAGCGAAAAAATGGGGGCCAACTAAGCTTACCATGTGCGCGCATTTTTCTTTCTTCCTTTCTGTCTTTGTTTCCCTCTTTTTCTTTTGTTGACTTTTCTTCCTTCCTTCCTTCTTCCTTTCTTTTGCTTCCTTCCTTTCCTTTTCCTTTCTGTCTGCCGTTCCTTCTATATTTGTTTACTACTTCCATTTTTTTTCTTTCTATCTTTGTTTTCTACTTCACTTTTTTCTTTCTTGCTTGCTTAGAATATACACGGGATTGATATGTCTCAGATATGTTCACATCTTCTTCGTACGTGCTGAACGTGCTACCAGAGTTACCAGAATGTGTTATGGGCACCTGCGTTGCCCTGCGTCTACTTGTTCATGCATATAAAACCCCGTTTTAAAGCGTGCGTTCGACGAGCCGACAGACGCACTGTAATAAATCCCACTAAAGAAAAAAGAAACCGACAGTCACTGTGTCGGTTAGCGTCCTGTACTCCCAACTCAGTGGCAGGTTGTTTGACTCCCCAGCCCGGTGGTCTTTTTACATCGTAAGCTGTTTTATGAGATCACAACAACGGCCGTTTTTGGCGCCGTAGTTGTCCGCCGCCCCCGGCGAACCGGCAGCGGCGGCGGCGGCGGCGGCGGCGGCGGCGGCGGCCCGTCATCATTATTACGAAGCGCTACTTTTTGAAGCAGTTTTGTCGTATCGTGCCATGTGTCACGCGACAGGCGACGTGCGCCGCCCCGACAGCAACCTGGCTTGGCTCTTCGATATACCTGATGACGCCTCCTCGCAAGGTGCGGACCGCTGCTGAAGAAGCGAATCGCAGAGCTATGCGCGCGGCTGTAGCAAGGCAACGTCGGGCACAACAGACAGCTGTGCAGAGAGAAGCCCGAACCACAGAGTTATGGTCCAGGGGATGCCTACCACCTGTACTTGCACTAGTTTCCACAAGCGTTTACAATGGTCTCTAAGAAGGTCGCTGCTCCAGCTTACGCTGTCACTGTCCTGCGATTCCGCGCAGGCCTGGCTCTTTTTTATTTGCTTATTATTATTTTCGCACGGCTTTGGTCTGGACGTGTTTACCACAACGACGCAGGTCAGCATAAGGGAGTTTCGCTTTAAAACCAAAAAACAGCGAGGCCTGCGCGGAATCGCAGGACAGTGACAGCGTAAGCTGAAGGAGCGACCTTCCTAGAGGCCATTGTAAACGCTTGGGAAAACTAGTGCAAGTACAGGTGGTGGGTATCCCCTGCGCCATAACTCTGCGGTTTGGGCTTCTCTCTGCACAGCTGTCTGTTGTGCCCGACGTTGCCCTGCTGCAGCCGCGCGCGTAACTCGGCGATTCACTTCTTCAGCAGCGGTCCGCATCTTGCGAGGAGGCGCCATTAGGTATATCGAAGAGCCAAGTCAGGTTGCTGTCGGGGCTGCGCACGTCGCCTGTCGCGTGACGCATAGAACGATACGACAAAACTGCTTCAAGAGGCAGCGCTTCGTAAAAACACATTTCGAAGGCTATGCGGAGGAAATCAGCGCCAATAGATGGCAGCAGTTGTCCTGTTCTTCACGAGGAGCGATATTGGTTACGGACACGGGCGGCGGACAACTACGGCGCCGTTGTTGTGATCTCATAACAGCTTACGCTGTAAAATATGTGGTTAGAAGTAGGCGCACGTAAGAATAGATCCGCGTTCTTTTAGTATACTGTGTAGTGTTGGCTCGCAATGCTATCGCGGTGTTGTCACGTAAAACCAGATAATTTCACTTAATTGTATTGTCTCGTCCTCAGTGTCAAATGCTTCGACCTCAACGACAGTTCCTCTCATAGCGATGTTCACCGCGAACTTCTACAAATCGGCTCGATCAGTGGGCTTTGAGAATGCACTGCTGTCTTCCATCATTGCCTTTTGTAGATAAAGTTCTGTTCACTGGTAACGTCGTAAGATTTAACTTAAACATTTATATATTTTGCAATTTAACTAGAAGGTGAATTAGAATAGTTCATATCATAAGTAAGCCATATATATTGCATATCATAAGAAAGAGTAAAAGAAGATTACATTAGAACGTTTAACCATGGGCAAGTTCTTGGTGTCGTAACCCATACACCGTATGCCAGAAATATGTTTTGTAATAGCTTTGTCTCGTGTTCTTGCTTTCTCTCTTCTATTCTTCGATCGGTGTTTACAGCATCACCTACATAGGCGTCACGCTAAACGCCTTGTACAACTTCATCATGGCCGGCATGGCTGTAGCCCTAGTCTACTGGTACCGGGACTGTGACCCACTTCTTTCTGGTGCCATCACCAAGCTTGATCAGGTGACTATGCGCAAAAGATGAAAACGTTATTTTTTTCGTTCTTTTCTGTTACGTTACATGAGCTACATTGATATCGCTTCTCGTATGTCTTTCATGTTGTGTTCAAACGTTCAGTGCCTGTCACTATTTTTAATGAAATTTAAAAAAAAATAGGAGAGGCTGACGCTTTTGCTTTGGCCCACGGCTGCTATTTGTACCTTACAGCATACAAAACAAAATAAAAAACAAACTTTGTGAGGATATATAACATACAGTGCAACATCAGATGTGGAACTAGATCAGTCAGCCCATGAACGCAACGTTGTGCACATAAATTCAGACACGTTCAGAAGTACACAGATGCACGTACGAACCGAAATATTCCGTAGCATTGTAATCTGTGAAAAGCTTCCGCTTTCTAGCCAAAGGCATAGAACGTAATCGCGAGGTCGCACCGTATGTTATGACTGCCCATAACAATGTGAAGCGTATAAGTAAATATGGCAGCGGTTTCAAGAAGGCGCGAAGCTGTCAAATCTGCCCAAAATATTTGTAGCTTATGCAGAATTTTCAGACAAGTGTTTCTTTCGGCATCCGCCTAGTTACATAACACAGGAGCTCTGTGCTGTTTGGTATTTTTTTGCAACTGCGGCCACCTAATCGAGATTAAAGCGATGTTTTTCATTTCTTATTTCTCAATAGATTCAGAGCTTATCATGCACTTAGCGTTCTTACTTTGTAGTGTTCGTAGCTAGTTAGCTGTGTACGTAATACAATCGTGAAAAAAAAATGAAGAGAGAAGGAGAGAGAGAGAAAGCTACTTGCAACACCCGTAATCGGTATATGCTTCAATTTGTCGATGAAACTCTAGAATCATAATGACACCTATCTCATAAAGATCGCGTATCAGTCAAAGAACGTGGTTTATTTTAAAAGGCACCATCCCCATTCTCGCGAATTGAAGGCGTTCAAGCGAATACTGTTAGCAGCGAAGTACAGGTGGTACCTCTACATCGAAGCTGTTATGCTCGCCGTCGCAAAATTAGAGTGTGCAAAGTTCTAGTATAAAAGAGGCTGTTATATTGTTAACATCTGCATTAGTCTGTTGTGTCTACTGGTCTAATACAGCTAATTCTACACTCGTCAATTAGTTGGGTAGGTCTAATAATAAAATTGGTGCATTCGCCTGCTATCTGTCTCTATGCATTAGTCTTTCAGGTACGTTAGTATAACAATTTAGCAGGTATATGGATTAGCGCACAGGTGCGTTAGTGTATCGGTGCGATAACCGAATTTGCTTTCTAGTAGTATTCCTCAAAACAATACTGCGTGAAGATCGGCAGCCCGTTGAAATCTCCCGGAACGCACGAGGAACATAAACACCCCAAGAACAACACTGCGTTACGATCTGCTGAATACACCACCTACAGAAATTAATGCAAACTGCTAGGGGCAGCTGTATGAATTTAATACAGCTGCCTTTATCATTTTCACCTTTGGAGTAAAAGAGAGGGCAGGCGAATAAGAAAAATGCACCCCCAGCTGCCCCTAGCATGGGGGTGAATTTTCCATATTCGTCTGCGCTCCACCTACTCCCCAATGACACCGGAAAACTGACGCAAGGTACGTAGTATGAAACTGCTCCCAGCCCTCCGAGGGAACTCTCTTGTCGTAACCCCCACTCCCCCGCCCCATAAAGAAACATAGCGCCGCCTCTGAATATTATTAGACGATCTTTCCGCTTGCTTAAGTGTTTAGTAAACTTAACTTATATTTAAAAACAGATTTTCACATTTCAAAGGAAATATGACAGTAACCAATTAGGAACCCTGTGCAAATATGGTGGTCACTACACTGGCATTGATTCGCGACTGTGCACTGCAAATATGTTACGGGCGGGCATTTTCTACTTCTCTCCCGCGATCGAGATGAAGCGATCACTATCCTGCAATCATTAGGTCTGTTCCGCCCACGCATCATCGAATTCGGACAGTGACCGCTGCCGGCGAATCAAAATTAGCGAGACCATGTGTGTGGGCGCGTGCCGGTTTCCTGAATGCCGTTGAGAAGTGGGGAGCCATATTTTCTCTAGCTTAGCGCGCTGTCACTAACGCAAACGTTTGAACTCAGTGTGATCGCGGATTAGTATGTCGAACTTCCTTATAATGACAGAACGATTGTCACGCTACATGAAATATTATCGAATAAGCAGCAAGAACCGCTCTTAATGCTGTACATTTACGGCCACTGTTTCCCTTTTTTTTTCCCACCAGATGCTGCCTTTCTACGTCAAGGAAAACCTCGGCGAGTTTCCCGGATTCTCGGGGCTGTTTCTCACAGGTGTTGTTAGCGCCGCCACGAGGTAAGGGCGCTGTTGCAAACTCGATCTCCAATCTTTTAACGCTCCAGTTCAAGCTTCTGGATTGACCATTCTGGCAATACATGTTTGCGCGGTTATCGATAGATCTATAAATTAGCCGCAAACGTTTTAACGTTCGCGGAATATTAATTACCACAGATACGTATGGGGCAGAAACGACGCTGGCGGCCATATTTTGCGACTGTGTTCTATCAATGGCACGTTAGACGAGTTTTCTTCGTGTTTTGTGAGGACTATTCGATGAAGAGAAACAAATTAGAAGACTGCCTGATGAAGATGACATCTATCCCGAAAAGTTTCCACCAGTGATTTGACATTCCCAGAAATTTCTAGCTATCCAGACTTTTGGTAGTCGAACGTAGTACCTAAGGAATCGAACCCGAAACCCTTGGCAGTCGAGCATCACGTGTGTGTAATTTTGGCATAGGCTTTAGAAGTTAACATTCAATCCCATGCGGCTCACAGCCGCATATCAAGCGCGGGAATTAGGCAAGCGTGACTTCATTGTCATGCATCGTGACATAACTGAGCAGCATGCCGTGATGTCATAACATAATAGTCATGTTATTGAATCATACATTCGTACCTTTCAAGGCAAAGTGTGGCATATACCAAGGCAACAAGACCCGAGTTGCCGATTTTTTAACGTATTCTTTGTACCATATTATCTTGCCACTCCTTTCTCAAGGTCATATGAGACATATCAGGCCTTCGCCTTAATAAAACATAGCTAACTGTTAAAATAATACGTGCACGTCCCAAACGACAAAACCATGGGATAAGCGGGAGGCACCAGTAATCATGGCTGTCGTATTTGCGTCTTCGGTAACACAGTATTTCACAATGGGCAGTTCCCCCTCTACTCGCAAAAGCTTTTTTCCCTCTGTTAATCTAGTGTTGGACTTATACAGTGGCGACAGAAATGTCAAATTCTTGTGACCACGTTAACTGGAAGTTAAATAATTGAAAAAGGCAAATATTTTAATATATCCCCTGGCTCGTACGTGGAAAGGATACTGAACTGCATAAAAGCGAGCAGGAGCAACAGGCGTGGTGCGCGTAACCACACCTTATTGTTACGCAATGTGCTTTTACTACTCCTTACTGCTGTCTCTCTTCATACCACGCACTGTACTAGCGTTGTGTTGATAAGGTTGCCGGGGTTTTTTGTTTGTTTGTTTTTTGCTTTCTTTAAAGTGGGATAACGCTTCGTTAAAACTCGGTAGCACAACTGTCAGGTAATTTGCTGTTGCAATGATACCATATCGCCGATCACTTTTGTCATATAATTGCTACATTACAGCTATTCATTCCAGCAGTTGAGCTTAGGACCCCCGTACTGAATACTCATACGATTTCGTAAGACTTTCAAACGTGGCCGATATGTTGCGTATTGTAGCTTATGCAAGTTTTCTTTAATGCGAAGCATTTCATAGCGAACTTAAGTCGCTTTGACCGTATCTATCTATCTATCTATCTATCTATCTATCTATCTATCTATCTATCTATCTATCTATCTATCTATCTATCTATCTATCTATCTAGCCGCCTACGTCTCGGTGCTTCCCTAGCCGCCTCGTTCACCTGGTATGCCCATATACTTGGGACGTAGGGTATAAATGTATGACAAACATGAATAACTGATATTTACATCACTAACATGATATACTCGTCATGTACGTCACGTTTAACAATACTGCAATCACGCGTAGTTTTCTGCACTTCATACGGTTCGCTGCCACACACCGGACGGCCCACACACCGGACGGCCGGATAAAGAGCTCCGCTCTTACAACACGGAAGGAACACTGTTTGTCCTCGCGATTGAAACGTAGACATAACAAGCACATAGACACACATGCAACTTACCAAGTGGTAGGGGGGTATCGAACACGGGCCCTCGAGGTACCAAGGAAGCACGCTGCTATCAGGCTACGGCGGCTCCTTCCACACGGTACATAGAGTAAACAAACCTATTGCACTTGCAGTTGTAGCGATGGCGCTTGTGTAACGTGTATTGCGCTTCTAATGTGTGGTAAGCACTATTATATGTAGATATGCCCTGTTACTATTCAGTGTGTTTTTGTGCAACTCTTTTCGATCCCGTAAGAATGCAACAACGAACGACACTTATGATAGCGCAGCAGCGCACCGTATAGTGCATTGTTCTTCGATAAAACAGACGTCTTTACTTGAGACTAACGTAGGTGTCAACGTTACGTCGTACCATGAGGTTCCATTCAGTCCCCAGGGTGCTCTCGAAGTTCCTGGTTAGTCCACGTCAAGCATACTCATGAGTGGTTACTCACGCGCTTTCCACAAAGACCTTGATCCGATACCCTTCACAGTTGGCTGAATGCCAAACAATTCGTCATAGAATATTTCTTCGCTGACTGCTTCGCTTCACACCGATTCCCACAATGCGTGGGATCTACAGGATCTTTAATGCATATTATGTTTCTCAAGTCGGCCTGGATTCGATACCGCAACGTCCGGACCAGCGGCCGAGTGCCATATACACTGTACCACCGTGGCGGGTCATCTATTCAATGAAGTTGCGATGTAGTAGTTGCAGCAAGTGAATTTTAAATGTATGCCGCATTTTATTTATTATTTTTTTTGCAATTTATGGAAGCTTTAACATTGAATCAAGTACGACTAATTTGTCGGGTTTAAAACTTTGCAGCTGTGCTTAAAAACGATACCGTATTTGTGTAAACGACACCAGCACACATTACCATTAAGGTTAAAGCAATCGCTTCTAAGTAACCGCAAAGTTCTGAGATGCACTACTTACTGATCTGTCCGTCGAACATTTACCAAAATCTGCAGATGTTGCGGCGCTTTCATGCAAGCTGTAAATTCACACTACCCATTTGTCTACTTTGTTTATTTCAACGAAAGCTGTTAACGTAAGTGCGCTCCTGTTTGTTTTTTATTGGTTTTTCTTCAATTTCGGATTTGTAATCTTCAGTCTTGTCCTTTGTTTTATTTATAATTTTTTTGTTGTTTGCAGGTTTTCGATTATTCGAAAAAAAATTGAAGGCTCAAGTCAAAATGCTGGTTCTTGTATGCTACCAGAATTTAGCGTTTTCTTTCAAGCCACAGCAAATCACGCTCAAATCGGCCGCACGGATCTCATCTCACAAAGCACATTTATGTCGTTTTATCGTATTTTCACGTGGGAAATCGGAGTTCAGAGCCTAGCTGAACTTATCTCTTAAGTGACGAAGTTCCTTTTTCCGACAACGACAACACGAAGTTTGATATATGTTCGTAGTCAGTTATGTCAAAATGCTACCTGCGCCTACATAATATAATTTACAGCGTCATATCAGCAGTCTGCCTGTGTACCAAGAAAGAAGAAAAAACGCAAATTGCAAATTTTTCTACAGCTAATCAAGGTCCTGTATAATAAGCCTCATTCACTCGTACAAAGCAAATATATTGTCAGGAGGCATTCTGCATCAATGGGACGCTACTCGACTGCACTCGAATCCCCCGCCGCTATGAGCATTTCTCTTGAGCCACAAAGTGCATACTACGTATGCTTTCATTTAAGAGAGACAGTTATTTGAAGCTCAGCTGTCCAATTCGACGCGTTTGCATCTTTCATACCTGGACCGATATTTTGCTTATATAGATGTCGCTCAAATACGACTAATTCCAATTAGTTATGCTGGGAAACGAAGCCGTGAATAACTAGGTGATTTAGCACGCACCTGTAAGCGCTAAGGCACCTGGTGATTCGCGCCGAATACACATCGCCGAATACACATCGGGTTCATTACTCACGCTGGCAGTTTTTGTAAAACCCGCCTTTGAAATGTCACTTGGTAAGGCGTAGCCTTAGCTACGCAAGCCTGCAAGAACCGCACAACTTAATTAGGTAAAGAGCGCAAATATAGTGTTACTTATTAACTTGACGTTTATTCGTTGCAGCACTGTGTCATCTATCATCAATTCCCAAGCTGCCGTGTTTTATGTGGACGTGATTTCACAGTACAGAAAGTTTACGTCAGAGCAAGCGGCAGCCTTTACGAAAAAGAGTGGTAAGTAAGTGATGCTTGACGAACGTGATGGAATGTCCATGCACATCGTTTGATGACGATTGTTTAGTAAAAACACCTGTCATTTATCCTTCCTCGTAATCTAAACGTGCCCAATTGAAGTTTTATAAAAATGAATAAGATGCTTATAGGAGGAGTTTGTCAGTTGATACAACCGATATATTGGGCCACGTGCGTCCCCTCTACTGGCTCCCATCTTTAATTTGACAGTCAAGACATTTGACTTTTGTTCCTGAAGGCCAGAAAACGCGTTTTATGATATGGGATAATTAATAGCCTGCTACGTGCTAACTCTAATCGGTGGCTAGCAGAGGTCACGCGACCAAGACGATCCCATAGCGACGGGCCTCAAACTGTCGCAAATCGGTCCATAGCATTTATTCAAAGGAGGATATTTTCGCTCGTTAATTCGCTACTCGATTTCTTGCTCGTTCGGCTGCACTCATGAAGGGCCATTTCACCGACCAGCGGGAGGTGCAAGAACGGGACATGTGCATATACACAGACGCTCAGGATACGTGGCTATAGCGTACTGTGCGCAGACGTGAGTGGCCTCAACTGCGAGACGTCTTGGAGCGACGCACGGGTAGTGTTTGATGGCGTGTACTACATCGGTCTCCGTGAGTCGCTTCTACATCGTAAGCTGCTATGGGTTCGTTGCAGTGACTGAAATTGGTGGCGGTAGTGTCCGCCGCCGCCGCTGTCCGTGTCCATAACCGCCATCAGCTTCAGTGTAAAATAAAAGGAAAAAAAAAGAGCCCCATGCATGCGCGGACTTGGAGCGAGCTCGTAAGGGTTGTGCCAATAAAACCCCCCACAGACTTTAACCACTTGGTTGGGCATCTTGCCTTCTCAGCCGCGGCTCTGATACGGTAGGAGAGGTAATGCCACTCATCCCTGGCTCTCACTACATGGCTGATAACTTTACAATGTTCTCAGCCAGACTCTGATCTTTCAGGTCTTTCAGGATTATATATCGCCAGCCGCCGGCTGTGCTTTCATGATCGAGGACGTGCGAAAAGACGACTACGATGAAGAGAAAGAAGACGGCGAAGAATAAGAACAAATATAAGTCGGTTGATAAGAATACGGCGACAACAAAAAAAAGAAGCGGATGACGACGAAAAAGAATATGAAGCAAAAGAAAAAGCAAACAATGGAAGACGAAGACCAAAGGGCGGGGGGGGGGGGGGAATGGGCAGAGAGGAGCGGGACTAAAGTAAGAGTGAAAGAAATGATTGATTGAGCACGAAGCAAAACCTATAGCTTACGCCTGCTACCGTGCTGCGTGCTCTGCGCAGGCTTGGGAGTTCTTTTGGTTCCTTGTCACGGTGGGTTGCGTGACGACTTCTTTCAGTCGAAGCGTCAAGGGGCCATAATTGTTGGTAGGAAGAGGTTACCCCGAAAAACGAGCGTGCCTCGTCAGTGTATGTCTTGAGGGACAGGTGCCTGCCGTGTCGTAGTCTATTATTGTCGCGTGTGACCTGTCGTTAATGATCCGGCTCTGCTACCGTTCAAGTGGCAGGCGGTCAAGCGTGCGTGACTCGCTCATTTGGGACCGTATCGACCGGTATTAATTATGTCTGTCTCTCTCTATCTCTAGCCCTCTTCTTTGGATGCGTTCTTACCGCCTGTGCCGTAGCAGTCCCTCACCTAGGCTCAGCAGTGCGGGTAAGCAGGTCTCAAGCGAGCGTGTTTTTCTTCTTCATTCGAGCAGTGCATTCAATCGTTTTTAGGCTTTTGGGGTCGAATTCAGAGAACTTCTCCTTCTTAAGTGAGTTTTACCATTGGCCGGAGGGCTTTGCTGTATATATGTCCAGTTAGTGATTTCTTGAAATATTATCTTACTAAAATTTTTAGCGTAAGTTCTTCTTATGAATACCGACCATGGTCTTCTGAAATGTTCTGTGTGTGGCCACGCATACTCTACATCTGAGAAGCCAAAATACCTGTGACCAGCGACGACCGGTGGCCGTTGCATATTTATTGTACACTGTAGGCCTGTTGCTTCGGTGCACCGCTCGGCTAGCTGATTAACGATTTCTAGTCCTGGGATTTGCGTTTCATGTAAGATTTCGAAATATCGTATTTGCCAGCCTAGTTTACGTCAGCAAGCAGGCGCTGTGCATGTCTCGGTGGATTTAATACTCATATCTTCATCGTCAATGGTAGGCGTTAAAAGACACGACCACAAAATAAAGGGTCCAGTGTACGTGTTCTTTTGTGACCGTGCCCTTTTGGCGCTAAGTCTACTATTGATACATTAAGTATGTTTGCATGTCATTCATTTAACGCGAAGCGAACAACCCAAGCTGTGCCCTTTCCAGTGAAATGTGTAAACGGACGTCAGCTGCCACTACATCAGGCAAAGCGGGGAACGGGAATCAGTTTACTGAACTCATCAGGGGCCAAATTCACAGAATATCTCCTTCGTGAGTGCTCTTTGCCATTGGCGTGCAGGTTTCAGTAATGATATGGCCAACATTAGGCTTGGTTGAACTGTTCGTTTACGATCATTTTTAGCGCGACACTTTTTTCTGAATACCAGCCTAGACGTGTACGCCGTCATTATAAGGAGACGCCGTATACTCCGTACCTTCTGCAGGCGTGCATTTAAAGATAACCGACAAATCTAGACCGTTCGGCCTTCCGACATTTCAAACAGTGGTCATATGATGTACAAAGAACAAGGTCGCGGGTTATAACGGCAGTGCGAAATGTACATCACAGCCCCCATAGTTGTAGCACACTTTGACAAACATCCTTTTAGTGCATTGCTTTGAGAAGTTCTATTTACACTGCTTAAATTAGGCTCAAGAGTTAAACTGGAAAAACCATTTAACAATGTAGTCGCAACGTCGTGGCGATAGCCTGCTTTCACATAATAAATCTGGTTAACAGCTTTTATTTCACTTCTTTCGTTCAAGCTAATTCTGGTGCTGCACAGTGGTGGGACTGCCCCGTTCGTTGGGCTCTTCATCTTGGGTCTTGTGTTTCCGTGGGCCAATGCAAAGGTAAATCATTCCGTGTGCTGACTGTGTTGTTGTTGTTGTTGTTGTTGTTGTTGTTGTTGTTGTTGTTGTTGTTGTTGTTGTCGTCGTCGTCGTCGTCGTCGTCGTCGTCCCTGAACGCTGTTTGAGGGTGATCGACACTTGAAGCCCAACTGTTCCTTATTCCATGAAGGGCAGAAAAATGTAGCAATAAAAAAAATGGAAAGAAGTTGAGTGCTCTTTTCAGGCGTATATGACACCAAGAAGTTAGCACGATAATATAAGTTACTACGTCAATACTGAATCGTTATAAGCCTTGATTTAAGGAATGTAAGCACATTTTTCCCCAGAGTCTTACACTACCATGGGCACTAAAATATGCATAATGCAAAGCCACGTTGATTTTTTCTACGCTGCATTTTCTTCTTCTATCTTTACCGAAAAAGTAATGGTGTGGGATCTCGGTGAGATCTCATGATACGTCCAGCAATCGCCATGTTGCCTCTCGGAAAGCGTAGGTGTTGATCGCTCGACTAGGGTTTGTTGTACAGTTGAACATTTCGGTTTTGGATTTCACAGTTTCCAGCCTCCCACTGTAGCCGCGTCACATTACAAACCCGATACTCACAGGTATGTGCATGAATTCGTGTTTTGCAGGGTGCGGCCGTCGGCACGTTAGTTGCTGGATCTCTACAGCTGTGGCTGATGTTTGGAAAGATCGCCCTCGACATCCACTCCCCCAGGATGGGAGTCACTGTCGACTATTGTCCTGTAAATGTCACTCTCCCAGTAACCAGCAATGCCACCTTTCTCGTGGATGAAGCCTCATCTGTTCAAAGGTGAGAATCAACAGTACAAAACCATTTGCCTCATTGGCCTAGTGCTTTTTTTTTGTTATTAACTTAGGGCATTTAACACTGCATACGTGCCGGTATAGCAGGCGAGCCCCTGATAGTTGGAAAATCCTTTACTCGGCTATTAACTGATATCGCCAATAAAAAGTTTTTTACAATAACTGAATGGTAATGTTACTTTCTACAGGCATCTGCTTTTTACGTTTATTAAGAACTAAGTCAACATGGCACTCAAATACTTGTTCGGTATTGTGGGGCCAGCCTATTTATACATTCTCAGAAGAACTTGCGCACATCAAAACACTCACAATCACAAATACAATCGTTCTTTTATGAAGTCTATCTCCTTCTGTGATAGTACAAGTGAGGGCGAACTAACACAATTATCTCCTTCTTGGTTGATATAGAACGCCTCTAAAATTTCTCTTTCTTTCTTACATTTTTCTTTACCAATAAATTTTGTTTTTTTAAACATGGGAACGCATGTGCACTTCTTACAATGGTCAACTAAATGGCTACCATATCCATTTTTTTTTACATTATTTGCGTGTCGACGTGCGCGATCATTAAAGCATTGTCTTGTTTGACCAATATACACTTTCCCACAGCTCATCGGAATTCGATAGACTACCCTACTCATGCAATCAGTGTAACGGGTTGTGTGATTAGTGGTGCACGCGGAGGTCCTGTTTTTCGAATTCATGAGCGCACTTATCGATGACAGCTTGCAAGGAGCATTGAAAATCAAGTTAACATTGTGCATGCGTAGCTGTTACTATGTGATAAAGGTGTGAGAGCTTTCGGGAAGCCTTAATGGCTTTTATTGCTTTCACCTCACAGCATCACTCCTTTGGCTGTTGTATACTGTCTCCTTTGATATTAAATAAACTGAATCAAGATTTTAAGTTAAAGTGAAATAGCTATTTAGCTCAGTGGTCACTTGGTGCTCTTTGTGCTCCGCACTCGCTGATTCAGAAACGCATCCCGACTGAACGGCCGTTCGCGGATGATTCGAATGCAAGACTATGCAGCCTCCTTCCCGAGCACTCAGCGCTGTTCACTAATGCAACTCATATTCCCGAGTTGACAAGTTGTTTACCAAACATCTGTTTACCAAGCATCGTTCTAACACGATGTAACACACGCAGAGGAACAAAAGAAGCATTTACTACGCTGCTGGTAATAAAAAAATAAAAAATTTTAATCACTACAGAGTAATACTACTACTGCTTTTAGCGTTCTTAAATGTATCTACACAACGTTCAGCACGCTTATAACCAAGGCCTCAAGCTAACCAGCAAAAAAAAAGGCATATTGTAGCTAGTCACTGTACACGTTGTTTCAGTTCACTTGCGGCACTCATTTTGAAAAATCTACGTGCGCGATACGAGGATGGCACGAACTTAATGTTGCTACTATCGTCTTCACTATCTGAGGCTACTTTTTTTAATGCCCTTAGGTGACTAACTATTACAATTGAAATAACCATTTTTAAACTGTTGCTTTAAACGCAAAATGTTCAATGGAGAAGTCGTAAAGCTTGCAAATTACTGTTCACAAAATGTGTTTTTATGCTGATAGGTGCAGTAGTTTTAATTTTTTCGTGCTTCTAAGAAAGTGTGCGATATCTGAAAAAGTACCACGTGCCTAGCTAGCTAGGCGATTGTTCGCAGTGACAACAAAGCCCTTAATGAGGCTACGAAGGAACAGTCCATGAAGCACGCAGATACCGATGGGGCCATACCTTACCTTTCGACCTTTCGCCCTTTCGACCTGTTCATGCCAGCGATGTACGTGCGTCACTGATTCTTCGTTCGTAGCAGTATTGCACGCAACGTCCTTCCGAACAGCTTCCAGGAACAGCTTTCCAGGAACATAGTGCCTTTTGGGAGGAACGTAAGAACGCCATCGTTCCTTTAAGGGTTGGTGGAACTGTAACGGTAACTCGTTACAGAAGAAGCGACCAAGGTAATGACGTTACTTCCGTAATTAATCCATGGTATTAAACAGACGATCGCTCGTACGCCGCACATCATTCAGGGCAGATAGGCCGGGCTGCAACCCGCCGACCCTCGAGTGCCCACGCTTTCCTGCCACCGATATCACTCGCTCAAAAGAAAACCACACGCAAAGCGTCATTCCTCTTCTCTCTGCGCTTTCCATGCTTCGAATATAGAGTGACGCTTTCCTATCGCCAATGCGGCCACATCACGTGAAGCTATCCCGTTACTCCCTGGCGGTGGCTGCTCCCTACGGCCGCTGGAGAAACAGCTTCCGGCTGTCAGCTGCGCTCTATCGCCGCTCAGCGCATTGGCTCCGAGAATCCGGTTACGGCTTACAATTGCGGGCCTCGGCGTCACTGGCATCGTTCGCGCAGGAGACCGCTCGGGAAAGCAAGCAAGCCGCAAGAAATGTTCACCTACAGAGGATAGTTACACTCTATGACTGACTTCGGCGAGCCATGACTAACCATGACTCCATCGACCAATCCTGGTTTTTACTTCAAGGCAACCGCCAGGGGCGCCGATGTTTTAACAGATCGAATGTAAGGAAAATAGAAACATCGCACACCTATTTTTGGTCCAATGTTTGACTTGCGCTCCATCGAATAATAAGATAGGAGAGCCCAAGACATCGGCGCGAAATTTGAATAAGCACGCGCAACTAAGATACATCATTGATCATTCTTATTCGCATACCGAGAAAGGAGCTCCGCGTTATGCGTATAGATCAGTCCGCGCGTTACTTAGTCACTCACGCTAAATATTGTGTACAATGAAAAGTCGCCCGAGTTGCCCCTTAACAAAACACGGTAGCACGCGTACACATTTTTGCGACTTGGGCTGTGCTGTTGCGCTGCTGTCGGCCTTTCTTGTGTGGGGTACGTCATTTTTTATTGGCGTCCCATAAAATGATTGATGAGAGGCCATTTATTTATTTATTTATTTATTTATTTATTTATTTATTTATTTATTTATTTATTAAGTACACCACAATAGCCTTTCGCCATTACAGAAAGGTAGGGGCGCTGTACAAGCTGAACAGGCAAATAAAGCTTATTCCTAATAGCAATACGCCACGAAGAAAAAATAATGAGTAAACTCAGCAGATTGCGATTTACATCGAAGTCGTCACATCAACATACATTGAGCACCGCCATAAATAACACTAAATGATCAGTATGTCGCAAATGCTTTAAAATTATGAGAACTAAGTCAAAGCAGTATGCCCGGAACTGTCAAACTGTTAAAGTGCTAGACAGGCTATCAATTCTCAGCGCGATAGCTTAGGATCGGAAATGCCAACGACATATCGTAGCCATTATATTGTTACGAAGCATTCCTGCTTGGCGAAAGGGCGCCATCCTTCTCGGTCTCCGCCATGTCATCGTCCGCTCTGCGGCACAGGGCCAACACGTCCTGAATATAGGACAGGTACGATTCCGTCGCTGTTTGCGCGCGGGCTGCATCGACGACTTCCCAGCCAAATCCTCTGACCACCCTGCAGACTAGACGCAACCTTATAGACGTAAAGATTGACGACGAACTTGTTGTTGCTCTCGTGGATATTGGGGCCCATATATCAGTTATGCATTCTCAACTGCGCCGCCGCCTTAAGAAGGTTCTCACGCCGCCCACGGTACCGCTTATCCGCGTCGCCGATGGTAAGACGCTTCCTGTGCTAGGGATGTGCTCTGCACGAATAAGCATTGCCGACCGCTCTACAACTGTACTACTTGCTGTGCTCGAACAATGCTCTCACGAACTAATTCTGGGCATGGAGTTCCTATCCGCCCACTCTGCCCTTATCGACTGTGGAACCGGCTCGCTTCAGCTTGACCTGTCGTGTTATGATGACGCTACAACCATACGCCAACCGCGCTTGTGTTCCGTGGATCATGTCCGTCTAGCTCCTCAAGCCGTGACGTATGTGAGCTTGACGTCCTCTCCTGCTGTGCCCGACGGTGACTATGTCCTGACTCCTGTCGTTGACGTTCTATTGGCCAGAAATATCGCGGTTCCTCACACAGTTCTGAAAGTTACAAATAACCGAGTATATCTGCCTGTATTGAACTTCAGCTGGTCAATCCAAGTTATCCCAGACGGCATGACTCTGGGCACGGTATCTTCTATTGACCACTGTGTCATTTCTGCTTTGATCGCCGACGCTTCTTTGCCGTCTGTTTCGTCATCCTCCTCGCAGAGTCCCGCTGGTGACCACATTGACAAGATGATCGCGCCTGACCTCCACCCGGCACAGCTAGCCGACATACGGCGCATATTGTTGTCCTATCGCGACATATTTGACTTCGACGACCGCCCTTTGGGTCAGACATCTGTGGTCACTCATGCAATCAATACTGGAGACGCCAACCCAATTAGACGACGTCCTTATCGCGTCTCCCACGCTGAGCGGCAAGTAATTCAGCGTGAAGTCGAAAAAATGCTCACGAAAGGCGTCATTGAGCATTCCTGTAGCCCATGGGCATCGCCGGTCGTGTTAGTCAAGAAGAAGGACGGCAGTTGGCGTTTCTGCGTAGATTATCGTCACCTGAACAAAGTTACGCGTAAGGACGTCTACCCCCTGCCGCGGATTGACGACGCTCTCGACTGTTTACATGGATCCGCCTACTTCTCCTCCATCGATCTAAGGTCAGGGTACTGGCAAATTTCGGTCGACGATCGGGACCGTGAAAAGACCGCATTTGTAACCCCAGACGGACTTTTCCAGTTCAAGGTAATGCCATTCGGATTATGTAATGCCCCAGCGACGTTTGAAAGGATGATGGATTCGCTCCTCCGTGGACAAATGGTCGACATGCCTCTGCTATCTGGATGATGTCGTCGTCTTCTCGCCGACATTTCAAAGCCACCTTACCCGCCTATCGGCAGTTCTTGAAGTCTTCAGACGAGCAGGCCTTCAGCTCAACTCCTCTAAGTGCCGCTTTGGCCGCCGAGAAATTACTGTGCTTGGCCACCTTGTAAACGCCCAAGGTGTGCAACCTGATCCCGACAAAGTGCGCGTCGTCCAAAACTTTCCCGTACCAAGATCGACCAAAGACGTTCGAAGCTTTGTTGGCCTCTGCTCTTACTTCCGCCGTTTCGTCAGGAACTTCGCCGACATTGCCCGTCCCCTCACGCAATTGCTCAAGAAGGACGTATCATTTTCTTGGGGACCGGAACAGGATGATGCCTTTCGCGAGGCTGATCCAGTTTCTTACCTCTCCACCCATCCTGGCCCACTTTGATCCCTCAGCTCCTACAGAAGTTCGCACCGACGCCAGCGGCCATGGCATCGGCGCTGTTCTCGCCCAGCTGCAGCACGGTCAAAATCGTGTAATCGCTTATGCCAGCCGCCTCCTCTCCTCATCCGAACGCAAGTTTTCCATCACAGAGCGCGAATGCCTCGCCCTAGTGTGGGCAATCGGAAAATTCCGACCGTATTTGTTTGGGCGTACCTTTTCGGTCATTACGGACCACCATGCGCTATGTTGGTTATCCTCCCTAAAAGATCCGACTGGCCGACTTGGTCGCTGGGCCTTGAAACTGCAAGAATACAGCTTCGACGTCACTTACAAGTCTGGCCGCATGCACCAGGATGCTGACTGCCTATCTCGTCATCCCGTGGATTCCCCAGACTCGGAAGCGCATGATTCCGACACATGTGTCCTGTCCATATCAGGCTTCACCGATATACGCAGCGAACAACTTGCCGATTCACGTTTGCGGTCCATTATATACACCGCCTGCGCTCTCACCACTCTGACCCCTCGCTTCGTTTATTCGTACTTCACGATGGCATTCTCTACAGACGCAACACCAGCTCCGACGGCCCAGAGCTACTACTTGTTGTTCCTGACGCACTTCGTTCCACGGTCCTTGAACAACTACACGACGCCCCCACCGCTGGACATCTCGGCGCCACTCGCACGTACCATCGCGTACGGCGCCGTTTCTTCTGGCCAGGCCTTCTCCGTTATGTGCGCCGCTACGTTGCTGCGTGTGAATCTTGTCAACGCCGCAAGCATTCGTCCTTGTTACCAGCTGGCCCACTCCAGCCTATAGACATTCCAACTGTCCCATTCTACCGCGTCGGACTAGATCTCATTGGGCCATTTCCACCGTCACAAACAGGGAACAAATGGATTGCCGTAGCCACCGACTACGCGACACGGTATGCTATAACGCGGGCGCTACCTACAAGTTGTGCCACAGATGTCGCCGACTTTCTGCTTCACGACGTTATCCTGCACCACGGCGCCCCGCGCCAGCTGCTGACCGACCGTGGTCGTGCCTTTCTTTCAAAAGTCGTTGATGACATTCTCCGTTCCTGTTCCACACGACACAAGCTGACCACTGCTTACCATCCGCAAACGAACGGGCTAACGGAGCGCCTAAATCGTACCCTTACAACAATGCTATCAATGTATGTTTCCGCGGATCACCGAGACTGGGATAGCACTTTACCTTACGTGACGTTCGCCTACAACTCGTCACGACATGACACGGCTGGCTTCTCCCCGTTCTATCTCTTGTTTGGTCGTCATCCAACCCTACCCTTTGAGACTATGTTGCCATCAGTGCTCGACACATCCTCGGAGTATGCTCGCGACGTCGCTACTCGCGCTCACATGGCTCGCAGCATCGCACGGGATCGTCTTTCTCTCTCGCAGCAGTCCCAGAAAGCCCGCTACGATACCCGCCACAGAGAAGTTCACTACACTCCCGGCTCTTTGGTCCTTCTGTGGACGCCTTCACGCCACGTCGGCTTGTCATCGAAGCTCCTTTCTCGCTATTCTGGGCCATACAAAGTTCTCCGCCAACTCACCGAAGTAACATATCAGATCGCGCCGTTGGAGAGTACCTCATCCTCTTCCGTAGTGGGCACTGACGTTGTTCACGTTTCCCGCCTTAAGCCGTACTTCTCTCGCCAAGACACCGCTACACCTTAAGCGCCGGGACGGCGCTCCGACCGCCGGGGGTTTTATGTTACGAAGCATTCCTGCTTGGCGAAAGGGCGCCATCCTTCACGTGGCAGTGTGCGCAGGAAAGTGACGAAGACGACGATCTGGAATCTCTCGTGCTGCGGCTGCTGTTGCTGCGCTGGTCTTCCATCTTGGCTCCAACGGCTGCTCCCTGTATATACATCATCTTTAAATACATTTCTTTACCACTCTTGCTGGTGAGCACTCTGTTCCTGCACGTGGCAATGTAATGGCTGGGGTTGAGCGCAAGCTATTATATGCTTATGTAAATTCAAAGGTATATTTCTAGCTTTTAGTGTTAAATGTGTGCTTGCTACTCACATGTAATGTACACTGTAAGCAAAAGTAGCCCGATATTTGGGTTTTCGCGGCTCATGAGCCTTAAAAACTCCCTTGTTTTCAAAATTACTACGTCTTGTGAGGTAAAAGGAGCATATGACATAGTTTTACTACCACCTGTTAGAAAGGTAGTAAAAGGACGTTATTGCCCTATTTTACTATGTAGGGGGTTTTGTGTCACGTGATAAAAAAACCCCAGTCTAGAGTTTAAAGCCACGTGATCAAAAACTACGTGCCACGTCACGTGGTAAAAAACTCCAAACTGCCGTGGCGCACTGGTGGAGGCCGTGCTAGCTCTCGAATGACTATTTAGGCCTAGCCACATGGTACGCGTTTGCAAGCAACTGTTCGTCAAAAGTGTCGGTCGCGGAAGAGGGGACGCGACGTCTCGGGGCGTGAGTGTGAACGGCGTGAGTGTGATCGACGCGTACGCGTATCGGCGCGCGCCGATACGCGTACGCCGGCGACCGTCAACCAGAACGTGATACCGTGACATCTCCGACAGCTATGGTGACCGTCGTTTCGAAGGCACCGCCGATTTCTGGGAAAGCACGGAAACTACGGTCGCAAACGTTCCTGACTGACCGCATCGTCAACCAGAACGACAACAACACGGCGAACTACCCCGAGTGTTACCAGTGCGGCGTGGTTTTGTGCTGAGTTCGAGCGATGCTGGCTGTCCTAGCGCCGGTCTTGGTGGACGGCGGCCAAGTGAAAACGCACTTTCGAGAATCTCTGCTCCCGCGCTTGTGCCTGTGTTTGTTGCGCTCTCAACGAGTGAAAACGTGTTTACAATGTTACAAGTTCGAAGGGTGGGTCCTCATTTACTGCTCAATAAATTGAGTGACGTCTGCATTTTGCGTAAGCCTAGTGTTTACCCAGCCACAGTAAACCTCGAATGAGCTTTAAAAATAACTCTTAAAAAAGCCGAGAAAACATTGTTTAGGCAGTAAAAAATTACTCCGCGTATACTCGCTCAAAACCTCCAGGGGGGTAAATAATTACTGCCGTTTCTACGTTCAAAAACTCGATTAGCGTGAGAGTAAATTTTTACCTTGACTGATACGTAGTAAAAAAAAACCCAGAAAAGGTAGTGCGCTAGAGGACAAGCTGTTTACTCCCGTTCCTGGTTATTTTTGTTTAGTGTGTAGTAACTGGTGCGTGTGAGTGGTGCAATCTATTTGTATCCATACGAAGCGCAGTATCCTGACTGTGCATTTGAAGACCCGTATGGGTTGCACTTGTAATAGAACGGCGCCATAGTTGTAGTAGACATGTCTGGAGTGTGTACAATGCTCCCTGAAAAATGTTCGTCTAGGAGAGGTTTTTTTTTTAGACATTTTTTACGTCCAAATAATCTGCCCCCGATAATGTTCAAATTCATACAAAGTGTGTAGTTCAACGTGGGCTCTAAAGCGCCCACTTTATCTCGCCTGAAGCTTATCCGACACTATATTTTCGATTTTGAAAATCAAATGTAAAGTTAATGTAACGATACGTTCACATGTTCGAAGTGGATCTGGAACTCCTTTCTCTCGCATTAAACTAACTTGTAATGAAAACTCTCTAAAAAAATTGGGATGAAAAGAAAACTTGGAACAGGCCTGCAACACTGGTTCGTAGACCGTTTGGGGGTGATGATGTTATTATGCGCAAGCGCCTAGTCACGTGGTACTTTTCCAGATCTGGCGCATTTTCTTCGAAGAGTGAAAAAAACTGAAACCACTGCACTTACTAGCATCAAAATATGTTATGACTAGATTAATTAACATTTTTTAAGATTACTCAATTGAACATTCTACGTCTGAAGTATAACAGTTTAAATGTTGGGTAATTAATAACAGTTTATTATCGAGGTCATTTGAAAAATAGTATCAGGTGGTCCAGACGGTACAGTAAACATCCTCGTAACGCGGAAGTAGCTTTTTTTAAGCAGTGGCGCAAATGAATTAAAACATCCTTTATGGGCGATGATTTATTAAAACGATATGGTTTTAGTAGCGACAGAATTAATCACATTTACAATGAGTGCAATCTCTTTTGTTTCAGGCTTTCAGATCATGAAGAAAACAGCTTGCTTGGCTTCTATCAATTTTCAGCCTATTGGAGCTTAATTTTCACCATGGTTCTCACAATCTCGGTCGGCGTCACAGTCAGCTTATTAACAGGTTAGTAGGATAAAAAAAAATTGTCTTTTTCTCGCATCGATAAAATGGCGCTTGATTTTTTTTTACATTACAATGCGTTTATGGTGCTGCAAACTAGCCCAACAAGCCATCCTCGTGCGTCAGCGTCATCATAAACACGTCGGCAGTAACAAGACCGCAAATAGTTGTACGTAGTTACGAATGATAATAGCTGTATAAAGCTGTGAATGATAATGGCTATATTGCTTACGAATGCTGACAGCCTGTACGTCACGCAAACTGAGGCGCATCTTTCATTGTTTCACGGGCTATGACAAAATCTAGCGCCATGAAATTTTAAGAAAACGGAAATACCCTGCAACGTGGAGATTTACTTGGTGCGGGAAAATGTCACTTTGGAAAAAAGAAAAGAGTACGTGGCTATTTCTTACACCATCGCTTTACATGGCACCAATTTCCCAAAATACGAGTCACCGCGGGTGCCCTCACGAGCGATCATGCGCTTATATCTACATGGTCGGTGGGCGCATAGTGGCAGCAGTACCTTTCCTCCCACCAGGCATGCAAGCGCGGAGAGAGGCTAGGATCTCGGCTCCCTCCCGCGAAATTTTATTACTATTAATAATACTATTAGAAAAATTAATGCCCAAACTAAAAGTATAAAGCCATTAATGCAATAGTATTTAAAAGCCCATTATTTACATTACATGAGCACGAGACGAACGACACGGGCGCTATAAAACAGGGCCCATTGCTGGAGAAGCGAAATTTAGAAGAGTAGAGCTTTTGAGCCAGTTGGTATTGCATACTAGGAGGGTGAAGCGCAATTTGCTGCGACTTTCACCGGAAAGAGTTACTAAAAAATGGGCGATTTCGCAAACAGTGAAGCCCCACCCCTCAGTCAAGAAAAAAAGTCTGCCTACCACAGCAGTGACACCTACCCGACCGTGCCACCAATGCCACCAGTGCTGCAGCGAGTTAAAATACGTCCAGAGGCCACCTCTAAATAATCTTTAAAAGGGGCCCCTTTTCGATAATAGACGCCGTACACAACCGGGCTCCTACTGGTCGGTTCCCGGCGGTACAGTGCCTTGTGCCATTTCAGCACCGCTGCGATGCCGAAAGTCCTACACCTTGTTGCCACAACACCCCATCCCTCCTTTGCACCCCCCCCCCCGTTCCTGTCCCTGCTTGTCCACGCCCGTCCCTTGTGCGTCGGCACCATCGTTTTCATTAGAAGACTTGTTTTCGTCGGAGAAACACAGGTGCTCCCCTCGACAGTACTGTTAATAACCCACCCAAGAAATTTGCTCGATCGTGACACCTTGTTGTAAGAATACTGTTCCTTATTTCTAATGTCGTTAAGTGGCATTCAAAAGTGTGCAGATGGGAAGCCTGTACTTGAGAAGCAAATCGACTCTTAGAGCCGTGATTACAACGCATATTTGCAACCCAAGACCTTCACAAGTACTGCTGGTAAATTCACTTCCAGTCCCACGTGGTTCGTGCCGACAACTGTTAGCCTCTGTTTATGCGACTAGCCCCGAACAGCATTTATTTGATTAACTGAAGCTCGTTTATTTAGCCCTATCAGTCAAAGGATTTTGAGACTACAGCTAGCTAATAACGCAAATATACGTATAGTGAAATTACACTAGAGCAATTTTCTATTCTGATAACTTTTAGCTTTAGAAAAAGAGTTCCGCGTAAATGAATATTTTAAATATGTTCACAGGCAAAAACGACCGCATACACGAATCGGAAATCAACAAGCCAAACATACTTAGGGTAATAGGCTGAAATTTTCCACGGTGTTTGTGTAAAGTGTAGAAAAATCGCCTTTTTCTTGTTGCCGGGAAGCCCGATCGTGATTGCTCAGGCATCGAGATGAAGAGACAACGTGAGAGCAGCCAGATGCGGCTGATCGAGACGCCATCAGCTACAAAAAACGAATCTTGCGCGCTTTGTGTATGGTTCAAAATCGACGCTTGAAAATCACGAAAAAGTTCTAAGAGAATGAGTTCAAATGCGTGCACGATGAACTCACGCGCGAAGGTAGATCTTCCCTCTAGTTGCCGTTTTTTTACATTCATATGACAGTGGATCGAAGAGCTTTGTTGTTGTTTTTTTTTAAGTATCGATTGTCACTGAACGTTTCGCATGAGAAATGTACGCGTTGGTAATGATGGTACGTTCAATGCAGGAGAGAAGAGAACGTGTGCGGAGAACTTCCCTCTCACAAGCAAAGTTGCGTTGAGGTTATGGAGGAAGTTGAGACTGCTACCAAAAGCAGAGGTAAGTTTCGCGCCTTAAGAAAGGCGCGTATTGCTATCCACCTTTCTGAATCGTAAACCTGCAAGCAAGTCCACGCGGATTTCTTAGCTTAGTTGACGAAAAATTCGTTCTAGCTGGGGGATCGAACGCAGGACTAGCTCTTATTAAGGGCGATCGCTATGCCAATTGCGGTAACTATGCAGTGCGCTGAATATGACGCATCAGTTCTGCGGAACCCTCCAAGGTAGAGTAAGGATTATGGTGGTGGTGGTCGACGATCTTTATTTCGTCCTGTAGGGTTTAAAGCGATCGGACCTATAGATCTCCCCCGAGGGAACGGTGGGGCTTTGCCTCAGCATCCCCCCATCGAAGGCCTAGGAAAGGAAAGAAGTAAAACAAAATTGGACGCACCCTTTTCGTGTAAAACAAAGATACATGAAAATCCTTATATATTTCTCAGAAAGGAAAGCCTCTTAGCGAACGGATTACAAAGCTTTTCTTTCTAAGAAATCCATGTGGATTTTCTCGTAGCTCTGTTCTACAAACGCGTAGATGGCAATTTTTCTTTAAGCCACCATTCGGGACTTTGCAGAACCTGTTTGCCATAGTCAACTTCACATCTTGGTACCGCCATCACAAAACTAGTGCACGAAGCATGTCGCCATGCGTAAATCACGTTCTGTCCGAAATGCAGAAAGTAAGAACACGGGAGCGTATTCGCAACAACATTTTAGGCTAAACATATTCTCATCGCGCTCTTTCGCTTGCCATGATCTTGGGTCGCCTAGAAGCGTAGTTGTCATGACACCACACTTGTTATTGTATATCTTTACTCGTGTAGTTGAGATTATGAATTACTGCAATGTAATGTGCAAGGTATAAAGCGGCGACGCGCCATCAAAACTCGCCGGTAAAGAAGGCACCGCAGTTCGCCTGGCACTTGTACACAGCACAGAATACATCACGAACATGTCAACATGGCGTGAATGAGCGTCCACACGCTCGCGAGCACAGGCGCAAGCACAGGCGACCATGCACTTAAGCCAAAGTGCGAGCGTCCTCCAGCGTTTTCTATGCAATGCGGGGCGGCGAAACACGCGTCGCCGTTAGTATCCATGCTCCCATCTAGGCGCCGTTAGGATTCCTCGATACACGCTACTTTGTACAGGGGGGTGACAAAGATTGGCCGCTGCAACGCCATTTAGAATCACAGCGAGCGGTTGCGCGTCAATTTCGTACCCGTTCTTCGTTTGAGACGCAGTGCGCGTCTGTTTGGCGCCCGTGCTTCGTTCAAGACCCAGACGCACGCCGCAACCTGTTAATGAACCAGCGCAGCTGAGTCCCATGGCTCGTGTGATTCAATATGGCGGGGGTTGTCAACACCATGTACAGAGTAGCACATGTCGAGGCACCCCAGGCGCCGTGGGCCCTTTGCGCCATCTCGCGGGTGACAGTCAAGCCTCTTCCCCGCTGAAGCACCTCCGAGACGCACTTCCGAGATATCATCATCAGCCTTTAAAGAGGAGTACTGACACGAATTTTTGACATTCTCGTATTGTTGCTGTAAATGAAACACTAGCGTGAGGAACCCCAAAGAGAGTATAATGGTGCCTCGGAACGCAATGAATATATTCTTTATTACGGCTCCCTTAAAAGCCCACTTTCGGTTTCGATTTCGAGGGGGCGGTTTCCTAGTGACGTGTCAAGAGAGTCGGACGTGCGTCTAAGCCACGTAGCGACAGCAATTCGTGATAGCGTCGCTGCAACTCTGTCGGCTCTGGTCGATTGCGCGTGGGGCACGCAGACAATGATAATTTCAAGACGTCCAGCGTCTCTAACAGCGGTTTCGGGCAATTTTTAGGAGACTGTGTACATACGTCATCGTAGTGTCCATTGCGCTGGAGCTGGCTTGTAGTGCTGAGCGACGAAAACTTTAAAACTTAACTAAACTATTTTGTACGTGTTTCCTGGTTTCCGTGTGTGGAGGGCGTTAACAATACATGGCTACAAAACGAAAAATGTATGTTTTGAGCCGCCGCAAAATCGTGTCAGTACTCCTTTCAATTTCGCCGTAACGTTGCATTCTTTCATGACCCTGGCTGACAGCTAGTAATGATTTCATTCTGTCCTCAATCTCTTTCCAGGTCAACATTCCAGCCCAAGCTGAGGAGGATGAAGACGAAAAGGACATCCTTCGTCACGAATTTAGACGAGACGAGTCCTTCAACTCAAATGAGAGCAATGTCTAGAGGTCCGCCAAGAACGCGAATACGCATCTCGCACCAAGCGAGCAGGGAAGAATATCATATGATCGCTCGTCTGCAGTCGTGTGCTCGAGTTACTCCTGCATTTAGACCGCTTCTGTTTATCGCGAATAGTGATAGTTATTCCGCAGAGGTCGAATAGTTCGCCTGTACGAGCCGCCGAGAAATGTGCAGTTGGCCGCGACTGCTTCGACTTGTCACCGTTGGCCACTCAAGGAACGCGAGCGGTGATAAATTATGTTCATCTGCGATGAAATGGAACGCGTGTGATTCATCTTCGGCAACATCTGAAAGGTGCACGTGGCAATGTATGGGATACGGACTGCCTCTGTAGTTCTCACGCTCACCCCACCCCTAACCGAAGCGTTCGTACACTGAATAGCGACGATGTTTTCGAAGTTTCTACGTCTCCGATATTGCGTTTCAGTAAGAAAAAAAATTGACGCAAGCGGACTGTAATAACAAGACGCCGCAGTTGTAGTCCCTGCTACGGCTATATACAAGCAATGCTTTTCGCCAGCGAAAATAAAAAAGAAGGAGGCACACAATGAAGTAGAGCGGCTCTGTGGTAGATCTTATTTCTGGTTGTTCTCTTTCGTCCAGGCTATAATGACACCAACAATTCTATTGTAACATGGTACCAAGGTTTAAAAAATTCTTGTCTACGTGTGCTGCTTCTGTTTCGCTAAGGTTGTTGATAGAAGGCGTTTTTTTTTACCCATGGCTATGCAGAACATGAGAATAACCGCTATATTCAACGTATTTTTCACGTTTCCGCCTATTTCGCCAATACAGTGCGTGCTAATGCCGTCAATTTCAACTTCCCCCTGCCATCGTGCTTCCGTTGTCACCTCCAACTGTAAAGGAACAGATCTCTTGTATAAGTTTCTGATGCAGGAGACAATTTGATACGCCGATTTAGTATCTGGAAGAAGTCCATTGCGTCCACCCATGTGAAACACTATGCACGTCAATGACACTTCAGTTATTTCAGACCAATAATGCAGGCATGCTATAGGGAGCGGCGCAGTGCACGACTCTTGCAAAACGCCTGTGTTAACAGAGCGGATTTGGGAAGAGATTAGTCGACAGTAGCGCTACATTCATTCGCACGGTAAGCAAAGGAACGCGTGAAATGTGACACAGCGATATCGGGTCTGGCAAAAGAAAAAAAAAGCAGTTTGCTTCATATTTACTCTACATGTATTTACTTTCGATCAGGGCAGGCACTATACACGCAGACCTGAAGCTTCTTTAAAGCATGTCTATTTCTTGTGCAAATAGGACATGTCAGTGAAGCCGGTATCTATCGTGTAACGTTTCCGCACATAGACCTTCTCTTTCTAAAAAAAACAGATCTATGCGAAGGAGCCGACACGGCGTATAAATGTGGCGGAATGCACAGCAACGTAACCGTTGGCAAAGACATATTGCGGAATACTGGAAGCATAAAACAGTGTATCAAACTGATGTCGAACACGCCAAAATGCGTAATGAATGTAAAAAGAACGAAAACGACCGCATGAAAACGACCGTTTCGTTCTCGCAAGTCAACGCATGCACTGCAAAAACTGCGCGCGTATTCCCCCGCTAGGAGCAATGTCCACCCGTTTTTTTTTTTTTTTAACGAACGAGATGTAACACTGTAGGGTAAACAAGGAACGGCGATAACCTTCGGCGTCGCCTCTCGGCAGACGGTTCGGCCACTTCTCCCGTCCTCGCCGGTTCAGCTCCAACAAGTACGTGGCGTTGAGCTTTACTCTAACCCTAGATGCGGTGGCAGGAGAGCAAAGTTTGTTGGTGCGCGAGTTTTAAATGCGGAGCATTTCTTAGTCGCACGATGTCGCGCTTCGGCGTCGGCGGCCGGCGGCGCCGTCAACACCCCCACTGCGCATGCTCGGCTCGTCTCGTGCCGGCCCAGGAAGACGCCCGCAAAACTGTCGCTCCAGGCAGGCGTTCAGCAACTGGGGATTCTTTATTGTTGTAGAAAGGTGGAAAGGGGGAGGAGAGTGCACGATAACTGTCTCTCCGGAGAGGACACCTCAACCGGTACACTCAAGGGGAAGGGGGTATGAAAGAATAGAAAGGAAGGAGTTCGAAGCACACACACACACACACAAGTCCCACCGAGTCAAAGTCAGTAGGGGGCGAGCTGTCGAGCGGGGTTAAAACCGCCCGGTCAGCCCGGAGTCCTCGATGAAGGTTAGGACTGCGGCGAGAGCGGAGCGTCGACGTTCAGAGGATCCGGAAGGGAACAGCACATCTTGCTCCGTGGCACAGGGCAGCCCAAGTTGGCGGTAGCGAGCGCGCAGCTGATCTCGTTCGCTGCTGAAGGCCACGCACTCACACAAGAGGTGTGAAAGGGTTTCGTCCTCTCCGCAGTCGCGGCACGCGGGAGAGGAGAAACCGCGGAGCCGATGGCGGCGCTCCGCTGGCCAAGCACCTCCGGTGCGCATGGCGAGGAGGAGAGTGCGATCTCTCCGGGAGAAACCAGTTGCCGGGAGTGGGCGTGGCAGGCTACCGTCAACAACACGGGCGTCGGGGTGAGCGCGCGCGAGCTCTCTGCGAAAGTTTATCCTCGCGGAGTCGTACGAGCTCGCGCAATCACTCACCGGGGCATCCGGGCTGTGGGCGCACTTCGCGAGGTCATCCGCTGTCTCGTTTCCCGCGATGCCTACGTGTGCAGGGAGCCACTGGAGGACTACGTCGAGTCCGCTCTCCTGCAGGGATAGTAGGCTGCGGGCAACACGTTGGGCGAGAGGCGGGCCGCGTTCCTCCTTCGCGATCAGACGCAGGGCCGGCTTCGAGTCACAGAAAATGGCTGCAGATGTGACGGCCGGCGTTTCCCGAAGAAGGTCCGCGGCCAGTTGGAGCCCGACGAGTTCGGATGTCGTGGATGACGCACAGTAAGCGAGTCTGCACTGTTTGGACACACCGAGTCCGGGCGCGGTGCAGGCAGCAGCAGCCGATCGGTCCGCCAGCACCGAGCCGTCCGTGAACAGGTGTGTCCGACCGGCAAGGTCGTCGTGCATTCTGGATGCCGCCTCCTGCGCGACCGCACCGCGAGGCATGCGTCGCTTTGCGCGCATTCCCGGTAGAGACTCACACACGGACAGGTGAAGGTCGCGGTGAGGGGCAGGCCAACGCGCACAGGACACTGGGTCATCGCACACAATCCCCTCGTAGATGTCCATCATGCGCCCCACGCGCGACTCGGGCACACTGCGCAGGCAGTCGAGGAGGGGGGCAGCCCCGGGCGCACGATGGATCCGCTCCAAGTGACACAGGGCTCGCATGTCGGCCGTGAGAGATGGAGGCCACGCACGAGCCTCCGCCAGAGTGTCCACAACACGAGAAGCTCGCGGCATCCCGTGGCACATTCGGAGGACTCGGCGGTGGTCACGGTCGATTTGGAGCCACTGTATCGCGGACACACTACACAGGGGAAGGGCATAAAACACGAGGGAGAGCGCCAATGCCTCATAAATTGCACAAGCAAATGAGGGGGGGCAACCACACCCTCGTGCCAGCAACCTCCGCACACAGAACTCCACGCGGCGAGTGGCCTGACGAATGCGTCGCACCTCGGGGTTCCACCGCAAACGATTGTCAATCGTCAGCCCGAGGTAACGCACGCAGTTCCGCCAGGAGATGGACGCACCGTGGAGCTGAAGGCATGGCATGGTGCAGCGCGGGGCGGCTCGGGGGTGAACAACAATAAGTGCCTCGGTCTTCGCCGGCGAGATGGTGAGTCCGATACCGGCGATGAAGGTGGCCACACTGTCGAGCGCCTGCTGCATAGATGCCCGCACCCTGCTGGCTTGCTGCGTGGGGCCCCGCACGTAGAGAGCGATGTCGTCGGCGTAGATTACCGCGCGCACAGGGAAGGGTGCCGCGCTCGGAAGGCACTCGATGAGTGGCGCGAGCACGACATTAAAGAGGAAGGGGCTCAGTACACTTCCCTGTGGCACGCCCGATGACACTGGGCGCGGTGAGCTTGTTTCCCTCCCCACGCGCACACAGAACGTGCGATCGGCAAGGAATGCCTGCACATAGCGTAGGAGCTTGCCCTCAACTCCGAGCTCACGAACTGCATCAATGATGGAGTCGTGGGGGAGGGAGTCAAACGCCGACTTGACGTCGAGAAGAAGTAAGATGGCCATCTCTCTGTCGTCGAGCATGCGCAGTGGGGGAGCGGACCTCTCCCCCGTACTCCTCTCCCTCGAACGCGGGCGGTGTGTATATAAGCGGCGGAGCGCGCGTTCGGAATTCAGTCAAGGGCGTCTTTACTTGGCTTTCGCTTGACTTGACGCTTTGCTCAAGAATAATAAAGACGAAATAACAATTAAGCATCCCCAAACCATACCCAATTACGCAACATTCACGCGATACCCCCCCACTCTGCGACGCCTTTACTCGAGTTCCCCCCGTGGGAAGATGCGGGCGTAATTTTTTTCTTTGCCTCCAAGTTCAGTTCAGCTTTAGGAGAACTGGAAATTAAAAAGAAGGCGAATAAGCAAGGTGCATCGCGTGCCTATCGTGTTTGTAAGTTTGTTTCCTTGCCGTGACGACAGACAGAGAAACATGGAGGTTGGGAAAATATGGAATTTGGGAACAGTGAAAGGGGAATGAAAGAAGGAAAGAGGCGAAGAGAATGTGACGACTGTGCAAGGTTGTTCCGACTATACAAAAATGCCCAAATAATGCACAGAAGCGTTGTCATAGCTCAGTCACAATCTGTCGTTCAATTCAGTTTACCCTAAAAACCGTGGGGTTGTTAGGGGGGTGTTGTGTAATACCTGTGTCACACGGGCACATTGGAAGTCCTTCGAGTCGACGACCTTCGAAAAGCCCACAACTCTATCGACTCAAAATAAGTACTGGCGCTGCTACACGGCAGTTTTGAACGGCCGTTGAGTCGCCGAAAAAGGTGCCGATTTCGACACTGCTAAGCCTAAGTCCCTAGCGTGAGCCTCAAAAGTAGTTGATTCATAGGCACCAGATGGCGCAACACGCAGTGTTTCCCACCAGCTGCACGACACTTGTTTTTTTATGGTAGTGACGGCGTATTCTTTCTAGAACTAACGCATTAAAGTGAGAACGTTGGCCTCCCGGCACGTTTCCAATATTTTTCACCGGTGAATGATTCTACTTAATGATACAAAGACATTAATATGGCCGTGGCCTCCGAAACTAACGCACGCGGGAGCTTCCAGTGCGCCAAGTTTCGGAGTTCGCACCGTTTCCGCTTCCGTCTCTCAAAGGCCTTCGAAGTCTCGAAGGAGTTGTAGGGTGCTCCATTGACTGTATAGACTATCGACTCGACGGCCATCGAAACCGCCCGTATAACAGCTCAAACTTGACCTTTGAGTCAATGGACTATCGGTTCGAAGGTCTTCGAAACGCCCGTGTGACACCAGTATGGGGATGGTGCACAAGGCCAGGCGGCTCCACCGTCGCCCCCTGCGTACAGCGCCAATGCGGGCGCTTCTCCGTCGTTGGGGTGATAAGGCTCCCTCCCGCACCGCGTGCGTGCTTGCTTGTGCTAGGGTGGCGTCGTCTGCGTGCGTTCCGCCGCAGCTTCTAACTGGTTTTAAGACCGTAGAAGGTTTGAAAAATGTCTGTTCCGTGGGGCTAATATTGCTAAAGGAAACTTTTGTACGACGGGCAGGCCATGGTGCATCAAGTTAAAGAATGTTGTGTCTGCGGACGGAAGCCTGGTGACCGGCCGATATGTCTCCCAAAACGATTCAAATATTCCAACGAATACTCTGAAAGTTTTAAGATTGCCGGGCAGGAAAGCACGAAAAGGTGATTTCTATTGCAATCCTCTTTATTTGTAATTATTTGTTATCTGTAGTATACACTATTATCGATATATTAGTCCCATAAAAAGCTTCACAATAAAGCAGTGAAAGTTTGTAGTGTATCCATTACGTATGAGCATAGGGCTGTGTGCGCGTTGTTGGAAAGAGAAGTGAAGCCACGGACTGCAAGACCTCATCTGTTTATTCCGTTAATCGTACTTATGCCAAGTGAGAAAACCGCGGGGCCGGTGCCAGGAATCGTCGAAAACGTACGTCCATTATTTGTTTCTAAATAATGAAGGCTGAACTAAGCAATGCGGTTCTAACTCGTTTTGGCAGAATCTGTTAGAAACCAAAAAGAAAGAAAGAGAAACACGACCGTAAAGAAAAGAGCAGGACGCCTTTCAGTGGCTTTTGTTATCCGGTGCCTCAACCACTTCCGTCTAGGCCGGCAGGCGCATGCAAGAGGCACATAGTCCGTTTTTAACGAGCTTTTCTTCTTCCTTTCCTAATTTCCTTCTTTTTTTCTTTTTGCAAGAGGCACTCCAGTAGATCGACGGCGATCCTTGTTCTGGTCGGAGTACCAACGAAAGGAAAGACCAAACCATTCAAGTGCACGACGGGGCTCTAGGACAAAAAAGAAAAAAAAAAAGAGGAAAAGGGCAGCAGCGCGGTCCGCGAACGAAATGTACGGAGTGCCTCAGTCCACACGGCTATGCGTGTCGCAGCCTGGTATCCAACACAAGCGGCTCGTTAAAAACAGCGTGAACCATTCTAAATAGACAACACATGTCGTCTGCTAGTAGAAGAGCGTTGCCGGAACGCGCGCACCAACTCCCTCCCATTGACAACCCACCTTTCACGTACTGCGCGCAGAATGCCGGGGGACATAAATTCCTGATACATTGCAAACTGCCACATGTCGTCTGCTGAGTAGAGAGAGTCTACTAAACGCGCGCGCAAGCGACCGCGCTTCTCCTTCAGCATTGAGCTTACTGGAAGCTATAAATATTTTTCCCTGGTTATCTGATATAAGCATTGTTATGGCCGAGGACAAACAAATCTTGTTGCTGAACACCGAGCCGTGGTACGACGACCTTTGGAAGAAAAGAAAAACCGCAGGAATACGCGAATAACTCGGTTCTAAAGCTACCGCCAGCCCTGCGACCGGAGCTTCTATCACCCCAACGACGGGCGTGCCGCCGCGATGGCGCTCCCGTCGGCGGAGAGTTACAAGTGCACCATCCCCATAACTAGGGGGGTGTTGTATAACACATACGGCACCAGAAGTCGAAACTCGCGCATGTACCAAAATTGGAATGGTGGGCTACGAATGCACTATTAACATGGGTAAGTCGCGACATATCAACACCCTTCTCATTAGTTTCATGCTTAACGATAATGCTATCACGTGTGGCGCATACCTGCATTCCTGGCCGGGGATTCGCGGGTATGCGCTGCATGTGATTGAATATGTGTTAGCCTTTATAGTACGTAGATGCCAAATTTTATTAATGTGGTGTAAAATGAATTTAAATATAAGTGAAGGCACCCCACTTCAAAGAACCTTTGTGGCTATGCGGAACGGCATTCAAGGTCAAGTCGTTTTGGCATGCGATAAGGGATCGGTGAATTTGTCGTCTTGAGTGCGAATGCTTAGGCAACTCTTCCCAGGGTTTTAGCGTTGATCCCAGTCTTCCTGTCTGCACATGTTTGTCGGCATAGTTGGAAATAAATGTGTCGCTCCGTACTAACCCAATCTTAGCCACTGCACCAAGAAAAGATAACACCACGGTGACACAAGGGAATCACGGATGCTTTTATGCGTATACGTGTTGTAGTACTCTGTGTATATGCTACTTCTTTATTTATTTATTTATGTATTTATTAATTTATACATACATACATACATACATACATACATACATACATACATACATACATACATACATACATACATACATACATACATACATACATACATACATACTGCAGCCCTATACAGGGCTTATAGCAGGAGTGGGTCGTTATATAACACTAGGCAACAGAAAAAAATGCAAGCAAATAATACAAGCTGTAAACCAAGTACACTCGTAACAAAGCAAAAGTGAAAAATGATGTTGATTACACGTTAGTAAGATGTTCATCGACTGCAACTACGAAGTCTTTTAGTGATAAGGAGCGGATGTTCCCAGGCAATGAATTCCACAGTTATATAGCACGTGAGAAAAAAAAACTGTATTTAAAGGTATTAGTGCGAGCAAAGAAAGGTGTCACGTTCAAAGCGTGGGAACTACGGGTACAACTTTCACCAGTAAATGTGATGAGGTTACCGTCAGAAAGGTCGGAAGAGGAGTTAATAATTCCGAATAAAAATTTTAAAGCTTAATTTTGGTATCGCGAGAGTTGTGATGAAATGTTTAATGTTTGAAGGGCTGTGGTCGGTGACAACTTGCGGCTATAGTTGTGAAAAATTTAACGGATAGATTTTCGCTGAATATCTTCTAGCAAGCTCATTACACAGTGTTTGTAAGGGAACCAAACTACGGATGCATATTCGAGAACAGGGCGAATGAGTGATTTATATAAAAGCAGTTTAGTATCATGAGGGGCGTTAGGTAAGGTGCGGCGCAAATAGCCTAATTTTTAGAGCTTTACCGCATACATAATCAATGTGGCTAGTCCATGAAATGTGTTCGGTTAGAATTACTCCTAAATATTTATACTGTGAAACTCGGTTAAGCTGGGTGGCACATAGAGAATAGTTACAAGACAAGGGGTTACGCCGATTGGTGAAAGACATTACGACTGTTTTAGTGCAGTTAATTTTCATTTGCCACATGTCACACAAGTTGCTAAAGGACGTGAGTGAGTGCGCAACACGGCAATGATCGTCAATGAAATTGATAGTTTCATTGAAAACGCAATAATCTGTGTAGAGTCTTATTTTAGATGAGATGCGATGAGGCAAATCATTAATGAATAGTAAAAATAATAAAGGGCTTAGGACAGATCCCTGAGGAACACCGGAGGTAACGTCAATTGGAGATTAATCTGTCGAGCCCAAAGAAACAAACTGTAAGCACGAATGAAGAAAACTGGCTATCCAAGAAACAATACGAGGGTTATTGTTGTTGTTGTTGTTGTTATGTGGGGTTTAACGTCCCAAAACCAGCTCTGATTATGAGAGGCGCCGTAGTGGAGGGCTCCGGAAATTTTGACCACCTGGGGTTCTTTAACGTGCACTGACATCGCACGGCACACGGGCCTCAACATTTCGTCTCCATCGAAATGCAGCCGCCGCAGCCGGGATTCGATCCCGCGACCCTCGGAACAGCAGCCGAGTACCATAGCCACTAGACCACCGTGGCGGGGCGAGGGTTATTGAGAATGACGTTTAGTTTTAACAATAGCTTAGAATGAACGATGGAATCAAAAGCTTTAGAGAAATCAATAAAAATAGCATCTGTTTGATTACCTAGATCTAAATTATAAGCAACGTCATGCATGAAATCGACTAATAGTGTTACAGTACTATAAACGCGACGGAAGCCATGCTGCGCTCATGATAGGATAATATTAGAATCAAGTTATTCGATTATTAGTCGATTAGCAAGAATAAGGTGTAAGAGATATTGGTCTGTAATTAGGAAGAAGTTGTTTATCGCTTGATTTATGCAAGGGAAGTACTTTAGAAGATTTATATGATCGTGGTACTACACCAGAATCCAAGGATTTCTGAAAAATTATGGTAAGGTATTGTGCTGTCCATGAGGAGTATCGTGCGAGGAGAGAATTGGGAATGCCATCGGAACCGATACACTTTTTAGTATCGAGTTTGAGGACAAGGTTTAAGACACCATCACAACTTATTGGGATATTTTCTAGTTTGTCAGTCTGAGCAATAGAACTAAACTCTGGAACTACATGGTTATCGAGGGTGAAAACAGATTGAAAGCATGAGTTGAAAGCACTCGAAATGACAACAAGGTCGTTAGTTAAGAGCGTCGTTAATCTTAAAACAGGTACTGCCAGTCGCGCTGGGCGATAATGACGTCCAGAACTTGCGAGGACTTGATTTTAGTAGTTGAAAGAGTTGCACTGAAAAACAGAAGTCTTTAGCAGTTTTAGTAATACTGCGGAATTCATCCTTAGCTTGCTCGAAAGAGGCGTGAGCCTCAGGATTAAATTGTTTAGATTTACGCAGTCTGCTAACACGTTGTGATAGGTGCAAAATATCAAGGTTAATTCAAGGAAGATTGTTGCTTATCTTCTTAGTTTTCAATGGAACGTGACGAGCAATGCATGACTTGACTAGCGACTCAAAGTAATCAACAAGCACGTCAACAGGACACTCGGTACTGAGCGACACAAAATGATCAAAGTTATCTGCCAGGGTGTCAGTGATAGACGTATCATCAGCCTTAGTAAAATCACGATATGTGGTATAACTGAAACGTGTATGTGTGAAATGGGACAGTTAATGTGCAGAAGAACTGCGTTGTGATCAGAGAGACCTTCTACGATCTCGTACCTGAAACCTAAATGAGCAAGACTGTTACTAATAAACACTAAAGCAAGAATGGAGTTCTGCCGAGTATTTTTACGAACTAATTTTATTGTGTTTTGTGACAAGAGAAAGGTAATTACATCCCTGCTGACAGGGGTACTAGAGGCGGAATACGTAAGTGAAGGCCAGCAAATGCCGGTAGCATTGAAGTCCCCTAGAAGGATTAAGTTTGAACTATCAAGGTGATGCTCAAGCATGAAATGTCAGATAAATTATCGAACAGATCGCCAGGACCGTCAGGGTGGGCGATAAAGACCACATATAGGTAAATTCTGCTCATTTATTATTAGCTTGCACCCAACTGATTCAACGTTAGCGGGACCAGTTAGAACCTTAAAGCTAAAATCTGAGTGTAAAAGCAAGGCGACACCACCACCTTTTCTGTTCTGTCGATCACGATGGAGAGCGATGTAACCAGATTGCGTGAATTGAGAATCGTGAATTTTATCATGAAGCCATGTTTCTGTGATGCACATAATATGAGGAGAACATGAAGAAACTAGCGAAAAAATTGCGAAAACTCGTTAGCAATACTTCTGGCATTAACATTAACGTTCATTGACATTTCATCAACGTCTCCAAGTGCGTAGAGCTTTATGGTCTCACCTTGTCGACGACTGTCGCCTCCTCCTGTCGCGTACTCACGCTTCCTGGCGATACCCGCGACGCGCAAGAAAGGGCGCCATCATCTCGCCGAGATTTCTCCTTCCACGGCACTTCTCCGGTGCACAACTAGAATCGCTGGGTTGCGCATGCTACGCACTTTCTCAGGTTTCACAATAGCGGAACTGTGTTACCTCTCACACACCGGTGGCGGCGGCGGTCGCTCCCTTTTTATTTATTGTGCTCCTCTCGCGCTGACTTTTCCCGGCGTGTGCGACGGCAGTTCCAAGTCACTGTCAGCCCAGCTGGGGCAGTGTTCTTTTCCTAAATAAACTGCATGCATTGCCTTGTACTCAAGAAGCGTACAGGTTGCAGCTAAAGCCGACGAAGGTGAGGCGTGCATCGCCAGCTTTGAAGAAGCTGTTTTGAACTTCAAATTTCCAATGTTTTACGTGGCCTTATCGTAATATGATTTCGAGGCAGGCCTTAGTAGGAGACTCTGGAATAATTTTCACCACTAGGGGCTCTAAAGTACATCTCCATTTGTTTTTGCATTATTCTACTATTGAAATGCGGCCGCCATGGCCGAGAATTGAACCTGCGTCTCCGAGCTCAGCTAGCATGGCGGGTCCGCATGGCATCGTCAACCAATGGCACTGGTAACATTTAAAGGTACTGTCTACCGCCTTTCATCGCTCTCCTTTTTTTTTTTGCTTAATAGAAAGCGTACCTTTAGAAGCGTCCCATCGCGCAGTGGTTTCTCCAGAAACTAGTGTAGAAATTATTGAAAGGGAATTTTTTTCATCTACGAAGTCGCTCCTTTCCTACGTGTGCAGACGCCGACAACAATGGTGTTGGGCGCAATGCGCCGTCGTCCCCCTGGCAACCCTGTCGGGTGCGGGAGGCTTCTTCTCTATAGGAGCCGGTTCCAAGGGCGACATTCCAGAGGTGACGAGGTGGAGAGGCGAGGGAAAGTCGGCGCACTGGGGTGCGCCTCGGACGTGCAGCGCCACATGCATGACAAGCGCAGTACTACGCGCCTGTACACGCAGACGAATTCGAAGGCAGCGCCACCTGCGCCACCCCGAACGAAGCAAAAAAAAAAAGAATTGCTCTTGCGCGCTATAAAAAGGTGTCTCATAGGGTGAAGTACGCTTGTAAGATATACATAATTATTTTTCAGCAGAATATGTATGCCTATGTGGGTTTGTTCTCATAGACTTGGAAATTGATAAACACGCTGTTGGCTGTCGCTAGCGGCATTTTTTGCACCATTTTGAGAGCAAAATTAAAAACATAATGGCGTTTTTGTGGGGTGAAAGCATGCTAGTTCCCGTACATGTGACGCACGGTCGGCCCAATTTTACCACAATTTTAAAACACTTTCCGAGTGGTAGACAGTCCCTTTAATTGTTTGTAATTGTTTGTTAATCTTCGCAAAAGAAACGTATGAAAGTTAGGAAACGATGAAAGGTTGACTACAGAATATCTAGTTGACTTCGCTGTACTGGGCTAGAGAAAAGGGGCGTGAAAATGAACGCTAATTACAAAAAAAATCACAGCATATCCACGGGGTGAATGATGATGAGTGGGCGAAGCTCCGGAGGGAATCATCGGTAAACCGTGAATCTTCCGTGTAATTCGCCCAGTCGATCATCATGTAAAGACGTCCTACGCAGCCCCTTACACAGGCCGGAACGCGCATCGCGTTTGCCGACGCCATCATATGACTGCTGAGAGAGTATAAGGCGGAGAGGCCACAGCGTCTTACACCAGCTTCTTTTACACAACGCGATAGCACAAACGCGTTAGAAACGCGCAGTCTTTCGTTAATGTTGGGTATTTAGTGTCATCGTGGTGCATGTATCTACGTGCGCTTCGTGGCGTAGTGGCTAGCGCCGCGCGTTCGGAAGCGAGGGGTCCCTGGTTCAATTCCGCGCTTCGGACACAACTTTCGGAATATTTTTAAGATGCACGCATCTATATGGGACAGCGCCATCTAGGAAACTAGACGAGAAATGGAGATGACACAGAATGCGTACAGCGCCATCTAATGTATCGCCACCCAACTGCAGTTTGCATGCATCTCTATGGGACAGCGCCATCTATTGTATGCTAAGGGGGACGCTACTGGCTACGCAGGATGCATCGACAACCGAGAACCGCCCAGGTGATGCCATAAGGAGCTTCGCCCCTAAAAAAACGAATGAGCAATATAATAGTCCCTAAAAGTCTGCGAGAGCGCCACAGCGATGATGCTCCAGTGAAACAAACACACAACGTCGCGCAGCACCCAGTATATTGCACAGTTCAATTTGTCGCCCCATTAGGTACATTTCGCTTAACGCAGCAGCACCTTCATAAAGTCTCGTGCTCCAGCAGGGATGGTAAAATCGATGAACGATTGATTGATGAAAAGTATCCCGCAAAACGATTCACCGTCATCGGCTTCCACATTTCATTTAGTCGACTTAATATTAGTCGCCCAATTGCCCAATAGTGCGGGATTGTAAAACGACGCCGAGACGCTTAAGTCAAGCGCCGCTCCTATTATCCTCACCTCCCAGAGCATGCACGTGTTCCTGGGTACAGTATAACGAACCCGGCGCCGGAGGCATCCTTTCGACGTGGAGGCGTAACTGCACTTGCCCGCACCCATCCAGATCACCATTCTGTCAAAACTCTATGTATTCCTTGCCTCCCTCCCTTTTACTTCTCCCGTGCTTGCCGCTCTGTTGTTTTTCGTATCGAAGGCGATCACACTAAGCCGGCGCGAGAAGCAGCTTTCGATCGCCTTCTTGGTGTGATCGCCTTGACAAATCTATAGCAATGGGGTAGCGCTAGTGTTGTACGGAACGTCGTTCCAAGGAACGGTGTTCCTGGAACTAGTTACTTTTTAGAGCTAGAACGAAAGAACGCCGTCGTTCCTTTAAAGGTTGGTGGAATTGTAACGGTAGCGCGTTACATTTAAAAGTAACGGCAAAGGGAACGACGTTCGTTCTGTAAACGTTCCACAGGCGTTCCACATGCAGGGCGGATAGGCCGGGCTGCCACCGCCAAAGCAGAGCCTCGAGTCCCTTTTCTGTTAGCAGTCTCCCTCACTCAAAAGAAAACCACACGCAAAACACCATTCCTTGACTCTCTCTTCGAGGCTTCGACGAGGGCGAAGCTTCCCCTTCGCCAATGCAGTCGATGTGGCTGGAATCGATGTGGCTCCCTGTGGCTGAAGAAAAAAACTGGCCGCGTATCTCCGTGCTTCGCTGCAAATGTCGTCGAAAGACGATAGCCTTCTACCGGCCGTACTACATGAGTCCCGGTTCGCGTGTTTCTATTTCCCCGAGGAGTTGCGCAAGCGAGAGGGAAAACGAAGAGACGCGAGGAGAGAAAGGGACCGGCCGGAGTGGCGGGCGACCGTTCCGCTGCCTTCCGTTCGGCACGAGCGTGAGGTAAGGGCGCCATCTGGCCATGGTTTCGGGAAACGCAAGAAGCTTTCCTAGTAAGCAGAACTGCGTAGGAAACGTCCGCTAAAGGCCGATTCACACGCGAGGGCAAAATCCCGCTTCCCCGCGGACCGAATAGTCACGTGATCAGTTGCATCCGGCGCAGCCGCGGAGACGTCGCATGCACACAGCCGGAGCGCGGCTCGCGGAATCCTCGTGCATACTCTCGACTCCAACGCTTATGCAACGCTCGTCTCGGTTCCAGCCGGGAAAACCACTCGCTGTTCCAATCTCGCGCAACAAAACACATTCGGTCATTGCCGCAAAACAACAACACGCGACTTTAAGCCGGCAGCCTGCTTCCTAGCCATGCCAATCCGACCAATGTTGACAGACTTGACTCGAAATCCTCTCGATCGAGAGCAGACGACCGTCAAACAGGGGATGGAAATAGCGGCGACACATTTCCATCCGTGCCGCGAGCGCAGTAGGCCGGACGAAGCGAGGGCGGCGAGTTTCCATGACGCGCGCGTCACGTGATGTGCCGTCCGCTGCGAAAATCCCTCCTCCGTTCCCTCGTGTGAATCCACCTTAACAAACACTAGGGTCTTTAGAGTTGCGCATCTATGTATTTTCTACAAAAGGAACACACCGTCTAACACTTACGTCTTGATGTTGCGCCTCAGATATGCGTAATATTTGCTTTTTGGCCGACTGTGTTCAAAAGTATGAAGGTAGCTACCAGTTCAAGCTGGGTGGTCGTTGAGGAAGGGGTTCACCTTTCGCAGCAGGACAGACACACACACACACACAAAGACAGACCAAAATTTCTGCGTTGAAGTATCCCAAGAAAGACTATCGTCTTTAAAAGTTTCCGACTGTCAACCAGCCTTGTACGGCAACGCAGGCTGAACAACAGCCAATCGCAAAATTCTTGTAGTCCCTTCAGATCCTGCCGCCAAGGCTCACTGTCAACGCGCGTGTTACTATCGCTGCTCAGCGCATTGGTTCTCAGAATTCGATTACGGCTTCCATGTGCGGGCCTTGGCCACCTTGGCGTCACTGGCATTTTTACGCGGGGACCGCTCGGCAAAGCAAGCGAGCAGCACCAAATGTTACGCTACGGAGGCACGTTACACTCTATTGTAAAGTCATGGCACTGTGACGTGGATAAGGGGCAGGCAGGATTTTGATCGACGTAGCTGCGCGCGCTAGCAACACTTAGCAGCCAGAAAGGCTAGCCACGAGCGTTTAGAGAACAAAACAGCTTTATAGTAAAGGGTTATAGCGGGTGAATACAGGGCCAGCCAATAGGATCGAATCGTCCGAGGCCTGTTAACAAAAGGACGGCACCACCTTACATACAGTTTCGGTCTCTTGTCCAACGTCCTGTTGAAGATTGCCGAGAAAACATCGGCTGCTGTGTTCCCACGGACGCTCCCGTTTTGCGTGGGTGGGGGATTGCAGGATCCTTCTGAAAGTCGTGGAGCAAGCGACCGTTCCCACGCGGCGTCTTCTATCCAACACTCTGCCGGCCTCCGCTTATCCCCGAGGTGACAACGTCCGCCGAAAACGGGAAAATTTGACCCTCCCGCTCTGACCAAGGAGGCCGACGAAAGGGCCGTAGTCATGGAGCAACAACTGAAGACACCCGCAGGTGCGCAGGGAAGCGCGCAGGACGAGACCGACGACGGGCACGGGGAGGGATAGCAGTTTTTCGCTTTGTCTGAGCCAGTCTGAACAGCAAGCAGGGGTCGTTCTGAAGGCTAAACACACTAGAGTTCTCTCAATTGACATTCCAAAATCACAGAACACCAGCTTACCTCCTGTGGCATCTAGATTCTGTTGCAATGAGTGCCTATGTGGAATTTTAAATTGCTTCCTGGCCGTGGCTACCCCCGATGTTTAAACCGACTGAATACAACGTAAATTGAAACATCGCACGCCTATGTTTTGTCCGATGTTTGACTTGTGCTCCATCAAACAATAAGATTGGAATGTCGGAAGGATCGGCGGGAAACTTGAAGAAGTACGTGGAGGTATAGGTTTATTTATTGTTCTTTCTTATTCGCATAAGGAAAATGGAGCTTTGTGTAAATCAGTCCATTTGTTACTTTGTCGTTCACATTAGATGTTGCTTTTACCACGTCTTGTTCTCATAAGAACCAGACCCACGCTCAGTAGCACGCGCGCACGTTTTTGCTACTTGGGTTGTGCTGTTGTGCTGCTGCGAACCTTTCATGTGTGGCATGCGTTATTTTTGCTTGCAGACGTAATTTTTTGGTTGGCATCCGATGAAATGATACACGTGAGGCATTTTATTTATTTATTTATTTATTTATTTGTTTGTTTGTTTGTTTGTTTGTTTGTTTGTTTGTTTGTTTGTTTGCTTGCTTGCTTGCTTGCTTGCTTGTTTGTTTGTTTGTTCGTTCGTTCGTTTGCTTGTTTGTTTGTTTATTTCTGTATTTATTTATTTATCAACTTTATTTATTTCCAACACATCAATGTCATTTTGCCATCGCATGAAGGTGGGGCTATTGTACAAGTTGGACATTCAATTAAAGCGTATTCATTATAAGCCATAAGAAAAAAAGGAAATAGTCCCACGTTCCGTAATTCGCTGGTAAACTGAGCAGATGGTCATGTAGTTCGATTTCTTCTCACCGACACACATTGCGCGCCACCATAAATATTAAAAGAACAGTATCACAACTAAGCAAAGGTAACATATCCATAACTATCAACTGTACTATTAAAGCACGAAACATGCACCAAATTTTGAGCGAGAAAGTTCAGGACCGGAAATTCTGACGACATATCGGGAAAGTTTGTTCCAGTATTTATAGTCATAGGTCAAGTACAAACTAATATATGCGAATGTAAATCGAAAGGCCTATTTATAGCTTTCAGTGTTAAACGCATGCTTGCTACTCACATGCATTGGTGAATGTGAGTGACTTTCGACTTTCACATTTGAAGCGCACTATTCTGACTGCTCAGTGGAAGACCCATAATGTGTTGCACTTGTAATAGACTAGAGTCAAAATCGCAGTGGACATGTCGGGAGTGCGTTCGGTGCTCCCTGAAAATATGTATAAAAGCGTTTCTTTTCATATTTTTTGTCTCCGGATAGTCTGCTGCCGGTGAGGTTCAAAGTCGCGCAATATACCTAGCTCGATGTGATTTTTGAAGTGTTTAAAGGGCAACTCCGTCCATTTTTCAGTGTCCGCTGGTCTCAACGGAATTTTCAATATATGTTCTCCTCAGTGCTGTAATAATATATGCCAAGCCAGGCGACCGAGAGTCATTTAGTTTTCCTGAAAATAAATTTTAAAAATGTTTAACGGATTCTCACGCGGCCACCCTGCGTTTTTGACGTCATTACCTTCAACGCTACCTACCTGAGCAGGCAGGTGATCAAGAGCAAAACGGTTCTACTTTGGCGCTCAAATCGTCGCTGTACAGTTCAGAAGAGCTGACATAAATCAATACATCATCGATTATGACATCGCCATTTTCCTTTTTCTAGCACCAGCTTCATACACTGTAAGCAAAAGCTACCCGATATTTGGGTTTTTGCGGCTCATGAGCCTTAAAAACTCCCTTGTTTTAAAAATTACTACGTCTCGTTGAGGTAAAATGAGCATATGACATAGTTTTACTACCACGTGTTAGAAAGGTAGTAAAAGGACGTTATTGCCCTATTTTACTACGTAGGGGGTTTTGTGTCACGTGATAAAAAAACCCCAGTCTAGAGTTTAAAGCCACGTGATCAAAACTACATACCACGTGACGTGGTAAAAAACTCCAAACTGCCGTGGCGCAGGGGTGGAGGCCGTGAGAGCCCTCGAATGACTATTTAGGCCTAGCCACATGGTGCGCGTTTGCAAGCAACTGTTCGTCAAAAGCGTCGGTCGCGGAAGAGGGGACGCGACGTCTCGGGGCGTGAGTGTGAACGGCGTGAGTGTGAGCAGCGCGCACGCGTATCGGCGCGTGCCGATACGCGTACGGCGGCGTCCGTCAACTAGAACGTGAAACGGTGACATCTCCGGCAGCTATGCCTAGTGACCGTCGTTTCGAAGGCACCGCCGAGTTCTGGGAAAGCACGGGAACTACGGTCGCAAACGTTCCTGACTGACCGCATCGTCAACCAGTACGACAACGACACGGCGAACAACCCCGAGTGTTACCAGTGCGGCGTGGTTTTGTGCTGAGTTCGAGCGATGCTCGCTGTTCTATAGCGCCGGTCTTTGTGGACGGCGGCCAAGTGAAAACGCACTTTCGAGTATCTCTGCTCCCGTGCTTGTGCCTGTGCTTGTTGCGCTCTCAACGAGTGAAAACGTGCTTCCAATGTTATAAGTTCGAAGGGTGAGTCCTCGTTTACTGCTCAATAAATTGAGTGATGTCTGCATTTTGCGTAAGCCTAATGTTTACCCAGCCACAGTAAACCTCGAATGAGCTTTAAAAATAACTCTAAGAAAAGCCGAGAAAACATTGTTTAGGCAGTAAAAAATTACTCCGCGTATACTCGCTGAAAACCTCCAGGGGGGTAAATAATTACTGCCGTTTCTACGTTCAAAAACTCGGTTAGCGTGAGAGTAAATTTTTACCTTGACTGTCACGTAGTAAAAAAAACCCAGAAAAGGTTAAGCGCTAGAGGACAAGCTGTTTACTCCCGTTCCTGGTTATTTTTGTTTAGTGTGTACTTCTGATAGCGTGGAGGCTGTGCCGTCATCGCATACGCTGCACGAAGCGTCTACCTGTTTGAACACATCCTTTATTATGTTATTTAAAATTATTGGCGAGTCTCTGAGCAAACTGAACCACTCTGCCTGCCACAGGACTATCAGAACCACTGGAAAACAGCGACATCGTAATATGGAAAAAAGAAAGCGCCGGAGTTCCTCTTTAAGGCACTCAATTTCGCCTCACAAGTATCCGACACCATTATCTACAATTATCCGACACTATTTTCAATTTAAAAAAATCAAATGTAACGCAAATATAACGACACGTTCCAATTTCTGAAGAGTAACTAAGGCATTTCTCTCCGGTTAAAGGAACTTGTAACGGGAACTCGTTACAAAATTGGGAAGGAACGAAGAACGAGCTTGCGTTCCTGTTTTGGAGGAACGTGTACAGCTCTGGGTAGCACCGACTTCAGGGAGAAGTCTGAGGAAGGCCCTCCTTGAGTTTGAGCCGGAAAGTTCAGCCGGGCGGGGTTCAATTGCAAAAGGGCGAGGCGAAACGAGGAGTTGTTGCTGTGTAACGATCCCGACCTTGTATGCTTCCTCCGAGAAGGAGTTTAGAACTTTTATTTTTAGGGGCGAAGCTCCTCTTAGTCTAACCTTGTTAGGCGTAAGGCGTCAGGCGTAACCGGCAGTATCTCCCGGTAGGCACGCGCTCGCCCTCGGCGCGTGCCTCCCGGCGCGCGAGCTCACACTCTTCCATCTGCTGTCTTGTGAGAGAGAGACAGAGAGAGAGCGAGAGCGAAAGGCGCCCTTTCGTCGTAGCAGTAGTAGGTAGCCACGTCTACTTTCATGAAAAAAAATTCCGAAAGTTGTGTCCGAAGCGGGGAATCGAACCAGGGACCCCTTTCTGAACGCGCGGCGCTAGCCACTACACCACGAAGCGCACATGGAGACACGCACCACGATGACACTACATACCCAACATTGGCAAATGAGTTCTGCGCAAACCCGCAAGGTGGAGTAACGTTTTATGAAAGGGAAAATTATCATCCACCCGTTTGTAGCACAAGGCTACAAGGAAACCCATACGGATTTCTCAGAAATGAAAGCTTCCTAGTTGCCGAAAAATTCGTCCTGGTCCGGGGATCGAACCCGGGACCAACGCCTGTCCGGAGCGCTCGCTCTACCAATTGAGCTAACCAGGAGGCTGACGATTGACAGCGCGAGGGCGAATCCATCGACAACTCGAAGCCCCCAACATTAACGAAAGACTGCCCGTTTCTAACGCGTGTGTGCTAGCGCGTTACGGCCCGTGTAAGAAGCTGGTGTAAGACGCTGCGGCCTCTCCGCCTTATACTCAATCAGCAGTCATGTGATGGCGTCGGCAAACGCGGTGCGCGTTCCGGCCTGTGTAAGGGGCTGCGTAAGACGCTGTGGCCTCTCCCCCTTACTAGAGTGTACTGCACGTTTCTAACGCGTTTGTGCTAGCGTCCCCTTAAACGCGAGATCCCAGCGTTCGAATACAGTGTTTCTCACGTCTTTACATGATGATCGACTGGGCGAATTACACGGAAGATTCCCGGTTTACCGATGATTCCCACCGGAGCTTCGCCCACTCATCATCATTCACCCCGTGGATATGCTGGGATTTTTTTGTTTTTCATCCTTTTCTGAACGTATTTAGTTGATTTTTAACGAAGACACGTTCTCCGTTACCATTCCGTCACACACGACACACGTCTAGCCGGCATGAGACCGCACCAGGCGGCCTCCAGCATGACGAGAGCAACAAACTTTCCCGCCTCTCTTCGACTCAACGTCGACAGAATGACAGTTTTTTTCCTTCCTCCGTGGCCTAAACCATCCGTCACCTCTTTCCCTCCTCGCTTCTATAGTGTTAATCCGTGACCATCTCACGAAAAACACGTGGGAGTCGCGTGTTGTCTTGCATTACAAGACTGTCTTCTTGCAGGTATTGTCTCCCAGGTAAAATATCATTCTCTCACTATTTAACTCACAGACATCCATCCCTGTGTCAGCTCTACAATCAAGTAACTTTTGCAATACCTAAGACATTCCTCTGTTTTGATATAATTACGTGTTTATATAGAGGTATTAACTACAGTCCTTCTTTGAGTAGACGCCCGTTGTTACTGTGCTCATTGATGAAGGGAATATAATCACGTTATGTTTACAGTATGTCAAACTCGCACAGCCCCGCGGGTAAGTATGCTCTAACATTGGCACCTTCCCGGTATTTAAGGTCCCGTGCGTAAAAGCACGTTGAGCGGATATTTCCTGCAAGTAAGCTCATCGACGTTTATGCCAACGAAGGATGATTCCTCGGACAGAATTGAACCACAACAACAATACGCAGTGCTTCTTTCCTTTCAGCGATTGCAGCTCGGTTTTCTTACTTTTTTACCCTCCCTTTGCGTCAGCATTTGCAGCTAAGGGGGCATCTTACTACAAATCATGGTATGCATTTCATTGAATATTTAAGGGTGAGGAATGTGCTTTGATATCGTGGTTACAACTATGGCTCGAACTAAAGAACCCGCTAACGCTACCACAATGGGCTATCCCCGTTTTTCCAAGCGTAGACCAAAATATCAATTAATCGATTAAAAACGTTGCATTTAATGAATTTAATCAAGTAAACGCAAAATGAACGAAAGATTATTCGATAATCGATTAAAAAGTTTAATCGACCATCCCTGTGCTCGCATCCGTGTAAGCCGCCGTGCTATTTTCTGCGCAGATGCTTGTGCAGCGTGTTGTTGTGTCGATGAGAATGCTGACTTTATTGCTGGTTGAAACGAAGGAGCTCGCAAAAAGAAAAAAGAAAGGAAAAGAAAGAGAGGAAAAAAAAGGGGGGGGGGGGTGGGGGAGGTGCCCGACATTTCCGCCTCACCCACGAACGTCACAAAGCGTACGCGTTGTCATTCTGTTGATCGTGGCGTCCACAATCACAAATGTTAGTTTAAATCTCAAGCCCCACCATGGTGGTCTAGTGGCTATGGCACTCGGCTGCTGATCCGAGGGTCGCAGGATCAAATCCCGGCTGCGGCGGCTGCATTTCGATGGAGGCGAAATGTTCAGGCCCGTGTGCTGTGCGATGTCAGTGCATGTTAAAGAACCCCAGGTGGTCGAAATTTCTGGAGCCCTCTACTACGGCGTCTCTAATAATCAGAGCTGGCTTTGGGACATCAAACCCCACAAAACAACAACATAGTTTAATTCTCAAGCAGGACAGAAGAGTTCGCTCACTTTGCTAGGCTAGCGTTGATACTTCGTTAGATCCGCTGATAACCGTGCTAATGCTGCCTCCCCACTGATTTGCGATCAGCTTTCAGTGTATCTTATTTATTTATTTTTTTTTTGCAAATTTATGCTTCCCCTTCCCTTACCTTCCTTGCAAGCGCGACAAAAAATTTACTGCAGAGAGAAACTTGCCTAACTAAGATAACGAAACTGAGACACGTGCAAAGAAACAGCCTCTGCCATTATATTTGTGCACGTAAGCAGAATGAAGAGAAACGTACGGATTCATGTCTCCGGGCTTTCATTTCGAAGCTACGATGTAGAATATGAAAGAACCCCCAGCCCACCCACCCACTCTCCCCCCCCATACATTTTGCTGCATAACTTATTTCCTTCCTTATTAGAAAAAGAAAAGCTTTCACATTAAAAGCTGGACTTGTTGAAATTATGGTACATTTGATTCCTAGCAATGCGCTGGTCGTTTCATTTGCAAAAAAAGAAAAAAATGAAAAAGAAAAAAGGAATTAGTCGACTGTATACCTTCTTCGCTGTGTTCTTTTATGTGGGTTTTATGTTGGTTGCTTGGTGCCTGTCAAAATGTTCCTAGCGGTTTCTTCGAGCCCTAATTTTTAAACGTCAAAGTTGCCCGATGTGCATGCAAAAAGACCGTTTCACTCATTTTTCGCTATACGACAGCCATAATTTGCGTTCTTCAGTCAGCGTTTCCAATTTGTAGCAGCAGACGTTTATCCAGGTCAATTAATCACAGGGGATCCTGATTGTGCGAAGGAATCTTGCGGAAGAACAAAAACAAGTCAGAGCGCCGTCGGATGGCATTACCAAATCGTGATAGGAAGCGTACCGCTACATCGGAAAATAAGGGTACAAACTTTACATTCATTGCGTGGTGTACAGGGCAGGGACGTGGAGCCTAACAGAGGTGTTTGAGGAAAAGTTGAGAACGGCACAATGAACAATGGAACAAGTGAAATCCAAAGAGACCTAAGCCCGTCGTACGATGTTATGAATGTGCAACCATTAACGCGCATTTAAACGCCGCTGAGCAGTCCTTCGAATTTTCGCATACTGGGCAATGTTTCGAGCCTTGCTACCAGGCACGTTGTCGAGGTATGCGATTAAATTGCTGCAGGTTATTCCTTTTACAGTTTCTATACGCTGGCACGATATGGCTGTACATAGAAATCATTTGGCAACACTGTGTGAAATAAATGCTGATAATTCCAACGAATTCACACTAGGAAGTTCGTTAATAGCTGTGGGGAGAGTCGTGGTGGCGGCTTCTTTGTTTGCTGGCCACGGCTTATCGCGTAAAGCCCCTAAAGCTTCGAAGTTCTATGGGCTTTACTCTTGCACGGGTAGAGGTCGTGTGTGTAGTCGTTGCCTCACAATGGCCTCGGTGGTGCTGGCGACGATTGGTTGTGGTCGAGTGCAACGATCCTAAAACAACACCATTGCCACGTGCCGCACGTATCATTGTCGACGACAGACCGAGGAAGCAACAGTTGAAGCCAATCCCGGCAGGCAAGTGCAGCAGCAAAGCCCAGTGTGGGTGGGATTGAAGGGTGCGGACTGCGCACACACGTGTGTGTGTGTGTGTCTCCAGCTATCGAGTGCACGGTATGCGGCGAGTGCGTCCACCGATACATATTGACACGTGCGGTTGTGTTGGTTTGTTCAAGGGGAACGCCTTTATCTCTTTCTTGTGACAAGCGCGCTTGTTTTGATTGATTGCGGGGAGCGCCGTTATCACTTTCTGTTGCGCGCAGCGCAGCTGTCACTTGGGGAACTTCTTGAAACTTTGCATGCCTGACGCGCACATTCGAGTGACTTATGGAATTTCTGAGATAATGCGCGAACACCTTATGACGTGCGTATAAAAGCCGACGCATTTCGACGCTTGTCAGTTTTTCTGTCGACCGACGACTGTTCACGCCGCTATTGCACATATGTTTTGCAGTGTGATTAGCTTTGTTTTGCTGGGCACAGGTTCGCCCAATAAACATCTCGCCTGACATCGTCTTGAGTTCTGCTCCTTCAAATTGTCACGACCACGTGACATCTTGTGGAGGTGCTTCTCGGTACAGGTACCGCACGCCCGCGTCCAGCCGTGAGCCAAGCCCACGCCGCCAGGAGGACGACTCAGACCCGGCACTTCGAACTAGCCGCAGGCACCAAGGGCTACCACCACAATACCAGCCGCTTCCCGATAAGGATAAGAAGACAAAGACTGCGACTAAAATAGCATCCACAATGACGGAGGCGGGGTCTCCGGTAACCGTGCTCATGCTGCAACCCAAAGAGCCGCCTACATTTCGTGGATCGTCATACGAGGGCCCGGAAAGCTGACTGGACATCTACGACCGCGTCGCAGCCCTTAACAAGTGGGACGTGGAAGATGAGCTGCGTCACGTTTACGTCTACCTAGAAGACGCTGTTAGGACCTGGTTCGAGCTCCGACGAATATCTTGAAGCTGTTCTTCTGTCAATCAAGGCCTCCGGACTCTCCTTGCAGCCAGAAAAGTGCCGCTTCGCAGACGTGGAGCTCTTCTTTCTGGGCCACGTTATTAGCAAGTCTGGAGTATGCCTTGATCCGTAGAAAACAGCTGCAATCATCGACTTTCCTCCGCCCACCGACAAGAAGGCAGTACGCAGATTTCTTGGACTTTGTGCTTATTACAGGCGCATCATCAAGAATTTTTCGCGGATCGCCGAGCCACTGATGTGCCTAACGAAGGCCGACGTCGAGTTCAAACTGGAAACTCCGCAAGTCGAGGCATTTAAAGAGCTAAAGCGACGCCTGCAGACGCCGCCAATACTCGCGCACTTCGACGGAGAAGCCGATACCGAAATCCACACCGACGCAAGCAGCGCAGGGTGCCGTGCTTGTGCAGAGGACCGACGGACTTGGAACGGCTATCAATTACGCTAGCCGGTCACTCTCGAAGGCGGAAGCGAATTATTCCACCACAGAAGAGGAATCCCTTGCCATCATCTGGGCTACATGAAGGTTCTGTCCCTACCTGTACGGCAGGCCTTTCAAAGTCGTGAGTGACCACCACGCCTTGTGTTGCCTAGCTAACTTGAAAGATCAGGCAGGACGCCTCGCACTATGTAGTCTCCGACTTCAAGAATTTGATAGCACCATCGTCTGCAAGAGCGGAAGAAAGCACTCCGACACCGACTGCTTGGATCGCGCCCCCGTCGATCCGCCGCCACAGGGTGATTAGGACGATGACTATTTCTTGGGACCCATAACTACCGACACAACGCAGGACGACAACGAGCCGACCCGGAGCTCAAGGGCCTCATGGACTACCTAGAAGGCAAGACCGTCGTCGTGCCGAAATATTCCGGCGATGGCTAGCTTCGTTTTTCTTGCGAAACAACGTTCTCCTGAAGAACTTCTCGCCGCTCCGAGCCGACCAACCTCCTCGTAGTGCCTTCAGCCATACGTCCGGGGGTTCTGGGAGCTTCACACGACGACCCGACAGCCGGACACCTCGGTTTTCCCCGGACACTATCAAGGAAATGGCGTTGCCTTTCTCTCGCGTGCCTTTTCGTGTCGCCTGCTGCAGACGCGCAGAGACGACGACTCGAGGTAGATGATGCATTTGAAGAGTTGACTTATGAAGAGCAGCGTTTTCGACTGTCCAAGCGAACAGTGCGTAGCTTGTGCGACGAACTTAACCCCATCATTGGATGCCACCGAGCCAGTGGCCCTTCCACAGCGAGGAAGGTGTGTGCAATGTGATTCTCTGCCACAGGGAGCTTCCAGAGTAGCGTTGGTCGCGAGGAGCATATAGGCATGGCGCAGTCGACCGTGAGTAACACCATCTACGACGTGACGGAGGCCATCATCATATCCGTCGCTGCTCGGGCCGCCCGGCGAAAGTTGGTGAACTTTCCGCCGACACCGTGGCTGCCAAGGATGAGGCGAAGGCGGCGTTTGCGCGATCGGCAACATCCCAGGCGTGCTAGCGTGCGTCAACGGCACGTTGGTTGATATTCGGAAGCCGCAAGGACTCGGCGTAGGGGACACAGCGAGAATCTTGTCGAGGAAGGGTTATTACACCCTCAACGTCATGGTTGTAAGTACCGTTGGAATGTTTCACTTCAAACATCAGTCGTCATTTGTACTCACTCATCGTAGCAATTGTTCAATTTACTGCCCAATCTGGCGTACGTAGCGATTGAAAGAGGACATGCGGGTAACTTTTTACGAGCTTGTTGAAATCTGACAAGTCCACAGTAACGATGGTTAACATGTGTTTCAGTGCATGTGAATTTGCCGTCCCAAAATTGTGTTTTTGTTCTGGCCTGCATACGTAATCGGGTAGTGAATTTTGGAGGTATTAAGGAATGTGGGCTGCAGTCGTAGTAGAAATCGATACACGACCAGGAAGACACCATGAAGTATTTTGAACACGAAGGTACTCACGACTAGTGCGTGCGCAATAGCTGACTCCAAGTTTTCAGATGGCGATATATATATTTTTTGTTTTTGTGGGAACCGTAGGCGTGCGCACCGGGGGGCGGTCGCAATTTACATCACCCCCTTAAATGCAGAAGGCTGTACGCGCCTTTGCTTGAAACAGTGTAGCTGTAACATTGTCCCATCAGACATGTTTTTTTTTTCTGTATATAAACGGTAGGAAGTGCTTTTGAGCATATGTGGTACTGTAGTTTTTATTATTCCTATTTGCAGGTGTGAATTTACCTTTTTGAAGCCTGTATGAACCCTGGGCTATCATTTTCTTTAACAGAAAGCTCATGATACTCCCTCGAGCTATGGTTACTTACGCCAGCGCTTGGCGATCCTGACGCCAGCACCTCCAAAGGCCAGGGGAGAAGCACAGGTCCATGCGCAGTTTTGTGGAGCGACATATTGGAGTGCTGAAGAGCAAGTTTCGCTGCTTGCAGCGCGTTCGAACCATGCTCTACAGCCCCGAGCAGTGCAGATCATTTATGCGTGCACTGCTCTCCACAGCATTCAGAATTATTTTATTTGACGTCAAGGAAGAAGAAAAATACATGGTAAGTATATACAGAAGGAGGTCCCGTAGTTACAAACTGAAGAGCATTGCCTAGTACTCGGGCGACTGGACATTGGAAGAGCTTTGCGGGGGAGTGCCACCAGCTGAGCAGTCAGGGGACGAACAGGCGCTGGAACCGTGAGACGTGCTCCTCAGAGGAAGGCAGCAGCGCAGTGCTGTTGTGAATCTTTTTTTAAGTACACAGGAATGGTGAGTTTTCATAAAGCATACATAACTTATATGCATTGTAGCACAGTTAGGCAATAGCAGCCCAGTACGTAGAGTGCAAAAATACATACACTGATCAAGTGTACCTACATATAGGTTTTCCATGTTTCCAAAGCAAAACATCTGACAGGTTATGATGACTGAAACAAAAATGAATGAATCTTACAGAAGGAATTCTTTTAAAAAAGAATGGCTGAGTCATGGGCTCAGAAACAAGTGTACTGCCCGGCCAACAATAGTCTCGAAGGATGCCGTTCCTTTGTATTATTAATGATTAAGCAGTTTTAAGGCACTGTGCCATGCCGCTTTTTCTATGAGGATTTGCTGCTGCTCCCTAGGTACTTGTGTGTAATGTACACATCATCAAACACCTCTTTCCTAGTGAAACATTACAAATACGATGCCACAACAGCTGGCATGTGTTGTGTAGATCCTGTGACTTGCTGTACATGTAGACACAGCGGTTGTTACCTACTGCTCAGGACAATGCACTGAACATTGGCTTGTATTGCTGAAGCCTGTGGTTACATTACTGAGGAATTGGCACAAAGTACTCCTTTCCTAGTTCAGCATGAAACGTGATGGCAACGTGAAAGTACAGCTTTTTCTTCAAATGTCACATGAAATGTGGAATGTACACATCCGTTCACCCAGTATGACAGACTTCATGGAAGCAGTATGTATGATTGAAACTGTCCACTCACGGTCACCATCAGTAAAATGTTTGCACAATTCTCATAAACAGAACAGAATGATTGCAACCGCTGCGTCATTTTAACTCAGACGCGCAGTATAAACTGGTGGGAACCAGGCAATATGCTTGCTAGCCACCTCTCGTGCTAGGTGTAAGAAAGCTTCCGTGCAAGCATGAACATGCAGATGAGGCGAGCAAACACAGCATCATAAAAGCTGTTCGAAAACGCGAAGTAAAACTTTAAAGCTCAGCACTGCGATAAGATTAGTCATTACATAGTGGCCAAATGAGTAGACGTAAGTTAATGGTAAAGTACAAAAATACAAAACTCAACTTTATCACACACTATGGTAAGTGTATGATGAACCTTGAACGTCTCACTACATGTAGCAAACCACGCGATAACATTATAGCGTCAACATCACGCCATTCATTTTCACCACGGCACCTAAAACTTGCAGTCCCACTTGAGTGACTTTGCAAGAAAGTATGAGCTTGACAAGTGTGTGCATTCCCTTGTAATTGTAATGAATCGCTGACTAGAAGCGTTTCTTTCTCTGCTGCAAATGCAGTGCAGTGCTTAAAAACACTCATATTTGCGAAACGTGGAGTGCACTTTGCTGCTGTGTTGAAACATAAATTACATACAACATGCATAATTCGCTCTGCAATCTAAAAACACCCAGAACGTACCACACTTGAAATTTATTCCAGGAATAACCCACTCAGAACAAAGACTATACGAAACAAACACTGGTGTGGTACAGTGATGATGACCATCTTAATTTGTGAAAGTACGGCACTTGAAGAGCAACTAGTTTGGTATATGAAAGTGTGATGCTTCTAAAAAAAGACCAACTTTCACTTAGTAGGAATTAAACCATCACGCTACTAAAACGTGCCTATACTACATGGCAATGTTTCATAATGTGGAGTGACCTACAAAACATAGAAAAACTACAAATACCACAGTTAGAAAATCCGTATACAGAAAGTGCAACTATTTGTAGTGATTGCAGTGTGATTGACTAGTTGCCTGAGAATTATGCAAATAAAAATGAAACAACAAGCTGGTGTTGCAGCATGGTTACCATAAATTAAAAAAATAAAGACTACACAAATTGGGGGACACCTTCAGTTGGAACATCCTCTTGTATTGCTGATAGTCCTCATACAATGAAACAATGAAACTGAAATTGAACAATCAATAAATGCATAAAATTAAAATGAAATTATAAAATAAACTAAACGAAGTGAACTAACAAAAGACAAGGAACAATAAATGAAAGACAAAACTGAAACTAATTAGTTTCTTTCTTGCTGCAGCGCCATGGTCTGCGCCAAGGAGTGCAGCTCACTCATGATGCCCTCCTGAGCCGCCGCCCTCTCTCTGGCTGCTGCCTCTTTGTGCGCCAAGACAACGATGCTGCTCAACAACTGGACGATTCTTCGAAGAATCTTAAATGAAGAATCATGGTGGAGTCGCGTGAGTCTGACAACTCGCAACTGCAAGCTACTGTTGTCAAGAATCACAACATGCACAACAATTTCCTCTCTGATGAGGAGCCTCTGGCCCAACTGCATCCATTGGTGGTGTCAAGCGTTGTGTACAAGCTATGCCCTCTTCGTTTGGACAGACAAAAACCTGCTGAAACTACTCTTCAGACATCTATTCAAATGCATCTCTTACCTACAAACAGCCCTTTTCAGGGCTAACCAATTTTTCGCCCGGCTGTTGCTCTTTGCCCAGCCATGGTACCGTCCCTGAAAATATAGCACATTTCTTATTTACGTTCTGAGTTGGTTTGTATTTTTATTTGTAATTCAGTTACGATAACAGAGCATGAAAAATATTTATATCCTTGATGTGAAGTGACACCGAAGGTTCTACCAACCCGGTGCATCTCTTCGCTGCGAGCAATGCTGTGGCTGCACTGCGAGGACATGGCCAACAGAGTGTCAACTCGTCGTGGCCGCGATCTATGTCGTGGCCGCACAGGGCGTCGAAACACTGAAAGCATACACATTTTCTATACTCAGTTCAATGAAATACAGGAGAGTTCATTTTATCAAATAGCTTGCTTATCAGTAATTTACCAGGTACAGTGGCCACCCCCTGCGTGCCCGCTGCTCCGCAAGGTTGATCCTGTAGCACTGTAGTTAGAGGAAAAGAGCAAATGCATTAATACTTTACGGACCTGCACACGCATTAAAAAAAATTAAAACAGGCGTTGCGCTGATGCTTATGTGTCACTGTGCTTGGGCCCACAGCCTCTTCGGTCTAACCTCTTGTGCTGCCGAGGGAACGCCAGCCTGTTGGAAAGTATCGTAAGCATACCCCTTGGCTATTTGGCTATTCGTTGCGCTGGCTGTGCAATGATCTTTCGTAGTACACATATTCGGAATTCTACATTTAGTGAGCACTTAATGATCCCGTAATTATTTGTCTTTGTGCACTCGCCTGTGGCTATTTTAGTTTCGTGATGACCGATTCCCATTCTTTATTTCGTTATTTCTGTACAAGAACACAAAATGGAGCAAAGCCAAAAGGCTAGAAGCCTCGCAATAGGCCTTTGCTCCAATTGCACTGAGGCACACAGGTAATCAAAGCACTATGTAAATACAAATAATAATGAGAAATAAATGAAAAACATACATAATGTAATGCATGTAATAACAATAAAGCATCGTTTGTAACATACACATGAGCTACAACACTCGCAACGTTAAACATACTAATAAACGCTGCATGTGCTCATTGCCATACATAAAGCAAAGTGAAGAAAAAGAAGAAGACTAGATACAGTTAGGAATAATCACACGGTGCCGTATTTGCATCAGGAAAAAAACATGACATTCAACATCCAGGTGGACAAACAGGAAACATGGCAAAGGGACTTCGATGGTATTTTTAATCAGTACCATCCTAACGATTTACTTGGACTGGTTTTTATATCTAGAAGACTGTCGGTTTTATCTGGAAGGGTTGGGATTACTGTTGCCGTCCGTAAATCGTTGGAATCTTTAGAATCATTATAGCATATGCACGAAAATAGTACAGAGACCCCTCGCAAAAATCCCCATTTTCCCAAAATGATAGCCAAACTGAGAGTATACTGGATTAACCTACCCGCTTTTCCATTATCTCTCTCTCCCATGCTATTTGACTGTTCACCAACCGTGTTGCGTTGCGCTAACGGTACCTCTTACAGATAATGACAAACTTTGGGGCACCGTTCAGACACCCAAGATTTTCCGGCAATGTGCTTACCTCTTGGTAGAGCGTACCGACCCGGAGGCCGCCAACCCGTGAGGCTCCCGTCACTCGCAGGATTCGCCCGCGGAAGCCCGGTGCGCGGCCTCCCCCAGTGAATCTGGAAACGCATATGCCAATGTCGAAGGACGAGTTGCCCATACCATTAGGTCGCTCACCTTTGAGCTTCGGCGACGGCATTGTGGCGGGCTTCGTGTACTTCTTTTTGCCACCAGTCCTGCCACTGTGCCGTAGTTTAGTAACAGGGTCCTGGGCGTTCAGTCTGTCAGCTGCCACAGCCGTCGCCTGTACGCAAGGGTCAAGCCATGCTGCAGCTCGCTGGCCTTTTGGGCCAGCTCGGGATACTGTTCCATGAAAGTGAGCACTATCTCCCGCTGGCTCTGCACCATAGCGCGTTCTCCCTTGGGCAACGGCTCGAATGAACAACCATTCAAAAAGTCGCGCTTTTTGAATTTTAATACATGTGGAGACATGCTATAGGCATTGCTTGAAACTAGGTGGTGACCAGCGCCACCACTAAAAATCTCGCAGAGCTAAGACACCACCTAGCGCTTTTTCTAAGCATTAACCGCAATAATTTGTTTCGTCCCGCATCCCAAACTATACCGATAAAAAGCAACACATTCAAATTTTGCTAGACACTTGTTATATTCAAAAATTTTTAAACGCGTTAGAAACACTTCTCAATCTATTATACGGTCCCTCAGCAGACGACAAAAGTGTGACGCAGGCTGCCCCTCCGCTCATTGGCTGTTTGCTCCCTCTCGTTCTCACAAACACTGCGCGCCGCCCATTTTCTGACGTAATGAACGGACCGCCTCCGTCCAAATTTGGAACGCGTACAAGATTGCGCCAAAGAACACAAGGGCTACAACGAAACCAGCATCCACAATGACCGCTGCAGTGTCTCCGGCTACCGTGGTTATGCAGCAACCGAAACAGCCGCCGACGTTCCGCGGATCGTCATAGGAGGACCCGGAAAGCTGGCTGTACATCTACGACCGCGTCGCAGCCCTTAACAAGTGGGACTTGGAAGATAAGCAGCGTCGTTTACTTCTACCTAGAAGACGCCGCTAGGACTTGGTTCGAGAGCCGAGAGTCTACGCTCCGAACCTGGGACACCTTTCGTGCCGCTTTCCTGGACATCTCTGCAAGCATCATGCGCAAGGAATAAACCGCATCACTGCTGGAGACGCGGGTGCATCTCCCGAATGAAAACGTCAAGATCTTTGTGGAAGACATGACGCGACTTTTCCGCCACGCCGACATGTCTGAAGAGAAGGTTCGCCTGCTCATGCGAGGAGTGAAGCAGCAGCTCTTCGCCGGGTTGATAGGAAACCCACCGAATACCGTCCAAGAGTTCCTCACCAAGGCGACGACAATCGAAAAGATCCTCGAGATGCACACCTAGCAACAATCGGCGCTTGCCATACTACGGAGAAATTCAAGCTCTGGGCCCCGACGACCTACAGGAGACTATACTATAAGGGCTATTGCTCGCGAGGAACTGCGCCGGATGTTCCCGTCGTCTCAGCGCCAAGTAGAATCCCTCGAAGATATTATTCGCGAGGAAGTAGAGCGATCGCTGCCTCTTCCCGAACCGCCGCAACCCCAACCGGAGGCGATGACCTAAGCCGCTGCTGTGCGTCGAGCTGCCGCCGCTCCTCGCCCACGCCAGGACCCAACGCCTCCGCAGTTTCGTAGCCAGCCGCCTCCGACGTCATCCCGCTCGCCAGTAATCCAGCGCGCGCCGAGGAAAACTGACGTTTGGCGCACCCCTAACCACCGCCCGCTATGCTACCACTGTGGGGATGCCGGGCACACCTACCGCTACTGCCAGTACCGTGAGATGGGACTGCGTGGCTTCGACGTGAACACGCCGCGTCCACGCCCAGGTGAACGACCTCACGACATCGCCGACCACATCGCCGGAGCAGAGTGGCGACGACGACGACGACCGTCCCGTTCACCGTCGCCCGGCCGCTACATCTCTCCTCAACGGCGGCAGCACACCGGTCCAAGCCGGGGCCCCAGCCCCAACCCGGGAAACTAAAGGCAGCGACCGATGGAGGTGCGGTTGCTGCACGACGCAATGCCAATGATTATAGACATAATCTAGCAAACTTGGTTCATCCTACCAGCTCATCGAAGTTGGTTGTATATATATACGAGTTGGCTTTTACGTTAAGCTCAACAATGAAATGTACGTACAGGAATCTGCTATTACTGTAGCTGGACTTGAATGTACAGTGTAAGCTCGTTAATTTGACCCTCGTTAATTAAGAAAACCTGTTAATTTAACCTTCGCGCGTGGTCCGTACAATTATATGCAGGAGCTTATTGAGTGGAACTGTCGTTAATTCCGTAAAATTTAAGCGCGCATCGGTTAATTCGACTCTAGCGTCGTAGAATGCGAGCTCGCCCGGTCGATGTCATGTCATGAACGTAACTACGACCAATATTACATTCTTCGACATGCAGCTTTTGTTTGACACCAATATCGATCCCCTTCCAATAGTATTATGCTTCCAGAGTCATGATCATGTCATAGCATGACATGTGAACCTCATGTCATGTCATGAACGTGACTATGACCGATATCACATCCTTCGAGATTCACCTTTCGTTTGACACCCATCTCGACCGCCTTCTTACAGTTTCAAGCTTTTCCTTGTATTATGTGTCATTAATAACATGCTTTGCAAAATCAGGTCATTCTTCAATCGTGATTTGGTAACTATGACGGTGCACTCTCATTATCGTAACCAGCCTAACCTACCTTGTGTGACTTACAAACATTAGTTAGCGATTTTCAATCGTTTATTTCTGGACATGCTCACTTTCATAGTTATAGCCATGAGCATGACTTAAAGCCTGGCTATCATGCTGATTATGCCCGAGTCAAGTCATGTCCGCGTTAAATTAAGGGTTCCTTTGATATATCGTGTTACGTGATTAGCCATTTATTTCTCAAGGCATCAATTCTTCCGATAATTTTCCATAATTTTAACACCACCCTCTTTAGGGGTGACTGAAACATTAAGGTTACTCTAATTGAGACATTAAGGCTCTCGCCTTAATGAGTGGCACCATTGTTAGCAAAAGCAACAGTATTTTTATTATGAGACGAGTAATCTTACAACAGTAACTCAAACAAAGAAGAGGCGACAATGTTCCCGGTTTCCCAGTTTTACCGCTACCGACCGGCCCCGCCGATCCCGCCTTTGCCGGCTCAATAACACGCGAAACAATGCCGATGGCAACTGCCCTGCTAATCAGCCAGATCCCACATACTCACAAATGAACCTACCTAACGATTACTCAATGTTTACAAAGAGCGAAAGCAAGATCTTACTGAAACACACACAACGAATGCACGCGCCCGCAAGGAGAGCCCGGCGAGCAAACAGCCCAAGATGGCGCCACCGCTAGACGTCGCTAGCGGCGCTTCATGGCGGCGCCCAGGAGGGTTCTATTGGAAAGGTCTATAGATGGCGTGATGCGCAGTCGAAATATGGCGGCACGCGTCGAACTCGCTGTGTTTTTCGTGGACGTGCCATATGGACGCGCAAACCATTGCACAGCGCGCCTAGTGTCGTTTTGCAAGTAATGTCAGATACTTGCTTTCTTTCTTACGAAGCATAAAAACTATTAGTATACTTTGGTACTGAATAGCGTGACCAAGCAGGCACCACACGTGTGTAACAAACCTTGGAGCGTCAAGCCAATCAGAACGCCCAGCCTGGCCCCGCCAATGTCGTCACTCCATGTCACTTCCTGTAACAAAAATCTCCGTTGTGTGTCGCCTCAGTTCAAACAGGAGGCGATTTTGGGCTGTTTGTTCGCTGAAATAAAATTATTGCCACTTTGCTTTCGGCGTTTCCAATCTCTCTGCAACGTCCCCGCGTGCAACATTTCTAGAATCAGTGATAAAAACGGCCTGCTCAATTTGTGTCGCAGGGCCCCTTTAAAAACGGACTATGCGCCGCTTGCAGACGCCGCACGAAGGAGTTGAGGCACCGATTAACAAAAGCCACTGAAAGGCGTCCTACTGTTTTCTTTCCAGTCGTATTTCTCTTTCTTTGTTTCTTTCTTTTTGCTTTCTAACAGAATCTTTCAAAACTAGTTAGAACCGTACTGCTTAGTTCAGCCTTCATTATTTAGAAATAAATAAATGGACGTACGTTGTCGTCGCTTCCTAGCACCGGCCCCGCCTTTTCTCACTTAGTATAAGTACGATTAACGAAAATAAGCAGATCACGTCTTGCAGTCCGTGGCTTCACAGCTTCTCTTTCCAACACGCGCACACAAGCACTATGCTCACACGTGATGCATACAGCTACAGACCTTCACTGCTTTATTGTGGAGTCTCTTATGGGACTAATATATTAATAATAGTGTATACATACCGATAACAAATCATTATAAATTAACAAGGATCACAATAAAGATCACTTTTTCTGTCCAGCCAGGCAATCATAGAACTTTTGGAGTATTTTTTGGAGTATTTTGTCTCCCGCGTTTGGGAGACACATCGGCCGGTCACCACGCTTCCGTCCGCAGACACAATAGGGACATTTAGCGTGTCCGGTAAACCGGTATACGCAAAGGTGTAGCGGATACCGGATAGCGTGCAGCGTTGTTTTTCGCAGTGAAGTGGCGCCAGCTATGGGGGATAAGCAGAATAAGCAAACCCACGTTATATGTCCTCCGAGATTCTGGAAGCCACTCGCTAAGCCTACAGCTTCGATAATTTCAGTCTGGCTCTCACAAACGGCGTTGAATCATCACGGATACTTTACTGTCGAAGCTGCATGATACAAAGCTAAGGCAAATACAACCGTCAGTTAGTTACTTAAGGGCTACAGAGCGCGCGACGACCACTTCAAAGATTCGAAGCGGAAGGCATACACTTTGGTCAGTCGGCCATGTTTGCCAATGCGCTGTTTACGCCCGGTATTCCGCTCTACGCAAAGCGCTTGCGTATAGCGGTTTACCGGACACGCTAAATGTCCCTAATTTCTTTAACTTGATGCACACGGCCTGCCTCGTATAGAAGTTTTTTTCAGCAATATTAGCCCTACAAAAGAAATTTTTCAAACCTTCTACGGTCTTAAAACCAGTAAGAAGCTGCGGCGCAACACTTGCAGACGACACCACCCCCGCACAAGCAGGCGCGCACGCGGTGCGGGGGGAGCCTTATCACCCTAACGACGCGGGAGCGCCCACATTGGCGCTGAACGCAGGGGGCGACGGTGGAGCCGCCTGGCCTTTTGCACCATCCCCATAGGCAGAAGGCACTTGCAACAATAAGAAGGCGAGCAAAACGACCTCGCGAACAATGCGGTTTACACCGAGCCCACGAAATCTGGCGTTCACGGCCCTCCAGAAAATTCGAGCAACTACATATTGCATCACAACATGTTGATTAGATTCCTGAAGTCGGCAGTTCGGACAAGTTGCTGACTGCACCATTCTCCATCGCTCCAGGCGGTCGAGTGTGGGGAGCACACCCCACCCTAGCCGCCACATAAGGTCGCGGACATGACCAGAGGTAGGAAAGACTCCGTTAGCGTCCTCCACGACACACGCTTAAAGCGAGCATGGCGATCCGGAGAAACTAACGGGAGCAACAGGGCCGCTGTTGTGTCAACAATGAAATCTTTGAACACGTCTACTTCTGTACACGTCGACAGCATATGGCGAAAAAAGGCGACGGCTGTTGCATAGAATGCAGGCATTGTTAAAGATTGCGGTTGTCTATTCAGAAGCACATCGGGCATCAAATGCTTAAAGTGAGTGCCGAGGAAGTAACATGCACCCAGACAACACTCGACGTCCTGAGGTCATACTCACATCGTACAAACGTCCTCACGATTTTTACTACGTCCTCGATGCGTCCTCAACACGGTAGTCAACGGATCATCCTGAAAGCATCTCGTTCAGTACATTTCTAGGACGATTGGTTATCCTAAGAACGTCCAATGCGGGGCATTTTGAGGACGTTCCTTATACCAGCGAAATAAAAACGTGCGTTGAAATTTTAGAAGCGGTTTCATCACGGATGCGCATTAAACACGTAAGTCAACCTGTTGGCCAGCTCGTTATTTTTATGTTGTCTTGTGCGTGTACATTCGAGCATTTAGCTTTAAATTATTACGAACCATTTTATGCCTGTTTGCGCATGAAAAACGTGTTGTTTAGTTCATTCGTGGCTAACTACCGCTGTGTTATGAACACGAGAACGCTTGTAACCAACTTCCAATGAACGGGCTGTCATAGGGTGTCAATGGTTAAGGCGGCTAAAGCGTCAAACTTTTTGCTTCTGGCTGGCAACATTGACAAACAAGTCAAAGCAGTCCAAGCTAAGACGATCGTCAAGCCAACGTGTACCAGAGAACACCTATATACCCATTCTAGAGAACGGAAACTGTACCTTCCACTGTAGAACACAAATAAGAGTAGCTGCGGCGTAGGGAAATGCATTAGGGCGAACGGGGATGGCGCTGCATGTACTATCATCATCATCGGGAAAAGCCGCGTTTTTGCTGGTTCGCGCCCTGCTCTACCCCCTCCCCCCCTCCCTCCCCCATTTAGCCCTGCTGTAGTATTTTGCTTATTCCTCTCGCTAAACCGCAGCTCGCGTGTGTACTTTTCGTACACAGGTACTGTAGCTTATCGCCAGGTGACCAAACAGGCCTCGACTGGCAAAAACAACGTCAATCAAGTAAGGTTTGCATCGTTTATTGTGGCACCACAGCTGGTACAAACAACGTACACTACAGTGCACACATGGGCCAACAATTTGCAGTCGCGTCCAAACAAAACACATACATACTGAGTGCGCTCCAACTTGTGCATAACCACCCTAAACGCTGACAAAATATGCATGGATAGACGGGATACCAGAGTGATCGAACGAATGTTGCTCTCTCATTGCGTTGCGCCGTCCCATTCTGTTAGCGTAGATTTTCAGACAGCGAGCGCGGGTAAATTCACGATGCAGAAACTTAAACGTGCGCAACGTTGGCAGATGTCACAGTAACACCGATTTAGCTTCGCTTAGTTAGCATTACCTAAACGATCGCGGATGCTCCGTCTCTGTATAAAGATAAATGAATGCGATTACAAACAAGAAGCGTCGCGCTGTGCCGAATAGGACAGCCACGAATTTCAACCATCAGCTGTGGACTCATACCGTAGTTGTGTAGGTAATGGGCGATAAAGCGATAAAGCGTCTATGAATACACCACATCTTCACACACAATTTTCGCAGCACTGCACATTCAATAGCAAGAAAGAAAACACGGTTATGTGTTGAAATGTTTGTTACACAGTAAATAAATGTAATTAGAGCACAATTCAATGTAAGTTTACTAAGGATAGTCAGCTTTTATCTTTGTCGTAAAATGAATCAGAAGTTAGACTTGAAACATGAGTGCAGTTTGTTATAGGCTAAGGTCATTATGAGCCAACGAAAATCATATTTTTGATGTCACTCCCTGAACATCGTACATCAAACCACTCTTAAAATATGGTAACGCCTTCACGAAATTGTCTGCACGAATACACAGCACACTGTAGCAAACTGATGACACACTGAATACAACAATTCATCCAAAGCTGTCTTCTTGTACTTTCTTAGCTGCTTGTCCACTGAACTGCCAAAGAACAAGTTGCCGAAAACAAGTACACAATTGTGTACGCTGCCGCTGGACGGGTTATAATGGTTCAGTTACGCAGCTCATGTAGAGCGAGAATGCCATGGCACCAATAACCGCACCAATAAGATGAAGTGTGCTGTGAAGGCGGTATAACTGACAGCAGATATTCTACAATGCATGAACAAAATATGAATACTATAGAAAGACAGAGATGCTAAGATAATGCAGGTTGATTACAGAGGCACAATTATAGGCAGATTAGTTTCAGGAATACATTGCACATCTAGGTTGGTGTATGCGGCAAAGAATCACTCAGCCATGAGCACAATGTCTGAGATGCATGGCAATGTCAACAGAAATTATGCACTCGTACAGATACACACGTGCACACAAATTGAACTCGAGGAGAATTATGCGAATGTGTGACAGTGCCGGAAAAAATAAAGGTCATGCTTATTGTACATGTGCTTGTTGCTGATTATTCACTTTTTAAACTTGTGCTTAAAAAATAAACCATATTCTTGCTAATCGTAGAACCTCGACATCAAAGTATCCATAATGTTGCAGTGTAGCTGCACATGTGCTGTATCTACAGTCAACAGCAAAAGTTTGCGGGATCAGAAACTTCGTACATCAGAAACTTCGTACAAAATGTACGTTATGGCTTAGCCTCCTAACATAGCCTCGAATTAAATGTTTCTGTGGGTAGAGGTTGTTGCGATGTACAGACTGAAACATTTAATTAGAGGCTATGTTACGAGGCTAAGCCATAATGTACATTTTTTCGGGACTTTCGCACCCAGAAAACTTTGGCTGTTGATTGTACCTCTTTAATATATTCGATTTCCTAGGCTTTGTTCGTGGCAACACTGTGAAGACTTTTCATAGGCTGTGCAGTATGATAGTGCAAAGCACAAAAAAAGTGACATGTTAATGGGATCACAGCCACCTGCAGTGGACATGCTCAGCCATAAATTATGGATACTTCCGTGCTATATAAAAAGAAAATGAGCAATCTGGCCTATAACATAAATATACTTTACACCCATATGCTGTAACTAGGGCTTGGAAAACTTAATATCTGTTGTTGTTTTAGCTGTTTACAATTTAATAAAATGTGTTGTATATATATATTCAAAGGCTAACTGAACTGACTTGCTTGTTGAAGCTACGGCATTCTTTTTTCTTGTTTTTTTTGTAAACTGTTATGTTTCAATGCATTAATAAAAAGAATGTTTCTGACAAACTTTGTAAACCATCTCGTAAAGTATGACTAAATGCCGGAACAATGTCCGTTCACTTCCCTGATGTTTGGCTGCAATATGACTAATAATATCTGGAATTTTGCGTGCCCAAATCTCTATATAATTGATACACATCATAGCCAGGATTTTGGATTGATGTTGATAATGTGGGACACAACTAATTAGCGTAGAAACCACTCATGCGGTCCTTTGTGTTGCCTGAGGTATCTTTGTGTTAATTAGTAGTGCCTCAGATCAGTATGTATCTACTAGCCCAACTATCATCCTTAATGGTACAACTATCTGGGGCCTTTTGAGATGTACGTAAACCTCTATATACATGGGTGATGTTGCATTGAGCCGCCATAGAAATGCGACCATCATGGCCTTGAATCAAATGCGTGTTGTCAGACTTAGCAGTCTGACATGATGTAACTATTTTATGGAGCTTACATTAAATTTCATCATTATTGTACTGTAGATTATATAACACAATGGACACCTGACACCTATGGACATATGGACATTGGAGCTATGGACATTGGTAACATATTTCCATGACATGCCTACCAACCACAAATTACACAATCATAAAAATGAAGTTTGAGGTGACCTGCTGTAGTAGATGTTCAGTTGTTCCACTGTGCTTGCAGGCTGTGTTTTCGAGGCCAGATAACCTGATGTTGCAGGGCAGTTCTGAAAAAAAAGGACAAAGTAAGTTATGAAATCATCACGCATTCAGAAACATAATGTATGAAGACAAAATACTGTAGCAGTATACAAAGTGAATGAGTAAACTGCAGCATGTTATGCATGTATAAATATATACCTTGTAAGGCTTGTGTTCTAACGTAGCATGTTCCTTGGCCATAGTGTTGAAGTGCATCCACAAGGAATGTTGACTGCAGCTGTCAGCCAGGAGGCTGTGACAGAAAAAGAATATATCCATGATTAAAATGCCGGTTTCTATGTGGCACTAAATAAAAGTAAGCCTCTAAGTGAAACTGCTGTCACAAAATAAACAATAAGGCAACAAGGAGATCCCCAGCTTTGCTCTTTACTCAGATTTCACAACGTGGAACTAGCTTTAGTTTTCTCTCTCTCACACAAACACTTTCTTTTTTTAATTTTTAATGTGACTGTAGCAAACTTTATAACACACTTTGTACTGATACATGGTGAGTTACGGACGTGCGTGCGGGGGCGATAGAAGTGTGTTTGGACATGTCCAGACTGCATTACAAACTTCAGAAATGCATTTCTATTGACTCGGCAGCTCGCTCCTACGTGAAGCCACGTCGCTCAAGAGAACGCGGATTCTGTCGGTGGAGGGATATGAGACGTTGAAAAATTTCGCGTTGCTGTGTGTCGCTTGCCTGTTGCAAAAAACAAAAACAACCGTAATAAACAAAAGCAATGGGCTTGTACTCACCGGTTCGTGCACGCTGGAGCTTCAAACGAACTTCGTTGCTTTGAAGGACGAGGCGCAGGGGAAAGCGCTCTGCGGAAGCATTTAAACGTACTTTGAACGAACAAGAACCGCAAGCCGAGATCACCGACTACGAAAGCAATCCTTAGTTTCACGAAATATTTACTGGAAAACGAAACAGCGCGAGCTTGCGTCGCTGCCTGAACGCGCCGCAAACGGTTACGGGACTCCTGCCGCCGCGTAGTTTGAATTAAAAAAAAACGAGCATGACTTAATATCGATGTCTGTAGACTGCTGAGTCAACCGAAACAAAAACATTTAGTGAAGGAGGAATGGCATATTATCTCAAAGGTACGCTCACTATAAGCAGCAGTTTAATTGTATGTAAGTGTAATATCAGGCAAAGAAAGTCTTCGCCTTGTTGAAGAATATTCTGCATCGAAATCAGGCACCGATGTGGGCGCCCCTACATAAAAGTGCAATAGGGCGAATGGCGGCCTCCATAGCGCGAGCTAGAAGAGGGGTTAGTAGATCCACTCCCCGCGGTTGAAGGTGGAACGCGCCGCGGTTGATTTTTTCGCCATCTATGGCGATTTGCGGCATATCGAGCTTTCCGGGGCCGACGTGTACTTGCGGGCTTGCGGCACATGGAGTCCCTGTTGCGGCACGATTCGTGTCAGCAGGTAAGAATCTTTTTTTTTTTACATGTTTTAAGTGGAAGAAACCGCAGACAGCTCGTGTAAACGAGAAAAGAATTGCTGCGCTGATTCATGCTTACGCATAGTAAACAGGGCTGACAGTAACTTAGCTGCCAAAATGGACAACATCGCACACGAGACCGCGGTGTGCTTAGTGTCAGATACTAGAGGCTCTGTCGCTCTGCGGGTTGTATTTGTGTCGGAAGGGGAGATCATTAGAAGCTTTTTGCGCTTGTCTGTGACACTTTCCTGCGTCGTCACGAATGTAAACACGTTCAACGTGCTCCCAGCAAGGACAACGCGGTCGATGTGAGGTCCAGTTGCGCAAGTGTCGAGCTGCGTGCACATTAGTGCGACAGTGGCAATAGCTTACTGCAATTACAAAATATTTCTGAGGAAGCAAGCGCAGCTCTTTTTTTTTTTTTTGCCTTCAATGCTTAGTCCATGATTTTACACGTTGGCAGTGGCAATTGACGGTACACAAAGTGTCGGTGATACTCTTGAGATGCTTATCTTATGAGCTCTCGTAAGAGTGCAAGTAAATATGTTACTATATTCAATGCTGTATCATGCTGACTTGAACTCTCTCTGTCATTTCTGTCGCGCTGTATGTCCTACTCATGTCTTAATATTTCCTCTAGGACCGTGCCATTCTTCAGAGGACCCCGATGAAGAGTTTCAACTGCAGGCAACCTGGTTTTGTCGAGTACATTTCATATTTAAAATTCTGCAATGTTTCAAGCCTAAATTAATAAAGTGTTTTTTTATGTCACTATGTGTTTGCGTTTTGCTCTAGCATGGAGATTACTGAGGACTGGTTAAAAAGACTCGTAGTAAGCTCTAGCAGCAGGTGCAAGCCAGTGTTTCGAGCCTGAACGGTAAACAGTCACATTTAATAGACAGATTTCCTGTAGGTGCAGCACACCACTGAAATGCTCTGAAAGCATCCTAAAGAGATCCCTGAATGCAGTCCTGGATACGTCCTGGACGCATACTACAAAGATCCCCGAATGCTGTTATGAGGGCGTTTTGAAGATGTGCCGAGGCCGGACAGTTGAGTTGAGTTGACAAACGTTTATTAAAAAAAAAAAGAAAAGGAGGTTGGCGAAGCAGGTGGGTGGGGCCCCTAGTCCAGGGCTCCACTGGCCTCAGCAGCCCGCCGCGCCTGGTCGAGGAGTGCATACTGAGGACAGCACAACGTACTCGGTAGGACAGCCTCAGTATGCACTCAGGATGTGTTAGCATTGTCTGTGCAAGAGCTCGTGCAGGCGCTTCCTCACCTTGGAGAAGCCGTAGCAGGAAGCGCCGTGCCAAAAGGCGACATCTCATTGATACAGAAAGGAAGGCAAAGCCTCCATTGGAACACTGCTGTCCTATATACTGCACGAGAAACCAATTCAGTGCCAGCACCTAACCACAAGAACGAGGACAAAGCCCTCTACAGAACAAATATCCATATATAGTTCGGCACAACGAGCAGTTCCAGCTAGCGAGCCTATAGGCCTTCGTTTATAGCCCACAAAAAGATTCACATAACCTGTAAAGATATTAGAGTAACACATTCCTCCAGATTTTTTTGTTCCCCAAGTACACAGCAGAAACACTTCTCAGAACGCTCGAAAGGTAGTTCCTTTAGTTTATATTTGCATATAGTGCTATAATAAAGACTACAATCAACATTCTATGCTAAAAAAGTGGCCTTGCTTTGTGGCGCGCAAGCTTGTTCGCCTAAAGAGCCTTTGTATTCGCCTAGAGTTACTGTATAAGCTCCCTAAGGGGAACATATACAGTAACTCTATGTTCGCCGCGACTGATGCGCCACTTAGTGGTACTTGCTGTCGTTGTTGCGGCTACTGCCTCAGATATAATAAGAAAGTCATTATGTCACAGAAGTACTAACCATTGTTTAATAGGAACAAGGGCATGGACGTTTCATTACTCAAAAGCGCTTCCGAATGCAAGTTCGTTTCGGAGTGCGCAAAAGCGGCTCTCACATGTGTGTGTGTGTGTGTGTTTGTGCGCCGACTCAAAAGCTTCAAAAGACACTGATGCCGTTTATCGCGTCACGTTCGTAGCTGCGAGTCTGTGCAGAGAAGCAAAAGTACATTGCAAACCGCTGTGCATGCGGCCTCATGGTGAATGCGCCATCGCCGCAACTGCACCGCCGTAAGCATTAAAATGCGTCTGTCGTGACGGTATTTAATGGAGTCATGGAGCACCGGTCATATTGGACTGTGCACGGCAGTAAAAATGCTTGTGTTGTCTGTGTCCTTCCCTTTGTCTTCGCGTATGTGCGCTGTTTGATTATAAAGACCTTCCAACTAGCCAAAATTGCTACTACGGGCCCTCGGCAGTGCTTTTTTGGCGGGGCCACGCACATGTTGCACAGCCCAGCGGGGGTTATGGCGGCGCCCAGGGAGCCTTCTTTGAAAAGGTGTTACACGGGCTTCGTAAATTGCGTCACCGCGATAATTATTGAGGCGGACAGTGCAGACTTGGATAATTACGTCTTCTCATGCACTTGCCATCGTCTTCGAGGTGCATGCAAAAGCGAGATTTGACGCGATCGCTTACATCGACCCTGAAATTGTCAGCAATAAACTGAAGCAGCAGGAATATGGGCATTCAGATCGCGACCTTTCAGCCATTTCTCATTTAAGGGAGGTGTCATTTGCACAAAGGGCCCAGCGCTTCTTACTACGTATGCATTTATTACTAATTTTCTACGTGGTTAACTCATATGCTCGTGTTCCCTATACGCGCGCGCTCACAGGAGAAAGCCTGACGCAACATGTGATCTGGTGGTGCATTTGTTATTTCTAAAAGGTATATTTGTGGTCATGGCGGATACATATATGCGTTTTTAATCAACTGCGACCAATTTTAAACTAACTGTGAGTGACTCGCCGTTAGGCCGTGCTAAAGCTAGGCCGAGCGGGTCACTTACGTGTAAAATACAGCGCGAACACAAGGACAATGGAAAAAAAATGAACATACACCCCACCACGCAGCGCTGGTGTATGTTCTTTTTTTCGTCGTCCTTGTGTTCGCGCTGTTTTTTTCCACGATGCTTGACCAACTAGCCTGCAAATCCATCCTATTAGACACATTTACGTGTTGTAACTATAGAAACTAAAATAATGCAATGTTTTTTAGCCACAATGGTAGAAGGGATTTCAAAGGGTAACAAAATTAGGGTAACGAAAGTTATTTTGCAAGAAAGTACAAATAAAAAATTCATGGTCACCAAGTTTCATTGTCCACAGCCTCACTTGCCTGTAGAAATTAAGACTTCAGTCACAGGTACTTTGGTCAATTTACCGTGCACTTGTTCTTCCTTCGAAAGAATTATTATGACCAAGAAGCATAAAAATTTCTTGCTATAAGCACAGTCGAAATTCAGAAATTGTAAAAGTGTGAAATACTGCAGCAGAAATTTCAGTATATATTTTTAGGGAAGGAAATTGCTTCTGGCGTAAATATGTCAGACTGGCATCATTGTTCTAGGACAAAGGCCTAGGGGTTGTATAAATTCATCAAACTCTGACATGGTGACCAGGGCCACTTGTTCGCTATAGCCTGCAACACATGCAATCCCGACGTGTGCGTGTGGGCAGAAAAAGTTTATTCCGACATGCCGTGTCACAAAGGTTGACAAACAATGACAATACAGTGACAATAGAACACAGGCATATGACATATCAGAACACTCCAGCATTATGTACATAATGCATTTTCAGAAAAAGTTGAAGTACATTTCTCATATTTCACATCTAAAATGAAAAACTGCATATGGCATCCGTATTCTTCTAAAAGTGCATCAATACCTTGGTCTGAATACCTTGCTTTCTCTTTATTACGCATTCGTTCACAGTCACTTCACTTAATGTATTGTGCCTTGGGGAAACACACATAGCTCTCATCTTGCTCCTTTACAATACGTCCGAAATCAGGCCATCTGCGTTATCAGCTCCCAGTCACTGTGATATAGCGTGTCTGCTCTTTTGAGAGATCTCCATGTTCCCAGCATTCGCAAGCTATAAAATTTTAACATACCAATCGTACTTTATAATTCCATTCACTAAAACATTCCATTGATTATTTTTAACAGAGAACAACTGCCCAATCCAAATGAAACGCGATTTCCATTGGCTAGATAACTTTTTATGACCTAAAATCAGAACAAACTATGGTAAATCCACATCTCCCTTCATGATGATTTCGATATGGAATAATATACATAGCGACATAAAGCTGTCTACTAGTATATACAGCTTCAAAAAACAATTGCCCAATTTGCTGACAGTGTCATTTCTGTGATACATCTAGTATGTTCTGCTTTACTTTATTCCATCATCATTCATTATGTTTATGCTGTGTTTGATTTGGTTGCATGTATATGCATTTGTTAGTGTGACTATTTCATTGCTGTAATAGTATCGGTTTGCTTCGTTTCTTCCGTTTTCACCGAAGGTATGTTTTGATGTCATCTTTCAGTTCTTATTTTATGTTAGTTATTGTTAAAAACTATTTATTATTTGTAGGCAAGTTGCTTTAACTTGATTTCTTTTGTACTTTTCAATTATTTCAGGAGGTCCCCCTGCAGCCCAGTGCTTTGGAACCCATTCATATATGTTACCCTGTTTGTGTTGTCATGTTTGAATGAATAAAAATATTCTTATTCTGCTTCAGTGTCGTGCTCCATAGCATGTCACTTGCAAATGTGGAGTGACACATGTGTAGAGTTAACAAAAACGAATTGTTGCATGTGTTGTCGAGAACAAGCATATGGTGGCTACATACACTTCCTGTGGTGACATTGTGTTTAGAACAAATGGGTGAACGGTTCAGACTATATCATACTCTACTATCGGAGAGCTCAGTAGAGCTTTCCTGAAAGAAGGTCAATGCATTGAGCCTATACGTATTCATTACCATGCATCTCAAACACCAACCCCTACATGTATGCACAATACATGGTCTTTATGTCTAACAGACCCATACTTCTTTGTTCGCAGCCCAAAAAACTGACAAGATCTTCAAGGACTCTGTAGCAAAACATTCTTTTCACGCTTCTGTGCACCCTTGCTGTGGATAAACAAGACTTCCCAACATTTAAAAAACATGGTACCTTTTGTTCACATTTGCCTAGTACAATGTGATGAGGATTACAGTCAACATTTTATGCTCAATAGTGGCGCAAGGTACTGGCGCATACCACGGGGGGTGCCGCTTGTGTCGTTGGCCATGATGGGACGTAGAGTGCAACTCCGAAGTTCCAGGTTTGGGCGGATGAAACCCGGCAGCCTCCACCCCTTGCTAAGGGGTTTATTGGCAGAGACGCAGAGACAGGAGCAGCAGTCGGCCCAGCGAAACAGTCACGAGCTCATGCCGATGGCGATGCGGTTGTTGCACAGGCCACTCTTCTTCACTACACTACACTGCTTTTACTTCGAAGATGTGTTACCATGTGCGTCCTGGAGACATGCCTGCGCCGAAAGGGTCTCTTAAATATATACTCTGTTTCAGTATAGTACCGTGCAGCACTGTGGCAGCTGCAGGCCGGCCAATCAGGAGAGTGAACATATGTCAAACGTATCCTTACGCACCGTGGCATCTGGCAATGGCAGGTGCTGCACTGGCAGCAGCAGCCTTGGAAGGAAAAGGAGGAGGAAGTAGGGCTGCTATTTTCAGGCACAGCTAGCAGGTGCATGCCCAAACACTCGCGTTTCGTCTCCCTTTGAAAGAATTCTGCGTTGGATGGCCTCATAGGCTTGGTTCTGTTGCATGGAAGCGGTGGAACAGATTGTGGAATCTGCTGGAGTGAAGGGGGCACTGGCCAACTGAGGCCAGCGGTCGCCATCTTGCCAGTGGGAGAAATCGCGCTCGCCTCCGGCTTGCTCTGTTGCTTTCATGCGTTATTCCAGAGTGTGCGATGATGCTACGGACGTGATACGCCATCTGATTGGTAACGGTTGCCTCTTGTAATTGATGCACATCTCCAAAGACGCTGAATAAAGGTACAGGCCTTAGATGCGACCTGTAAGCTTCAATTGAGTGCGTGCGTTACTGAGACTTGCAAAGTTATGCTTTATGATTTGCGATGATCTAGCGATGAGTGTGCGCAGATGATGTTAAATGGGAAGACCGCAGAAGAGGGCGTTTTTTTTTTTCATGAAAAGCGGCCTGCAAAAGATGTTGATGGCCCGTGCTTTGTGCACTTCGCACCATAGGGATTTTTGAGCACACCAGTAGAACAACTAAACTGCGGGTGGTGTTTGCACCGTCCGTGCTTTCTGTGATTTCGCAGGACCTACACTACTGCACGATTTTGCATGAGAGCGTTCGGCTCTGGAAATGGAGAGTAGAAACTCTGTACTGAGATACTGATGAACTCATTGTTAAAAAACGATGAACAGGGTTACTAGAGCCAACGTTGCGACAAATGGATTTGTCTTCGTCAGTTCGGCTAGTGGACCTGTCTGCGTCAGTCGACTGAGAAAAACAAGTCCACTTGTCGAAACGTTGGCTCCAGCAACATCTCCTATTCTTCATCGTTTTTAATGATCTGTTCATCGATTACTGGCCTCCACGTTCTCATGAGCTTCTGTTCTATATAGTTAGGATTTCAACCTACATACTTAAAGGTGTCCACCAAAATCACCATTTGGGCTTTATGAACACATACTCTCTCTCTCTCTTGAGTACTATGGTAATCGGCTGCTGATCTGAAGGTCGCGGATTGAATCCCGGACGCAGCTGCTGGATTTTGGTGGTGGCGAAATGCTGACCTCTGTGTACAGTGCGCTGTCAGTGCACGTTATAAAGAACCCCATGTGGTAGAAATTTCCGGAGCCCTCCACTACGGCGTCTTTCATAATCATATTCAAGTTTTACGACATAAATCCCTATAAATCTCTCTCACACACACACACACGTACATATGCAGATGCACTTACACAAACATGGACAAACGCTATTCGGATCGCAAAGGCTGCCACATGAAGTCAGCCAAATTTAGTGGGTGCACATGATATGTCCACAAACGGAGGTCAACTGCTTTCTCAGGCGAGAAAGGGGCTTGAAGTTAGGAAAGGTGTTTATCTCTGCAACACTAAAGGCCACGTTCTGGAGATATGGACATTCACACCATATGGTCTGGGTGTGTGGTCCCCATGGCGCAGGCAGTCGACCCCCTTACTTCTCAAGAGATGCAGAGAGGGAGAGTGCTTTTAGAATCAGGAAGGATGCTTATTTCTGTACACTATAAAGGGCCGCAGCGCTGCCTCATTGGGGGCAGTGGAAAGGGGAGTGAAAGAAGACGACAGTGGAAGATACTGCATCTGCTGCGAATGAGTGCCACAGTGGTGGCAGAGAATCTGATGGGCAGAACACGTGGGTTTGAAGACGGGCATTCGAGCATTAATTAATGCCTCGTAAGCGATTCAATTCGTGACAAGGGAAATGAGAATGGACGAAGAAGGGAGTGAAGCTATCATAAATGCTTATTGGTGCAGAAGCAACTAGGTGCCGCTGGGCACTGGTCTGTTTTATAGCGAAGCTGCCTAAGGCTTGGACATTTCCATTTCCTTTTCATGTGCAAAAATTCTCCTCTACAAATGGGAGAGTGAACGAGCGGAAAACCACAAAACAGAAAGGAAACGTATCTGTTTTATTCAAGTCACCGATTCGACGTTGCACGCATATGCTCGCACCACCGACCTGTTGACTCGAAAAGATGAACGTGTCCGCGACGTACCGCGTATTAGCCTTGAGATCGAACACAGTCAGCGCCTAGCGGCGAGCAGACGAAGCTCCCAAGTGTGGATAGCTCGTGTAGTGCAGTGGGGTCGTGCGGGGACCCGAAGATCCCTTGGTCATTAAAGTTCTTTCTTTCTCTCTCTCCTTGTGTCGTCTGCTAGTCACTGCACTTCCACTAAGGTGGAAGCTTGATTAGCAAAACAGTGAAGGCTTAGGTTAGTCAGTGCATACTTGTAAAGGAAACAGTGTGTGTACATGTAGAAGTCATGTTTTCTGGGAAGCCAGTTTCATGCCTAAAAAAAGGGTGAAGTGAGAGGTGCTTTGCTTGCAGTGGACAGCGACGGTAGCCGCAACCTAAAAATTCTACATGCTGAAAAATCCTGTCAAAACAAGGTTGGAAGGGGGCAATCGCCGACCGCCACACCTCACAGCACTGAAGTCAGTAGTGTAAAATGCCTCGATGAATTTCACAAGGTATCGGCACTTGAAAGTGCCATTTCAGATGGGGCTACAGCATACGACATATCAGTGCTAATGACTACGTACAAATTCTTTCCAGTTGTAGTGATACTGAAATTGTAGCTGACATTGCCACTGCTGAAGAAGTGAACCTGGGTAGTGATTAAGATGCTGCCACTGCCACTAAACAACTGTGTACCATGCTCCAGAACTTGCACCATTCTGGCTCACTTGCCACTGTTTTTCTGCAATGAAATTTGCTAGTTTGCAACTCAAGAGACTAAATGATACTGATGACGGCTTGAACTTGGTGGGGCACAGGAAGAGTCAAGCCAAACTCAAACTTTTCATGTACAGTGAAGCGGGGCTGTTTCATGTCATTCTGTTTAGTACTGTGAGCGTACATTGGTAAGTTCCCTCTTTTTACAATTTCAGGAAACTGTCCCTAGACTTGCACTGCTTTAATACAAGTCTTAAATCCTGTACGTTGAACTATTGATACACACTGAACTATTTTGCATTCCCAATCATGTTAGATACATCTGGATTCAATGGCATTCTTATGGGGTGAGTGGGGTGACTGGCACTACCTCACAAAACTTTAGAATATCCAACAAATCCAAACTTTTGGAATCTGTAAAGTCAACCACTGTACAGATTCAGAAGAAACCATCAAAATTTGTTCAACTTAACAGGAGATTCATTTAATCAGAAATATATATATTGTGAGTGCTAAGTGTGCAGTTCATCGTCTTCATCTGTATATACCTATCACGCCAATCATCATCTCTAAGTTTGGCCGCTGCTGGCTGGCAGACTGTCTCGTGTGCCAGTGTCCTAATGAAACGGTCCTACCGCTGTACTGGACGTCGCCTCACAATGTATACACCGGTTCCGCACTTAAATACAAAACCAAATTAGAGGCATTTGTCCTATTTAAGCAATTTCTGTATACTGAAATATTTCATAGCTGCGTTGCCTGTGGAAAAGCAAACCAACAAAGCTTTGCATTCCCTCAGTGTTCAACACAATCACTGCAGTACAACCAGTGGCTAAAAAAATGAAGGTCTTTGCATGATAACGTAGACCACACAGCACAGTCTAAAGACAAGGAATGTCACAAGCACAACAAAGCATCATGCACAGCTTATCAGAGCAGAGGTTCATACAATTAGAAAAAAATAAGAAAGGCTGCCAGCACAAACTTGTGAAAATGGGATATTCAGCTTTATTTAAATAAGCGTGGTCAAAGCGAGTCTTCTCTGGCAGAAATACAAAATGTAACCAGAACTATCGTCCATAAAAAAAGTCATCCATCTTAACTTAGTAGACAGCTAATGAGAATCTTTAGTCCATAAGCTTCAATGTACGTATCGTCTCGGCAATCCTTTCCAACTCCCCTTCACTCTGGCGAACCTGACAAAAAATGTAAAAAGAAATTATGGTCACATAACCAAGTAGAAGCAAAGGCAACATGTCAAGCTTGACACATTATAACACACTATTTCTCTGCAGCATAATGCAACATGAGTTCTATTGTCTTCTAGCAAATAAGTGGGCCATGCAGAACGGTTCACTAGGTGCAGTTTTTGGTCCTTAACAACGCAATTGGAAATATGTAAGAACTATTGAAATGCAAAAGCTGTACCAAAATTATGGGTCATCTGTGAAGAAACTTGACGTCTAAACATTGAAAAATGCAACAATTGCTGGAAATAACAGCTGTGATGCATACACAAGACTTCACATGGTCACCTTCCACATTTTAACATTTTTATAGCTGGCCACAAGCTGCAGAATTGCCATGTTATGATCTGCTGCCAGTTCATTAAACCAGGTGGTTCTTTCAACCAGAATCTCAAAGTTAATGGTCATAGCAACTGCACTTTGGGATAGCAAAAGTGTTCCTTGGCAGATTTCCTGCTAAAAGACACTACAACCAACGCAAATCGTTTTCGTGTGACAAGGAACACTAAGGCGAAGCATCCAAAACTGCAGACGAATGTTTTCAGGTGGGATCGTACTTCTTCAAGCTGGATTGGTTTGGATGGAAATTTACCATTCGCTCTATAGTCTGGACCTTAATCCTAGCAATTTTCACCCCTCTGCAAAGCTAAAAGAGTTCCTTGGAAGTAAACATTTCAGAAGTGGTGAAGAGCTGGTGATGACATAGATTCCTAATGTTTATTGAAAAAGATGTGTTTAGGTGAAGCAAATACAGTAGAATCTCGATGATAAGCTTACGGCTGATGAGAATTTCGTGATGATACGAATTTGAATGTTGTTTTGGACAAAACTACGTTGTAAAAATGCACCGTCATTTGGTGTTATACAAACAGTTTCCCCAGCCATTGCGGATGATATGTACGCGCAAAATGACTGCTTCACGTGAGCGGCTGACTTGGTTGGACAAAACTACGTTGTATAAAATGCACCGTCATTTGGTGTTATACAAACAGTTTCCCCAGCCATTGCGGATGATACGTACGCGCGAAATGACTGCTTCACGTGAGCGGCTGACTCAAAGTGGGAGAGTGGCCACGACGGCTGCCGGAGGTTTTTTACCCCTCGCTTGCCTTCACCTCTTTGACCCAGCAGCGCAGAAAAGCTGGTGAAATCTCTCCTTCCCGTGAGCAGCAAACCCATCCACAGCCCCGCTGCAGCCCACCGACGAGAAAGAAGAAACCTTTCTAGCACGCTGGCTCGGGAAACGAGCGTGTGAGGAGGAGAGTGGCAACAAGGCATGCGGGGGCCTTGCATTCAATATTTCTTGTTTCCAGGGCGGGTCATGTGCCTGACAAGTTTGGTACGTCAGCCCTTTCCTGGCAGCTCATTGGCGTATTGCAGTGTTTCGTTTTTGTTGTTTTTTTTTCTGCTGCTACGTTGCACATGCCACGCATTTTAATGTGGCGCAGGCCGTGCAGGCTGGTGTTGTCTGGTGCAGGTGTGCATAAAGATGCCCGTTTTGCTGCTGCAACTGCCTTGTGCGTAACGTACGGAAGACCGAAGCGTTCATTGACATGTCTCGGAAGTGGAAGGCCCTTTCTGTTAAGGATAAAATTGAAATTCTAAGGAAGCTCGACGAAAACCCCAAGAAATAACGCACTGACTTGGCGAAAGAGTTAGGTGTAGTGCCGTCGACGTTCTGCACCGCTGTTGGGCAGCGAGACATCCTCTTGAGGAATGCCCAGCAAATCAGCGCTAATGTCAAGCAAGCAAAGACGGCCACACACGTGAAGCTGGAAGGGGTGCTGCTGACGTGGTTTCCGAAGTGACAGCAGCTGGCGTCAAAGTGGACGGCAAGGTGCTACGCGAAAAGGCGGGCAACACAGTACTTTTCTTGGTATCGACGATTTCCAAGCTTCTGGCGGATGGCTGCACCGTTTTAAAGAGAGGCACAGACTAGTGTACAAAGTTGTCAGAATTGAAGCAAAGAAAGTGGCCGCATCTCAGGTCAGCGACTGGCTGAACATGCTGCCGGCGCTGATTTCGGATTACGTACCGCGGACGTGTTTAACGCTGACGAGGCCGGACTCTTTTTCAACCTGCAGCTGGAGAGAAGCTTGTGTGTGAAAGGCCAGGCTTGCCAGGATGTCCAGAAAAGTAAGGAACGTGTCACCGTGCCATTTTGTGCAAATGCTGACGGCTCTGAAAAAATTCAGCTTACCGACATATGCTAATCAAAACAAGCAAGGTGCTAATTCCGATCGGCAGGACGTTTGCCTTGCTTGTACAAGGGAAACAAAAACGCATGGATGACTGCAGATTTTTTCCGCAAGTTCCCTACGACTTTGGACCAAAAAATGGTAGCGATAAACGGAAAAATTTTGCTTTTTGTCGACCAGTGTTCGGCCCATCCCAAAGACTGCAACTTCAGCAATGTCGCTGTAAGGTTCCTGCCCGCAAACACCACGAGCTGTATACAGCCGCTGGATGCAGGAAAAATCCTAAATGTGAAGCACCGTTTCAAGGGATTGCTTGTGCAGAGGCTCCTGGCAAAAATTGAGCGCAAGGATGAAAACTCACGAATTAGCCTGTTTGACGCGTTACATTTCTTGGCCATGTCCTGGGATAATGTGACCCAGGACACGATCGCGAACTGTTGTCGCAAGTGTGGATTTTTTGCAGAACTGGATGTGGCTTCGATGGAAAAAAACCAAGAGACTGATGCCGACTTGAACATTGAGGGTTGGGAGAACCTTGAAACTCAAGCTTCGGCACGAGACTTTGTCACTGCGGACGACAACGTCGCAACCTGTGGGCTGCGATCCATCGAAGGATTGGTCGACGAGGCAAAGGATACCGAATCCGACAGTGATGGTGAAGATGCCAGTGAGTGTGATCTGCTACCGTCAACGTCGGAAAACCTTGACGCCCTTGGTGTCCTGCGTCGCACCATAAGCACCGGCAGTGCGAGTGAAGAAACCGCAGCACAGTTTTATTCCTTTCGGGCGGCTTTCTTGAGGGACAGCGAAGTTAAAAAAGTTCAAAAGAACATCATGGCCTTTTTCAGCAAGAAGTAGTTGACCCCAATAATGTTCTTATTCATCTTCATGATCAGCTTTAACTTGTTTTGGCTCATACGAATTCGGCATGACAGGAATATTGTACATGCTCCGTATGAATTCGTATCATCGAGATTCTACTGTATTCCATACACCTTGTTAAAATTGTTATCATATGTTAATGATAAAAAAGTGAATGTATCAGCTACTACATCCCGGGGTATGTGGCGTGGTTAATAGAGATTGGATGGAATAAGATTTCCTAATCTCTTCCGACGAGAACCTTGTCACACACACATATACACAGAAAAGAAAACTAGTACTGCATTAGCTTCAGCAGACACAATTATTTCTTTTTTTTCGTGAACGGCATTTTCCTAGCGTTTTTGCAAAAGCCATGGCATCTACAAGGGATTTCGTATGCTCAGGTACAAAGACAGTCATTATGGATGTACCACTTTTCCAGTGATGGCTTTGCCTGCAGGAAATAGCCTCTGATACAACTTTGACTCCGTTGACCGAACAAACTCAATTTACCAAGTGGACATTGTCCCTTGGTCAAAGGTGGTTGCATAGGTCTGCTCCACAAACTGGTTCAAATGTCCTCTGCCTTCCATTCTTCTATTCCCCCAAGTACTTGTCTACCCTTGTGCCTGTCATTCTCAAGTACTGTGTTGTGCCTGCGCTGCCATTTTATAATGAATGAACAAGTCCCCCTCTAACAAAGCACTGGAATGCAACTCCCATTGGCACCCTTTTATTTTCCACAAATATTTCTTGTTCTTGTAAAAGCTATGGCATCTACAGTTGATATCATATACTACAGTACAAAGACAGTCATTACAGTTGCCATAAGAGTAGCTTTAGGGGAGAGCGATTCCCCTCCCCCCAGGTCTGCCACTGCCTCCTTCCAGTTTTCCAAATTATTGCATGTGTGCTTCCATGCCACACCGAAGGATGCACTGGCACTTAACAGCCCCCAATCTCCTCAAGAAAACAAAACAAAGAAAGCAAGGAAGAGCTACTAGCATGGTGCTTTCCTACATATAGGGCCAGCACACACAAAGATGGAACTGCTTGTCCAGGGATGCAACTACAGTCATTGAGTGCTACATTCTAAATGGGATTGCTTCAGTGCAACTCCCTTTTATTCGAACAAGTTTCCAATCCCCATGGTATTTTAACTGACAAGGTTCCCCTATGCCACAGTGGTAGAATAATAGAGGTGGTCAAACGAGCGCCGCAAATGCGTCACCATAAGTCTCTAGCTTGTATAGCAGCCGCCAATTGGTGCAACAAGGTTTTGGACCGAAAGACGTGCATCAGAAGCTTTAGCTATGCTGTGAAGGGTCGCTTATCGCTGCTAATTTCCTGGTTTTGAAACACTGTAGGTGCCCTCAATAGATTATAGAGGCTGTGCACCAGGCTGTCCATAATGTAAATATTTCTAATTGCTGTAGGTAATTTCAACCAGACTGGCACTGGGTGCCAAACGACGCGCGTGTACTACGTTTCTGGGAGAAAATTTTTACCAGCGAGTCTGTTGGTGGCCATGTGCTTATTGACTTAATTAATTTATGATCTCTTGGCCGTGACCGTAGTGCAGTCATCAGTTTAATTATCATTCAGCTCCCAAGGAGCAGAAGAAAAGGCTGTAAAAATAAAATGAACAGCATTTTATTCGCACTTATGAATACGAAATTTTATGCTAGAAAGTGATGAATAACTTTTCAACGTAGCACTGCACAGTTAAATAAATGCAACGTACATGAACACAAAATCTCCTACACATTTTACTGAGAAGCATAGTTGAAAGCAGTTTTGATAGTTTCCTTAGCTTTGGCCTCGGCTTTTCTTTTTTTTTTCTTTTGCATACTGGCGCATTCTCACTTGATACATAGTAATGTAGCAAATCAAATATATATAGCCACAATTGTTTCCTTGTGATTGGAACATGTGAACTAAAACGTGTGCTTATCAACCACATTGTCAACTGTTAGCTTGTAATCATCCCGTTTATCTGAGTTTTTTTAAACTTTGGTCAGAACCGCCGTCAGATTTTCCGCTCAGACACAACATGCAATTCGCAGTTTTTATGCGCATATTCCTCTGCAATGGCTTGATAAACAAGTCACTTTCCTTTCGTATTCCTGCCATCTCGTGATCAGTAAAACACTGCGCTGCAAAGCACAAGCAAGAACTTGTGCCTATATCTTAATTGCTGTGAAGAAGACAAAGAAAATATACACAACAGGGGCAGCACAGTGTCCCTTCCTCCACTGTGCCTTCCTCTTCTTCATACCTTTTTTTTTTCTTTTCAGAAGTATGTTGATGGCTTGCCAGCTTAAAATATTGTTTTATTGCTGCGGACAAAAAAGCACCACTTGCAACTTATCCAAACGGGGTACGAAGCGTCTGCGATTACAAATTCTGTTCAAAAATGTGGACACATTTCCAAAACCCCTGACAAATACGAATTCGAGGTTTTAATTGTTTAAGTGCTTCTTTTTTTAAAGATTGTTTAGCAAGGCCAATGACATGACCATGTGCCACTCAAACTGCATGCGAAAAGGTACACTACAAAAATTTGAAGAACTTGCCCCTAGGTTGCCATGAGCTCCTGGCCGCCATTCTTTTATTTGCATCAGCTGGTAAATATAACTTGTGCTGCCTGCCCTTGGAATACTGACTACTAAAGAGAACATGCATGTGAAATGTGCGACTTTTGAATGTCACAGACCAGGGTGCTGCTGTGTGCGTAGTCTGAATATATGCTAAATAACAAGGCAGGACATGCTAAATAATAAGGAAGGAAACAGTAGCTAAAATATTATTCAGACTTGTTCAAGATTGTCTCAAATACCAAATAATAAATAAGAGTCTGAAAAACTATGATTTACTATGCGAAAACATTGTGTTGATTTTGTGAGTGGCCAAAAGAGTTTGCGAATGCAGCACCACATACGCAGTATTTACCGTATTTACTCGAATCTAACGTGTACCTTTTTTCCTATAAAACGGGTCTAAAAATAGTATGCGTGTTAGAATGGAGTGTGAACGAACTACACCATTACCATATTGCCGTCGGCACCAAAATGGCCGCCTCCCACATGGCTCGGGCGCTGTCAAACGGTCACCGGCAAAAAAACGAACTAGCGGTGCAGCGGTATTTGGCACACATAGTTTCTGTAGTTTCTATGTCGCCGCCGTAAAGCCACATGTATGCGATTTCGTGCGCGATCGCGACGAGCGACGCGACCGATGTGCCCATCGCACTGCTTGTCGCCTGAAAAATCAAACCCCATGCAAGTGACGTACGGCTAGAGCGATTCAGCAAGCGACGGCTTCCCTGTGTTGCCACTTACTGTGTAGAAAAACTGCGTTGATGCATGTAATAATAATTTAAAGTCGATTGTTCAGCCGTGCAAAGTACCACTGAATAGCTTTGGGTGTATTGTACTAGGGTTTTCTTTTGGAGTTCAGTAATTGCTGAAGTTTGCAAGCACGCTTTTGTGAAAACCAGCAGTACGTCACTCACGCACGACTTGTACCGGCTGGCTGCTTGCGATTGGCTGTCACTCGTACGACTTCCGGGCGATGAGCGACTGTTTCTAGATTTCCAAAGACCGAGCGATCGGGCAAGCGACTCGTCGTGCGACAGCCAATTTCGTCATATATTGTGTTGCCCATCGCGGTCGCGCACAAAATTGCGCACATGCCGTTTCGGCTGATGATACTTGCCACGATGACTTGGCCATCTTGCGGCCAACCAAAGTCGCTACATAGGCTACATCGCCGATGCAATCTCTGAGACGCCGAGCCACACGAGCTTTCGGTAGCTTTCGCGGGCACCAGTAGCGGGAGATGTTTCCCATCACTGCACACAAAACGGCTAATCATAGCATTTCTCCCTCACATCAGTGCTGAGCCTGAGCGACGTGAGCCTGTGTTGTGCGCGTTGCATGATGTCCGAGATTGCATCACGGCAATCTCGGAGACCACGCCCTGACCATCCTTAGGCTTATCTGCGCCAGCCTGCGCAGCACGCACGGCAGAATGCGGTAGCGGGTGTGAGGGAACTGCGATAGCACAGAGGAATGCAGCACTGCGAGTAAATGATGTTAGCGCTGCTTGCACACGGCTACGCCCGGCAACGTGCGGCAGTTTGATCGGGATGCAGGAGTTATGAATTGGCACACCGGACGTGTTCGAGACACCGCAGATCGAGTGAAGTGGAAGAGCCATAGTGCGGCTGTTTCAGGGACTGCAGGGGTTCAAAGTTGGTGGTGCATTTATTATGCAAATGCGTTCATTATGCGAGTATGGCATTTGTTTTTATGAATGTGAGAAGGTTAATTACTAAGGCCCTTTTTTCTCTGTGTCACGAAAAATGGGACAACGTTACAATCTATGTTTCACTTTTTTGTTTGGTCGCGGGAAACGGGTTACAATCGAGGGCGCGGTAGAATCAAGTAAATACGGTAGATGCAACGATGAAAGCATATTCCAGCCAGTTCTACGATGTGCGTACAGACGAAGAAAGGTACAGACACAGACCACATTAAACTTTTATAGTTTAGCAAACTGGAGAAGGTTATCACTTCCTTAGTACTGAAAAATAAGGATGCGGTAAGTTTCACTATGCAGCACTTCGGTCCATTCAACTGCGGCTCCTAGTTTCACACGTGCTACCAGCACAGGTAGCAAGGATGAAACTAGCTAATAATTCTGAGTGACAAAGAACCCTAAAAGAGAACTGCAAACAGTGCATTTTAGAATGCGCTGGAATATGATCGAGATTGAATTTGTCAATTGCTACACGCTCTTTGCACGAGCTGTGCGCAAGTGTGCCCAAGAAGTTTAAACTCTACAGGGGGTAACATAACCTAACATCTACTGTATGACTCCTTTATTCATCATCATCATCAGCCTATTTTAAGTCCACCGCAGGACGAAGGCCTTGCCCAACAATTTCGAACTTGCCCTACCTTTATTACTGATTCAATTGGCACTGCCACACACGACTGCCAGAAATATAGCACTGACACCATATGGAAACAGTTTTCGATGTACCTGTTTCAGAAGGGCAAGGGGCAGTGACTTCTAAGGATTAGGAAAAGAAGAAACCTAGCCGTACAGAATAAGGAATTATTTTATGCTCATGCCTTTTGTTAACACAGCTCTTTTCAGAGTCAATTAACAGGTGGAAGTTACAAAAGCTAACCTTTTGTCAATTAGGTATTAATAAACAAGAGGTAATAAGACAGTAAGTGACAAAAACAAGGTAACTGCCACTAAGGCTCACCTTTTCTGAGTTCGTGGCCTGAACCTCAGCTGGCACCTTTGTAACATAGTCTGCAGCAGACATGGCAGCCTTTAACTTGGACAGTTGGGCCTCTAGCTTCTCTTGCTTCTGCGACAGGCGCTCCATTTCTTTTGCAGGGTCCACAACACCCTGCATGCAAATTCCAAGTTAACATACACTGAATTCTTATAGGCTTCAAAGGCTGGGATTCGAGGGCACCCAAGAATTTTTAAGGTCCCATGAAAGGTCTTTCGACGACTCAACAGTATAATCCCACGAAACTGAAAATAGGAATTTTCATTTGCATTGTTTCTAAAACACTCAAGAACATTTATTGCACTCATTATATAGACATTTAAACCTTAATATAAGAATATTTAGAATATATAAACGAAGTGCTTTTTATAATGTCTATGGAACACCACATATTCTTAACCTCTTAACATAACTGTGTTTATCCACAATTTCAAAAGTGCACCTTTCAGTGCAGCCACTAAGAGACCGAACAAATTTAAAGAAGTCGTGAAATGTTCTCTCAAAATTTTGTATAATCTGTTTATTCGGAATCCTGGCCCTCCAATCTATAAAATAGACTGTTTCATTGCATTGCCTGGGTTCATTTACAGCAATAAAAAACATGATTTCGATTTCTCAGCATGTGTTCTCAAATCTGCAGCTGACACCATCTCAGTAGCCACTGTGACCTCCGAGATAGGTGCACCCTCAAAGGCCTCAAAGTAGTATCATGCTTCTGCATGATACTACCACACTGAGTCCAACTATATTCTTACTTTCAAGCTTTTATATAAATCTATTACTTTAGAGCCAACTAAACTTTACAATATGTTAACAATATGTCACTTAATAACCTTATCGGTAGTTGTCACAGGCAACCAAAGTTGTGGCTTCTTGCCGAGTCAACAGAGCACCTTGCTGTTGGTGTATATGGAACAGTGTTGTGTCAGTGTGCGTGCGTCAGTGCATGTGTGTGAGTGCATTGTGGTGCGGGTGAAAGTGCGCGTGTGTAACTGGACAGACGTCATCGCTATCGCGATTACTGCCCAGTACAAAAGGCAGCCAACTTATGTTCACGGTGGACTCTTCCTTTCGACCTGTTCTGTTAATAAACCCTTGTTACTGTGCAAGCATGTGTGTTGCGCCATGTGTGCTGAGGACATAGCAGTGGCGACGAGGGTGGGACTGCCGTCGAACTGAAGCACTGCTACCGGCAGCCCTACAGAACCTCGGTGGAAGACGGCGGCATGGCTGCACATGGTCGGTTCGAACCGTTCATCGAAGATGGGGACGAAGACTTCGAGTCAGTACGTCGAGCGCTTCGAACACTACCTCCAAGCCACACAGGTGAGCGCTGAGCTGAGGGTTTTTGTATTTGTAACGGCCATAGGAAAGAAAGCCTATCAAACGCTGAAGCACCTGCTTGCCCCAGAAAAACCGTATAACAGGGAGTATCAAGACCTCGTGAAGGTCCTGAAAGCTCACTACGCTCCGAAAAGAATGGTCATCGTGGAACGGTTCCGGTTTAACCGCAGAGTACAGCAAGAAAATGAGCCCGTGGCAGCATTTGCGATTGAATTGAAAAGGCTCGCCACAGTCGTGCGAATTCGGTGATTTCCTAGACGAAGCTTTGCGAGACCGTTTTGTCGCTGGTTTAAGAGACCACGTGACTCAAGCAGAACTGTTGAAAAGGAGCAAACTCTCGTTTGTCGACATGTGTGAAGTCGCCAAGAGTATCGAGCTGGCCTGCGCAGAGATAAAGGTAATACTTCCGAACTTGTCTGGGGAAACAGAAGTTAACACGGTAAAACGACACGCTCAAGGCGAGAGGTTGGATTCAAAAACCTACCGGAAAACCGCGGCAACGAAGACATGGGCAAGGCCGGAACACAACATAGAAAACTGTTTTCGATGTGGACAGAACCACGCTGCCAGTGCTTGCCCATTCCGAAAGTACCAGTGCCGTGTTTGTCACCGACTGGACACCTAGCTAGGTATTGCCAAACGTCAAGGGCGATGCAAAGTGTGGAAGACAGCACCGATGATACGGAAGCACACAGTGACGGTGGTGTACTGCTACATAATATCTTTTCTTGTGACGATAGCAGTCATAGCTACACGGTGACCGTTAAAGTGGCCGGAAGAAATGCGCAAATGCAAATCGATACGGGGGCGTCGGTTTGTATCGTGCCAGAGAGTGCTTATAAGAAATATTGGCCTGATTTGCCTCTGGCTCCATGCACCTTGCGGTTGAAAACGTATGGAGGCATTTCCCTAAAAGTTCTAGGTCAGTGTAAAGTGTTTGTGGAGCATCACGGTCAGAAAGCGAATCTACCACTTGTGGTGGTACGAACAACACAAAAATGCGAAACGCTGCTCGGTCGAGATTGCCTGGAGGCCTTAAAACTAGACTGGATGAGCGTGTGCAGGATCAGTCTTGATAAAGCGGCGACACCGATCGAAAAGTTTGCGGAAGTGTTTGAGCCAGCCCTGGGATTAATGAGTGGCGTTCCGGTCAAGTTGATCTTGAAAGACTGCACGGTACCGGTTTTCTGCAAGGCCCTGACGGTGGCTTTCGCATTGTGAGACGCCGTGGAACAAGAGTTACAGTCCTTGGTGGAAAGCGGAGTGCTAGTCCCCATTCAGCAGAGTGACTGGGCAACGCCCCTGGTAGTAGTTCCGAAACCAAATGGCAAGGTCCGCATCTGTGGTGATTACAAAGTGACTGTGAATCCTGGCCTGCGGACTGACCATTACCCACTACCCATAATGGAAGACATCTTCGTAACCTTGCATAGATGTAAATACTTTACGGTATTGGATCTTTCTACAGCTTATCAGCAACTACGGCTAGACCAGGCGTCACAGTTGCTTGTCACAGTAAACACACACATGGGACTTTTCAAGTACACGCGACTACCGTACGGAATTACCAGTGCTCCAGCAATATTTCAAGCGGTCATGGATGAAGTACTCAAGGGTTTGGATAGAGTGTCATGCTATCTCGATGACGTCATTATAGCGGGGCAAACACTGGAAGAGTGCTACAAGAAAGTGGAATGCATACTAGCAAGGTTCAAGGATCGAGGAATTAAACTGCGTAAAGAAAAGTGCAAGTTCTTTGAAAGATCGGTAACTTATCTGGGTCATGTTATTGACGAAAAAGGGGTCAGGCCTTCCAACGAGAATCTGCGCGCAATTAAGGAAGCGCCAACAACCAAAAACAGGCAAGAGCTCCAATCCTATCTCAGGCTCTTAAATTTTTACGGCAAGTTTGTGCCAAACATGTCGACACAGTTATATGATCTCATCAGTGAGAAAGCAAAATGGGAGTGGACTGCTGAAACAGAGCGATGTTTTCGGATGACAAAAGAATGGCTGACGCAGAATTCCGTATTGTCTTTTTATGACCCAACAAAGGAACTTAGCCTCGTCTGCGACGCATCGGCTTACGCTGTTGGTGCGATACTTTTCCATAAGATAGGCTCAGAGAAGAAGCCTATAGTGTTTTCATCCAAAACACTGAGCAAGGGGGAACGAGGCTACGCCCACATCGAAAAAGAGGCATTGGCAGCGGTGTTTGGGGTATGCAAGTTCCACAAATATTTGTTCGGCAGAAAGTTTGTTATATACTCAGACCACCAACCCATAATCAAAAGAAGAGGCGTGCAGGACACGGACACAAGGAGAGCAGTGAACACCACGAACGCCGAATAACAACTGATGCACAGCACAGAGGCGAAAAAGAAGGAAGACACACAGCTTATCTGCGCATGCTTGGAATGGTAGCGCCACCTGTCAAACATTACACGTGCCGGTCTTCGCGACAGACAACTCCTAAGGCATTCTATCTCCTCTCTGTTTAAGCTAATCAACGGCCGACTCACACATGCACTTCCAATAATACTGATATGCCAGGCCTCAACCAATAAACGTGTATCTTCGTTCTTATGCCTGTACAGGATCTCGGTTTTGTCTAACTCGGGCATGCAGCTACAGACCTGGCAGTGCAAGGATAGATTGGACGGCGTCCCACCTGATAACGACCTTCTGTGTTCAATTAATCTTTGATTATTACAACGCACAGTTTGCCCTACATAAAAACGTCCGCAGCTAAAAGGAATCTTATAAACCACACTCATGCGACAGTCGGTGAAATTGTTTTTGGCTAAGTGCTTAACCGGACAGATATCCGTTCGCTTCTTACCTTCCATCTGCTCATTTCTTCTATGCACGGCAGCACAAACCCTTCGTAACTTATTGGGAGCCATAAACACAACATTAACCCCATATTTACTTCCCACTTTCTTAAGCCTGTGCGAAACTGCGTGGATATACGGAATACTCACGACCTTTTTCTTGTTAATGTTACTCTCTGCTACAGCTTTCGTTCCGGTCGAAATCGACTTCTTAAGACGCTCAGCTACTGTGGCTATGGCTAGTCTAGGGTAACCTGCACCTAAGAGGCGCTCCACCTGCGCATTAAAGCTAATGGTCAAACGGTGCGCGCACGACTTCGATAGGGCTGACTTTAAACAGGACAAGGCTATTCCGTTTTTTACTACTTTCGAATGCTTGGAGTCAAAGTTTAACAACGGCTTAGATGCTCTAGGGGAATACTGCCAACACACGTGATTCTGCTCAAATGACGAGATATCTAAAAATTGTATTACGTTGCTCTCCAATAGTTCTTTCGTAAACCTTAGACCATCTCCATTAAGTTTAAATTGATCGCTTACATAGGTGACGACGGATTAAAAATCATCCTTACTACAAAGTACCAAGTAATCGTCTGCATACCGAAATACCCTAATGATGCGGTCCCCTAAGGCCTCTTTTAAACGGCAGTCAAACTTGCTCAAATATAGATCACTTAGAATAGGGGCCACCTTTGAACCTATACAAATCCCTGATTTCTGCACAAACACGCCTTCCCTGTATCCAACTAATGTTGACGTTAAGTACATGGAAAGAATTTCTAGAAAGGTACCTGTGGAAACTCCGCATCTATCTATGAAACCGGACTCTTGCCCTTGTTCTTGAATACATTCTTTCACGCAATTTAATAAACCTTCATGCGGCAACGAGTAATACAAATCTTCAACATCCATGCTAAACGCTGTGCAGTCGCCAGGATTTTCCTCTGTTAACAACTGAACTAGAGCCTGAGAATTACGTACACGGAAGGGGTCACAAAAACTTAAGGATGTTAAGCACTTCTGCAAATAGCTAGCTACACAAACTTGCCGAGTCCCTGACTCTGATACAATCGAGCGAAACGGAATTTCTGGCTTATGGGTTTTCGCCGAGAAAAATAATTCTAAAGTGAGCAATTTTGCCTTTTAAACACTGGAAGCTACCTTATCTAGATTATGTTTCAACAGGAGATCGACAGCTCATTGTTTTACTATGGAAGGTTTCAGTTTCACAGGTCTAAAATTCTTTTCAACAGCTGCTGAGGCTTTATCTGAAAACGTGTAATCGTTTGACAGGTGGCGCTACCATTCCGAGCATGCGCAGATAAGCTGTGTGTCTTCCTTCTTTTTCGCCTCTGTGCTGTGCATCAGTTGTTAGTCGGCGTTCGTGGTGTTCACTGCTCTCCTTGTGTCCGTGTCCTGTACGCCTCTTCTTTTGATTATGGGCTGTTACCAACTCGCTCAACTTTCTGTCCTTTTGACCACCAACCGTTGCTTGGCATATTTGGACATAACAAGCCAGTCCCTGCTATGTCAGCGGCACGCGTGCAGCGTTGGGCCTTATTACTGGCAGCATACAACTACGAGTGGGTATACCGCAAAGCAAGTGATATTGCAAACGCAGACGCATTGTCAAGGTTGCCGCTTCCAGATCAGGATTGAAACGCGGAAAGACAAAGTGCTCTCTAAGGTCCTGTTATTCACAACAAACGGGTGGGCAGCAAAGGTGGCAGACCAGGCGTTGATGGCATATTTTAGGCGCCACAGTGAACTTTCTGTGGAACAGGAGTGTGTAACGTGAGGAAACTGGGTAATTGTGCCAGTGTCCTTGCGACAGAAGGTTCTGTCAATGCTGCACGAAGGTCACCCAGGCATGACATGAATGAAAATGCTATCGCGAAGCCATGTATGGTGGCCCGGCTTGACTCAAGACATTGAGCAAACAGTGACTGCGTGTGTCACATGTCAGCTGACCCAAAATTCAGCATCCAGAGTTCCGCTGTTATCTTGGGAATGGCCTGCACGCAGGTGGCAGCGAGTACATCTCGACTTTGCATATCGTGATCAACAGTGGTTTCTTGTGTTAGTGGACGCTCATTCGAAGTGGCTCGAAGTTTTTGCTATGAACTCAACGAAGAGTGAAAAGACGGTGGAAAAGGTGCGCAGTGTGTTCGCTGCCTATGGTTTACCTGAAATAGTCACGGACAATGGTCCCCAGTTCACTTCAGCCTGCTTTGCGACCTTTTTGAAACGTAATGGAATCCGCCATACAAAGACCCCTCCTTACTATCCTGCCTCGAATGGCACTGCTGAGAGTTGCGTGCAAACGTTAAAGCGTCATCTTCTCAAACAAGTCTTGGAGGAAAAACAAAAATGGCGAACCGCGGTCACTCGAGCATTGTATTGACCAATTCCTCTTCACGTACAGGAATACGCCGACCGGAACAACAGGGGAAACACCTGCCCAGCTGTTCCTATCATGGAAGCCTCGGACACGGCTCAGTCTTCTGCACCCCGATCTTGAACAACGAATGCAAGAAAAGTTGGACAGGAGGAATGATACGGCAAACCAAACCTGAGGAAAATGGTGACAATTTGCGGAAGGACAGCCTGTTTTTGTGAATGGCTTAAGGCCGGGTGAGGGAACATGGTTGGCAGCAATCGTGCTCAAGCGCGTGAGTATATCCACCTATTTGGTAGGTACGGGGAGCGAAGAGCGGTATGTTCACGCAGACAACCTACGACCTCGCAGTTTACCGGAGAAGTCAACGTCTGATATCCGGCCGACGGAATCCTACGACGAACCAGACACAGCACCCTTAGTCACACCGACACTGGTTCCAGAAGTGATGGACGCGGGTGCCGGGGACCTCCCATCAGCGTTAGTGCCAGACATGGTCCAGCGAAACTCCGGCCAACACCATAGGCCTACTTCGCCTATCCAGGCACAACTAGAAGCCAGGACAGCCTCTCCACAAGGCCAGTCTCCGCCTCCGTTGCGTTGCAGCACTAGTTAGTTAGTTAGTTAAATTAGGTTTAATGGCGCAAGAGCGACTGAGGCTAACCTGCGCCAAACACCAGGTACTTAGTGATAACCAGTATATGTATTTGTAATTCTAAAGCTTACGTAGGAATCCACTTTCTTTGAGGAAATCGATAACATTGGACAATGGAACAGGTGAATCATCTCCTAAAATTTGATTCGGGTGCATCGGTATGTGATGTTCGTATAGTGCTCTGAAATGTTTTCGTCTTTCTGTTTCAATGTATGGGCACGTGATTAGAATATGTATAACTGTTAATGGCTGTTGACTTTTTCACATTCCGGCAAGTGTTCCCTTCTAAGCAAAAAATTGTGGGTGAGGTGAGTGTGCCCAATGCGGAGTTGGCATAGTATAACCTCAATGAACCGTTCTTGGTGACGGCACGACTTCCATTCGCCCACTATGGGCTTCACCAGATGGAGTTTGTTGCTCGTGCAGGAGTCCCACTGTTGCTACCATTTTGATACCAATGCTAAACGAACATTACGCATACTGTCTTTAAGGGGAAAATTTATTCGTTTTACCGATTTCTGTGCAGCTAAAGACGCACATTCGTCCGCCTTTTCGTTGCCTGGTATCCCTATGTGGCTTGGTACCCAACAGAAACGGATAGTCACATCCTGGTTACATGAGATAATCATGTGTAAGATATCACCGAGTAAAGGTTCGCATTCAGATTTTAAATGTAGCGCCTTTAATGAACTTAATGAATCAGTGTATATGATTGCTTGTCGGTGTTTCTCGGTGATGATTTTTTGTACTGCTTCCCATAAGGCATACATTTCAGCGCTGAAGATGGACATGAACTCAGGTATTCTAACACTGACAGCGCTTTCCTCTGTCACAATCCCAATGCCTACATGATGTTTTGTTTTTGAACCATCTGTATAGACTTCTGTATATCCTTTGTATTTGTCCTGAAGTGTGCGGAATTCTTGAATTATGTGTTCTGGTGCGGTGTTCTGTTTCTTAAGATGAGTCAGTGAAAAATCACACAGCTGCGTCAGATCAGACCATGGTGGCAGTCTCGGTGGTTTCATGGCGACATTGAGTGCGCCATTACAAATACTGTATGTGCGGCAATACTCTTCAAAACGTAAAATCAATGGTTTGATGAAGTGTGGCCTGTTAGAATAGTGTAAGCGTGAGTGGCATTGCGTGGTGATGTCGTTGCATATGTGGTGAGATTGTGACCTGATCTCTAAAACATAAGAGAGGGTTAAAAGTACGCGACTCTGGCATAGCGGAGGTTCATTGCAATCTACGTACAAACTCTGCACCGGGGATGTTCTATAAGCTCCACTGGACAAACGGAGACCGAGATTGTGTACGGGGTCCAGACGCCGAATGTAGGATTCTCTGGCCGAGCCGTAAACAACACACCCATAATCTAAAATACTGCGTACAACAGACCGATACACCTTCAGTAGGCATAATCTATCAGAACCCCAATGCACTAGAGAGAGACGACCCCCGGATCGCTACGTCCCGTAGCGCCCTGCTAACTCTCGCATAAAGGGGAAGGAGTGTTGTGTCAGTGCGCGTGCGTGCGTGTGAATGCATTGTGGTGCGAGTGAAAGTGCGCGTGTGTAACTGGACAGACGTCATCGCTATCGCGATTACAGCCCGTACAAAAGGCAGCCAACTTATGTTCACGGTGGACTCTTCCTTTCGACCTGTTCTGTTAATAAACCCTTGTTACTGTGCAAGCCTGTGTGTTGCGCCATGTTTGCTGAGGACACAACACAGAGGAATTGCATCGACAGCAAAAGCGATGGTCTGGACAGCATGTGCAACATTTGAATGGCATATTGTGGTTGTCATGCTTTTAACATCGTGCATGCGCCCAAGATACCAAACCCTGTGTAGCATGGGTAATTTTAGTTGGCGTTCAACAGTATCACTGCAGTGTGGCACTGTGGCGAAGTCCACGTAGTCGTGGAAATCTAAAAAATTTAGTCAGGGACTTTCTGCTATGGTGTTTTTTTGTTCCTGCACTCATTCTGTCAGCACCACAGAACTGCAGATGTTAACCATTCAACACACACAGGTTTAGACACATGCACGCACTTAACTGTATGCCTTGACTCTTGGATACACTTTGCTGCCTGCTTGACATGCTTTGCACATGTACAGCCTATGAAAAATGCTGTTTCGGTTCTAGTGAGGCAGTGCTTATGTGTGAATATTCACGACTCTGGTGGCTTGTGTTATAAGCAGTCTATGCTGTCTCTCCAAACCTGAGCTGCCCATAGGTCCCAGTCTATGTTTATACGAGCGCACTAACTACAATTCGCCCCGCCACGGTGGTCTAGTGGCTATGGTACTCGGCTGCTGATCCGAGGGTCGCGGGATCGAATCCCGGCTGCGGCAGCTGCATTTCGATGGAGGCGAAATGTTGAGGCCCGTGTGCTGTGCGATGTCAGTGCACGTTAAAGAACCCCAGGTGGTCAAAATTTCCGGAGCCCTCCACTACGGCGTCTCTCATAATCAGAGCTGGTTTTGTGACGTTAAACCCCACATAACAACTAACTACAATTCATCATGTGCGCCATGTACAGCCAAGAAATTAAGTAAAACCTAAATAGTATTGGTTAATTAGCCATAAATTAGCATGATTACAACATCCACTGCACACACCTTCATGGACACCACACCATATTTGACATCCACCACACCAGCTCACTTTTAAACAATTTTCTCTTATATAGATGGATGGACACAGCTTTATTTAAAAACCTGCAGACAGGCAGCCTGGCCTAGGCCACCCGTGTGCTCGCGGTGAGGTTTAGCCTTTCTGCTGTCTCCCGGGCCTGCTGGATGGCCCATACTTGGTCCTGTAATTCTGAGCTGGCAGCGCGTCGCGCCAACGCTCCTCAAGGAGGTCCGGCTTATTACGGGCAAAGAGGTTTGTAATATGTGTACATTTCTATAAGATGTGTTCTATGTCTGCGTATTCGTGTTTACATAGGCTACAACCAGCGTCGGGGAATTGCATGGGGTAAATGCGGTTCAGGTGTACTGGGTTTCGGAAGGTTCTGGTTTGGAGACGTCTCCAGTCTACTTCTTGTGACCTATCTAGCCTTTCGTGGGGTGGTTATATTAAAACCCATACTTTTAAACATTGCTCAAAGTATTCCCAGAAACACCTTGGAAACCATAGTGTGTGTCACTTAACTTTGGCTTCGGTCAACCGAGAATTCACACAGGAGGACATGAGAATAAGGGCTCCTGGGTGCGACTTCTGTAAATATGATGTGCAGTGTGCTGGTCAAGACCAATTAGGGCAAATGCTCAACAAAAGCCATCACATATGCTTATCGAGCACCCAGTTGCATTGATTGATGAATGACGAGTGTGTGACAAGCCCATCCACTAAAAACATGCATATACCTGACATTACAATGGAAAAGCACAGCTTCTCATTTTTTCCTGCATGTCAATGGCCAGAAAGTCTGCCAGACAAGTATAAGATGCTTATTTGTTCCTAAAAAACGTTGAAGGTACTGCATTTGCATACAAAATGCCTGACCTTGAGCATAAGGTATGCCTGACAGGTGTCCGAGATGGTAGTCACGGCACACCCAACAGGAACAGCAGCTCCCTCGGTGAGGAGCTCAACTTCCGACGAAGAGGTGAGCGCAGCAATCACCACTGCTAGTGAGTGCACTGTCTCCCGGTTGCTGGGGCTACTGCACCGCACATATACTAAGACAGAAACAAAGACATAGCCTCAGCCCTGTGTATACCGCATTTAGCAGACAATGCAAAGAATTCTGCAAGCAGATTTTTCTACATGTTGAGGATAGCACAAACAGGGTGGCAAAGCTCGCACAGCAAGAGAGTCTGAGGCAGGAAGCATGAACATAAGTGGGCTACAACGAAACGATACCAACTTGGGCTTGTCAGCATGGCTTTAAGGTGGCAGGCCACTAAAAATAAATTTCTTTAAAAGGAGGAGCCAGGGTTGAATTAACCTTTCTTCAAAACAAGCATGTCTTAGTTAACTTACCCAGCCATTCAGAGTGCAAAATAATGGCTATTCATTTAACGGCAAGTCATCTTAATAAAAAATGCATTAAAAGTGGTAGTCATTCCAGCCATGATAAATAATTAATGGGTGGCTTAATTCAGTAAAGCTTTGGCATTTGCGCAGCTAAAGATTAGAGCCTATGCAATCAACTAGCAAAAATATCATACAGTAGATACCAAGGACATAACGTTCAAAAACTAAGAGCAAAAAAAAGGAAATTTACACTGAACCTATATTTGTGAAAAGAGCTATGAATTCAAAAGTATTCCATCAATCTTTTTTTATTCTAGTTGACTACCTATGTACATAGTATATATTGGAAATTATTATACAAAACTGCAGCTGAAGATACACACTGACAAAAAGGTTATGGAAGTTTCCATCACAGGATTCGGGGGAATATTTTGTTTTAGGAAAAATGTAAACTAAGGTTTCAGACCTCGTAAAATATGCCAAAAACATCGTACAGAGGCCTAAAATGCACCTAGGCTCATAGCTGGATCTCTCTTGAGAAGCATTAAAGTCTCCTTTTGTTTGCATGGCTCCCCATCTCTTCTTGCTGGCCTGTTTTGTCTTGTCTGCGGTCTTGCATTGAGCATTCTGCATGTGCTGGTGATCTCTGGCGATGTGAGCTTTTAGAAACAGGGTAGACTACACCCTGAACCAAAGTGTAGTACCCTGCTTCTATGTACCCTGCCTCAGGATACCCAGGATGCTTACACTGCCATTATTAAAGTGTGCCACAGCATCACGCAAGGCAAACATCATTGTAGGCGAGCCTACGTAGATTTCTTTTTGGGAGCCCACTGTCATGTGAGACCAGTAAAGAACTCATTCGCGTTTTGTGTCTTTCCATGCAGACACATCCCTATAAGTTCATCTGAACACAAATCACTGTACACAGTGTTCATTCTGCTGAGCACATCATTAGGAAGGCCTCTCTCAGCTGAGTGCTTCTACATTTCTGCACCCACACCAGCTCTCCGGTCCAAGCGGGCACAGACCATGTTTCGGATGCTTGTATGTACAGCTGCAGTGAAAAAGAACGGCTGGGGTAACTCGTTTGCACACATTAGCTCCCTACGGCGATGCCATAGTAGTTTTGCAGGCGGTGAGGGCATCAGTGAACTTTCCTTTACCACTGAGTCCACGTACTGTCTTCTTGAGTTTTTTTCAGGCAGCAGCCAACATGGTTCTGGACATGCCCAATGAATTCCGAGTTTCTGAACACTGTCCTTTCCATACATGTCTTTTATAGTGGCACAGCTCTTACAGTCCCCGTCAACGTAGCACTGCAGGTACTTTAAGCCTCTTGTTGGTTGCGACCTCTAAGAAATTTGGTATAAACCAAGTCTCCACACAGCGGGAACTTCCTTCATGGTTTGCTTGAGAGGAAGTGTGATTTTCCTTCCATTCCTGGTGTGAAACTTTCTAAACCTCAAACTGCTTTTGGTTTTGCAAGACTTGGGTGAGCTAGAAAGGGCCTCAATGTCAATAACTTCTCCTGTGTCGATAGAAATCACAGACACATATCCATTCAAAGATGAATGTTCATGCTTGTGCCATGTTCCATCACCTTAAAAGCCGCACTTGGCGGCCCCCGCGAACATGACGAACTTCCGCAGCAGCAACAACCATCAACTTCGACATCACTTCTCCCGCCACTGCAGAAAGCAGAGACGATATTTTGCCATAGGCGGAGTGACGTGGAGAGCCCTGTGTGCCCTTTTCCCTATGGGCGCATTGCATAAACGAAACGAACGTTGTTCTTATTAGCACACGCCACCTTTTGTGATGTATCAAATACATGCTCAAACTCATAATCAGCACAAATTGGGCATATCCCTCGGTTAGAGCATTCCTTGAGCCTTAGTGATCTGTTCATGCATTCAGGACACGCCACCAATGAAAACACAGAAGAAAGGATATAAATGTGTAGAATCCTGTTGCGGAACACCATGTGTTTTTGTGATGTCCCCAAGTTTTTGAGATCACTGAAACACCTGTGTCTACTATGTCAGCAGACAGCCTTTTCGTCATTTATCTATTCTTGGCAAACTTGCACTTCCTGTCGTCTGAGCTCTGAATTTAGCCATGCTGTTTGCAATATGATCTAGTAGGCCTAAATATACAGCCCCAGCTATGTTGACAGTTGGAAATATAGCCGAATGAAGCCTGATGTAGCATGACTAAGATAAACAACAGACATTCCACAAATGTCATGCATCCTTCTTGTGGCCATTTCTAGAGATTTAAAACCAATTAGAAATGCAGTTATATTTAATGACATTCTTTAATGTTGCAGTCACAACAAAATTAATATTTTGATATCATTACTATAAATGACACAGTACTTTCAGAACCAATGCAATGTGGTTTCTGTTTCAGAATACAAGCGTGTGGTATGGAATACTTGCTGTAAGTCCCAAACTAATGATGATAGGAGGATAATTATTGTTGCACATTATTTTAAACGTCTGAAATTTGCAAAAAAACTAGCAAAGCTTGCACTAGTGGCGCAAGGCTAGTGAAGCAGCAAAGCTCATGGGCACTTGGCTGGTTTGGGTTTGTTTCCGGCACACCCGCATATCACCATGGTCTGACGCTTCGGGAGACACCTCGCAAAGCACATGAGGCCCAGCGAACGCTTCTGAAAGTTTCGCACCAATATGCAGACCTTGTCTTCCTTTAGCGTCAGTGGCTTTCTTGGTCAAGTAGGCTGGATTGGATCGTTGCCGTGGATGTCGTTCTCGTTCAGCAGCATGTTGAGCCTCATGGTACAAAGCTTCTTCCGCGACTGTTTGAACCTTGCTCGACGACACCCATTTTTCTAAAACTTGGTGCGGTTATACTTAGTCATTACCATAGCTCCGGCGCAATCTCTGCACAGCTGCTGCATGGTGCACGTGCAGCTTGGCGGGATGTCACTCTAGCTGTCACGGCAGCTAGACACAGTGAATCCATCATCTCGGCGGCACCTTTGCATCGGTGCATGCATGGCTTGGCATGATGTCACCCCAGCTGTCGCGGTAGCGAGGCGCACTAAGGCCAGATGCTACGCAGCTGTAGCGGCGGCGGTTGCTAGGCAATGATCCTTGCAAAGAACAGAAGTTTTTCCAATTTGACTAACAGCTTCGCAGTTAAGAACTAAAAGTCAACGTGAGGGGAAAGAAAAAAATTAATTTTGAATGTGGCCTACAACCTTTAAAAAATTCGGAACAGAACAAAAAAACCCTTGACAGCTGGGACAGTAGGGACAGGGAAGAGTTGATACTAGTGCCTAGTCGTTCCCTCTCATTCCTGTCCTATTTTTAATGTTATTTTTCTGTTGTGTAAACAATGACCTCCTTTCCTCTCTCTTAGCATGTGAGCCGCACACTATTTGTGCACAATACCTACAAAGCCTTCTGTTGCGTGGCTCAACTTTTATGCACTGGCCAGCTTAGGCTATTTGCTCCTGGAATTAGCACATCTATAACTGCAACATTGTTATAGCTATAAAATACACCTGTGCACCAATGAAAAAAACACTGACAGTACGAGGAACTAACAACCATATTTCTCTGGTGAAGCATCAAGTAGTTTTGTAAGGCTGCTTGAGATTCAGGCACACCAAAAATGGGACGGTAAATGCAATACCTCTAGCTGCAACAAGCACTAGGTGTACTTGTCAGTTAATTCGGTATACAGACATGTTTGTGTGGTGCCAATTAATAATCACAATCAATGTGACTATTTTTAACACTGCCAACACACATAAATAATCCTTAATAAGTATAGTAAAAGCGAATATAAAATTGGCAAACATGACCAGATGGTAACTGATGCGAGCTAGCGACACAGGGTCCTCTGCACTAGAAATGAAAGGACTGTTGCACAAGAACAGTAAAAGGAAAGGTTCAGCCACTCACAGTGAACCTTGGTCTTGGTGAGGTTGTAGTCGGCACGTAGGGACCGAACTTTGTGCACAAGGTCCTGCATGAAGTTCACCTCTTTCTCCAAGGACTCATTCCTTGGCGGGAACTGCAAAAGAAAAAGAAAAGAGCATGCATGGATAACTTAAGAGCCAGTAAACAGGCCCTGGCTTTTTTTCTTTTTGCACCTTCCAAATAAACTCGTTCCTATGTAGAAAAAAGGCTACAGCAACCACTTTTTGTAAACATTCCAGTGCAGTGCGTCGCGCAGACACTCTCTTTTAAAAGACAACTATTGCGCTGCTCTCTGGCACTTGACTAGTCTTCTTTGCCCACAATGTGACGTAAATTTTTTTCATTGTCATACCTGGCACAGCGCTGAGATCATCGACTGGTAGAGACAAGCACTATGAAGCTGTGGCTTGGCCCATCTGTGGTGTGGTATACCAGTGAAGAGTGCTGATTCGCTGACCATACCATGCAGATTAAGCGGGTCTAGACACGACGACCAAACCCTCTTTGCGGCAGAGGAGGCTATGTCTAATGAGATATTGAAACCTGCTGACGCAGCCACGAAAAAGTTGTTCTATCCCCTGTAACTTCCTCATTAGAGCAGTCATTTGCAAAATTCTTGTGGCGTTATGTTCATGTCATACAAGTGTGAATTTATGTCCTCAAAAGAAATTTCAAACCTCAGGGTTGTTTACTAGCCTGTTGAAAACATCATCATCAGCCTGTTTAGGTCCACTGCAGGACGAAGGCCTCTCCCAACGATTTCCAATCCACCCTATCCTGAGCGAGTTGGTTCCACTTTATGCCTGCAAACTTTTTAATTTCATCGCTCCATCTAACCTTTTGCCTGCCTCTGTTGCGTTTTCCTTCTCTTGGTATCCATTCCATCGTTCTTACTGTCCACCTATTATCCTTCCTCCTCATGACATGTCCTGCCCAGGTCCACTTCTTTCTTTTAATTGATAAGATAATATCGGCTACTCCTGTCTGTTCTCTGATCCATTCTGCTCATTTTTTATCTCTTAGCGTTACCCCTATCATTTTTCTTTCCATTGCACGTTGCGCACTCCTTAGTTTCATCTCTAGCTTTTTCGTTATCCTCCACGTTTCTGCACCGTACGTTAGTACTGGGAGAATGCAGTGATTGAACACTTTTCGCTTTAGTGAGAGCGATAAGTTTCCAGTCATGATTTCGTAATGCCTTCCGAATGCGTTCTAGCCCATTCTTATTCTACGGAGAATTTCTTTTTCATGGTTAGGAGTTCCTGTTATTAACTGTCCCAGGTATACATATTCGCTTACACATTGTAAGGGTTCATTGTTGATTTTAAATTCCTGTTCCTTAGCTAGGCTATTGAGCATAACATTGGTCTTTTGCCTATTCATTTTTAACCCAATTTTAATACTTTCCCTGTTTAGGTCATCAATCATGTTTTGTAGTTCGTCTCCGTCATTGCTAAAGAGTACAATGTCGTCTGCAAATCTTAAAATTATACAGCCAACTGAAAATACTGAAACTAGAAACACAAGATATTTTAGTCAACTGAGTTTCAATGTCCAATGTCATGCTGCTAAGAGTCAATAGTTCAGGATGTGTCAACTAACTAGCTTTTTAAGGGGGGTGGTACCTGGAGAGACTATATGCAGATGAAAACATTTTTGTTTTTGCTATCCCCAAATTACACCTTATATTATATGCAGGTTCATATTAGTGTATGCAGGTTTTTACGGTGGAAATTTATTATGCCTGTGGCTAGCATGTACTGTCTGAACACATGGTCCAGACCTGCACAATACAACTAACAAAAACTAGTCAACAGCTGCAGTTCCTTACAATGTATCACTGGAAGTCATCAATGATTATGCAGCAAATATCTGGTATGCATCAGACCTCACAGTAGCTTCTGGAAAAATGAAAGTCATAAAAAAATAAATTTCTACAAATAAATTCTTTTGGCCCAAAAATGAGATGGCACAATGCGTAGGCCTGACAATGAGTGAAGTTTGATATCTCGTCACATACACACGTCCCAAAAAGTTGAAGCAGGGGTGTATTGATCACCGCTGCACACTATGGTGATGTTTTAGGAGGAACAAAGGAAGACCTTGCATGCAGTGAGGCAAAAGGCAGCATACAAGCTATACATTCTAATTTATGCATGGAAAGCTTGCAGCTTTTAAGGAACATAACTGAAAAAAAAGAGCAAAGCTGTGTGAATAGCAAGATTTTGAGTGCGAAGCGAATTCAAATAATAATGCACGAGTGGGAATCGAATGAAATATTTTTTTAAACAATGTTAGAATATTTCTTTAATAATACCATGTTACTGTATTTACTCGAATCTAGGCCGGCCCCGATTCTAAGCCGACCCCCAAATGTCTGAAGCCCGGAAAAAAAAAAAAACTTACCTCGAATGTAGGCCGGACAAAACGGCGAGGACAGCGTTCACAAAAAGAAAACATTTATTGAACATGAAACGGAGCAGCTTGGTTCATGATGCAAGTAACTCGAGAAACACACAGCCGCTAGTCCTACTGTGTGTGTTTCTTCTTTGGCGTGGTTTTTTTCGCGCTGCTGCTAGTTATTTGCATCATAAAGATGCCGCGCTCATTCCGAGTCGTCGTCGCTGCTTCCCTCGTCGCTGACTTCTTTGTCACTGTCTTCAAACAGTGCGCAATCCTCGGTGCCATCAAGCGTATTGGATATGCTGCACTTCTTAAAAGAGTGCACGATCAAAGTTCCTGGGATATCGTCCCACGCTGCAACCACCCAGCCTGCCAACTGAGAAAGTGATGCCCGCTTGATGCTGCCCGTCGGCGTCAGCTGGTGGTCCTCCTTGCTTAGCCAGTCCGTGTTAACCCCCACAGGCGATCCTTGAACGGCTTGTTTATGCACACGTCAAGTGGCTGCAACTGGCCCATCATTCCACCCGGTATCACCGCGAGGTCGGTGTTCATATCGGCCAGCGCAGCCTTGACGCTGTCCGTCAAGTGCCCGCGGTACGAGTCCAGCACAAGAAGATAGTGCTTGCATAGAAGGGCGCCTGGACGCCGCCGCCATACAATATTCAGCCACTCCTCGACCATGGCGCTGGTCATCCAGCCGTTCTCGTTGGCCCGCACAATGACGTTTCGCGGGAAGGCCTCTTTGGCGGGCAGCGTCTTCCTCTTAAAAACAATATAAGCAGGGAGCTTGTGTCCGTCCGCTGTGCAGCACAGCATCACAGTCGTGCGCTGCTTCTCATACCCTGCAGAGCGCGCCTTCACTTCCTTGGCCCCTTTTTCGGAGACTGTGTACGCCACCGGCCTATCAAAATATACCGGCGTTCGGTCCGCGATTGCCGATTTGGCCTAGCGGATACGCTCTCGCTCTTCTCTTTCGCAGCACGAAACGCTGGAACTCCAGCAACTTCTCTTACGTAGTCAGCCTGGTAACTTTTAGGCGATTGAGGTGCGACGACGGAGGCTGAAGCCGAAGCGCTTCATGAATTTCTGCAGCCAGCCTCGGCTGGCTTTGAAGTCTGCCACCGACACACCTCGCTCCCTTGAAAGCTCCCTTGCCTTGGCCTGGAGCACTTCCGTCGTTACTGGAAGGGCAGCTGCTCGCTGCACCCGAACAAAGTCGGCCAATGCCGTCTCCATTTCAGGGTGACAGCCTTTCCGTGGACCGGTAAAAGCCATCCTCGTCGCGGCGCACTGCAAAGAGCTTCTCCCGTTGGCCCCTCCAGCGACGCATATTTTTTTCGTCCACTCCAAAGTCCCGCCCGGCTTGAACGTTGGACGACGACTCTGCGGCTAGGACAACTTTCCTTTAAAAGCGGCACTATAATGGCACCGCCTGTTTGGCGCCATTGCGCTACGTCACACAGACCGCTCGAAGCGCGACTCGAAATGACAAACAGCTCACCTCAACACTCGCGCCACAATGATCAAAATGGCGGCCTCGCGTGTGCACTTAAGTCAGGTGTTGGCTACGGCTACTAACGGCTACAAAACCGTCTAGGTGGCGTTTTCTAGGTGGCGCTAGTTGTGCACCACTTTTCTCACTGAAAAATGGCGCGTTTTTCAAAATCCTCGAACCTAAGCTGACCCTGGAGTTTGATACAAAGAAATTTGAAAAAAACTATCGGCCTAGATTCGAATAAATACGGTAACTTACAGAGAAACATACTGCTAATCATGGGCAAAAAAAAATTTACTGCACGACTAGTGCACTCTCACACAGTGTCGTCCCTAGAAAAAGCACAGTCAAGACCTAAGGAATAGTCCAACAAAGAACGGAGCATATGCATGAGTTACCGTTGCTGCAGTAGAGACGTGTTAACTTTGCCACAGTACCTGGATGATAGCTTTGCTGCAGTAAACAAATGTTAGCTTTGCTGCAGTATGTGGGTGTTAGCTATGCTGCAGTGCACAACTGTTAGCTTTGCCACAGCACGCTAGTGTTAGCTTAGCCACAGTGCACGATTTTTATATTCGCTGCTGTATACAAATGTTAGCTTTGCCGCAGTGCACGCGTGTTACGCGGTGAAGCATATTACATGCGGGAATGAGTCGCCTGTCACCAGACATAGCGTATTTGGCCCTTTAACGGCTAACTTAGAATAGTTTGAATAGTGAAATCTCAGTGCAAATCGAATCAAATAGCTAACGCTATTCACAGATATTTGCACACCCCTAAAGAAAAGAAAGGGTCAAGGGTTCGTTTAGTTGTTAGAAACAATAACTTAATGAAGCCAAGGAAAGCATAGGAGAAATAATGTAGTTTTTAAATGCAGTGTAGTAATGGAATAAATGAAAAGGAATTAAAGTGAACGAAAAATCACACCTGCCTTTGGTAGGAACCGAACATACGACTTTCAGATAATTTGCTCGATGCTCCAAGCTATGAAAGCTATGAAGGCGGTTGTTTTCCCATCCACGTTAGTGGATATTTTTGTGTGCGTGTAATCCTGGGAGTGTTAGACAGCCCCGTAGCCATGGTGGCGAGCGTGGAACACTCTTTTTGCCAGAAGATGTCACATAGAACATGACACCTTCTGGCAAAAAGGATATAGATGCACTTGCCTCGTCCACTTCAGGGTATGCATCGACACAGATGCTAGGTGCAAGGTCAGCACAAGGCCTGCGGGGAAGCCGCTGGTACAACTCTTCTGTCAAGAAAGGCATGAATGGGTGCAACAACCGCAGTCCTGCATGCAGGCAGGTCACCAAAACTTCAGACGAAAGACGCTTGACCTCTGGATCACTTCCTTGAAACACCGGCTTCAGGGATTCCTGCACATGTAAAGATATAGATAAGCACAATGGAACTTACATAGGGCTACAGTGAAATCTCGTTACAATAAACACCACATTAGCGAACTTTTCAAATTATTGAACTTTTTCAGAACTCCCACGAGAACTTCCTATAGTTTCAATGTAAAATAAGTTCTCCACAACATATTTCAGAATACCAAACTTTTCAAAATAACAACTGTTATATTTAGTTCCACATTACATAAGCATTTTACTATAAACTCATATTCTGAAGTCCCGGGATGCTTCTATTGCAGCAACTAGCTCCGCACAAGAACCCAAGACTGCATGAGAGATAAACAAAACGACAGGAGGTGATAGTCTTTTTTTTTTTCATGAGGTGCTTCTGTATTGGGTTTGATGAGTGCAGAGGTGGGCAGCATGGCTCTGGAGGAGAAAAACGAAACCACCCTAAGAAAATGCTGGTAGGAAGTTCTTGTTCTTTTTTTTCTCACTTTTTTTCGTTTGTTGCAAAGGTGCCGAAGTGTGCAATGCCTCAGCTGTTTTCTCACTTCATTCAATGTTGTCTGTGCATGTTCTGTCAGCTTTTTGTCTTGTTTGCTTCGGTAGCTTTACAATGATCGCAATGCAAGCATGTGCCCTGTGTGTTGCCTAGAGCTTTTTTTTCCTTATGTGGAAGAGGCAGACACATTTGTTTTGCTGAGTGAGAAAGTGGACATTCTTCAGGGACCAGAAGACACGAATCAGCAAGCTGTCATGGTCAAGGATCGGATGAAATTCATGACGTATGCCATAGTCCCTTTTTTATTGTTGGGCAGCTTTGCGACTGTGAACAGCAGCAACTGCGTTCTCGTGCAGTGAAGAAAGTGTAGCTATTTGATCATGTGGACTCGAGGCTAGCTTTTGATCGCACCGCACCGGGAAGGTAAAACACAAGCACTCCCCTAACACGGCAAAGCCCTATGTCATTGAGTTGTGCACCATGTGCACCGACACTAAGCGTATACATTGCACCAGCGCGTGTTCCAGCAGTTCTATGCATGGGTTTATTAAGACTATGCCCCACCTTGAAATACGGCGCATTGGATCTGTTAGAGAAATGATGCAGGGCAGCACACGGCAACCACGCATCTTTGGACGTGCCGTTGCAAAAATAAGTTTTAATTAACAAAATTTTGTTCGTCGTGGATAATTTCACGGTTTTCACTACAATGACCTTTCAGAATAAGGAACAATTTTTGGCAATCCCTTAAAATTCATTATAATGAGATCTTACTGTAATGTGTCCTTGTGGCCTCTTTCACAGGCACGTATCCTTTCATCAAGCACTTGGACCAAATTTTCTGAATAGGAAATGCTGCTGTATACAACCTTTCTTGAAGATGCAGTTTGTGGCATCAGCAGGTGAGGATTCAGGAGCAAAACCAACAACATATAAAGACAGACCAATCCCAAAGTTTTTCCTTTTCCTTGAAAATGTAGGTCTAGCTATAATCAAATTGGTTTTACTTTTTGGAGGGTCCAATTCTGGCATGTGACAATCTAGAGGTTGAGTTATGGTAGTTATTAGGGGTGCGCAAATATTCGAAAATTTTGAATATTCGTCGAATATTACATTCGCACTATTCGTATTCAATTCGAAAACAGTGTATTCGAAAAGTTCCAATATTCGAATCACCTCAAATATTCGACAGTATCAAATATTCGATTGGAATATCATGTGGAAAATAACTCTTCTTTCACATTTCCGCTGGGTTCCAAGAATGTTGCCGAGAGGGGCGATTGCATGGAGGCACGATGTCGGCCAGCGATGTTCAACAATCAGCAGTGCTGTTGGTGTTGGTGTAAACATATTGCATGCTTTTCATATGCGGCCGTAACGTGCTGCACTACCACACGTTCACTATACAGGACCTCATGCACAGGAATGAAACCTAACCATTGCCACGTTGTCTCCTCAAGACATCGCTTGATAACGCATGACCACGCGCGGGCTAAAGCAGAAACTTCATCACCGTCGGCAAACGCTTAGGTTAGAAAACATAATAGGGAGTGACAAAAAGCGTTCTAGTAATAATTTTTAGCGTGACATTGCATTTATTTCCTTTTTCATGGAAGTGGCGCATGTGAGCAGTCGCACAGTTATACATGAGATTGCAGCGTCGACATACTCGACAGCGGTTAGTCCCAACTCGGGATTTTATTGCTTAGTTACATCGCATTCCCAGCAAGCATGCGTTAGATAAGTTGTACTGCACTCTAAACATATTGAATATATGAAGCGGTAATCGTGCGCTGACCTTTCAGTTTTATATATCTATATATGTATATAAATATTTTTCGTGGTGGCCACCAGAGCGCATGAGTAGTGGTAGTGCGCCATGTAGTGCGAAGTGCTTCGTTAGTCAGGGCTAGCGCCGTTGGTTAGTGCTGCCAAGTGCCACGATTAGTTCTGCTAGCGTGCGTGCAGTGCACATGGTGCGGTTTTTACGCGAGCCTTTGCAACCTGTGATAGACTAACTTCGTTAATACGTGCCATGGCAGATAGCGGAGATTATGATTACCTGCCTGCGAAACGAAGGAACAATCGAGACACAGCGCCAAAACAAAGGGAAAGACGCGCTACCTGGAAACACTTTGTGAAGACATCGTCGTCGTCGGCGCCAGCGCAAGACATGCGGCGCAATACTTCAAACGCTGATGGGTACGACTAGTCCTGCTTGTCAACCATCTAAAACAGCATCCAACTGCGATGAAGGAGTACCGGATGACTGCAGCAGGTATGCCAGAGAAAGACCAGTCAATGATATTTGACTTTGTGCACTGTACCCTTTGTCGGAAGAGAAAACTCAAGCACTCAATGCCAAGGTGGCTGCCATGGTAGTGCTTGATTTGCAACCATATAGTGTTGTTGAAGATTGTGGATTTAAGGAACTCATGGCAGAGGCTGTTCCTAACTATCGCCTACCGTCACGCATCACGCTTTCACGTACCCTTGTTCCGTGCTTGTTTGATGACACGCAGAAGAAAGTGAAGGACGAGCTCAGCAGTGCTTTTGAAGGGGGAACATCTGCTGTCACCTTTACCAGCGACATGTGGACATCACGCGCCAATGAGAGTTATGTGAGCTTCACTTGCCACCTTCTCACAGTTTTAGGATCAAGCGGTTCATGCTTAACACTCACCACATGGCTGTTAGCCATTCGGCCGAAAACATTGCACAAATGCTTCTCAAGATCTGTGCGGAATGGGAAATACCGGATGGCTGCCACAAGTACATCAGTCACAGATAACAGACAAAACATCCGTGCCGCGGTCAGAAGGCTCTCGTGGACTGTGTGTGCGTGTTTCGCCCACACCCTGCAGCTAGCTACAGCAGAATCTCGATGATACAAATTCGTAGGGAGCACATAAAATATTCGTATCATCCCGAATTCGTATGAGCCAAACAAGTTAAAGCTGATCATGAAGGTGAACAAGAACTTTATTGGGGTCAACTACTTCTTCCTGAAAAAACCCATGATGTTCTTTTGCACTTTTTTTAACTTCGCTGTCCCTCAAGAAAGCCGCCTGAAAGGAATAAAACTGTGCTGCGGTTTCTCCACTCACGCTGCCGGTGCTTACGGTGCGACGCAGTACATCAAGGGCGTCAAGGTCTTCCGACATTGACGGTAGGAGATCACACTCACCAGCATCTTCACCATCACTCTCAGACTCCGTATCCTTTGCCTCATCGACCAATTCTTCGATGTATCGCAGGTCACTACGTTGTCGTCCGCGGTGATGAAGTCTCGCGCCGAAGCTCGAGTTTCAAGGTTCTCCCAACCCTCGATGTGCAAATCGTCGTCAGGCTGTTGGTTTTCTTCAGTCGGAGCTGCATCCGATTCCGCGAAAAATCCCCACTTGCGAAAGCAGTTCGTGATCGTGTCCTGGGTCACATTATCCCAGGACATGGCCAAGAAATGTAACGCGTCAAGCAGGCTAATCCAAAAGTTTTCATCCTTGCGCTCAATTTTTGCCAGGAGCCTCCGCACAAGCAATCCCATGAAATGGTGCTTCACATTTCGGATTATTTCCACATCCAGCGGCTGTAGACGACTCGTGGTGTTTGCGGGCAGGAACCTTACGGCGACATTGCTGAAGTTGCAGTCTTTGGGATAGGCTGAGCACTGGTCAGCGAAAAGCAAAATTTTTCTGTCTTTCGCTGCCATTTTCCGGTCCAAAGTCGTAAGGAACTTGTGGAAAAAATCTGCAGTCAAAAATCTGAGTCAGTCGCTCACGTGAAGCGGTCATTTCGCACGTTCGTATCATCCGCAATGGCTGGGGAAACTGTTCGTATAACACTGAATGACGGTGCATTTTATACAACGTAGTCCGTCTAAAACAACATTAAAATTCGTATCATCGCGAAATTCACATCAACCGTAATCTGTATCATCGAGATTCTACTGTATTCACGATGCAATCTCCAACACACCATCATTTGACCGTCTGTGCAAGAAAGCAAGGCACATCATGGGCTACTATAAGCACAGCTCGTCTGCGCAAAAGAGATTAGATGAATACCAGAAGAAGATGGGCAAAGATCCCCTTTGTCTGGTGCAAGATGTAGATACGAGGTGGAACAGCGAATACCTAATGCTGTCCCGCCTCTTCGACTTGAAGGAGGCTGTCTCTGTTGAGCTCGCAACGTCAAGTAGCAGCATTGATGATCTCTGCTCAGCAGAATGGAAAGAGGCACTTGAATATGTGGAAGCATTGAAACCCTTATATGATGCAACTGTGATAACTAGCGCAGACAAATACCCATCACTTTCCACTCAGATACCAATTATTTTTGGCATGCTAAGTTGCCTCAGCAACTTTAGCGGCACAACAGGCTTTCATAAGGAACTGGCAAGGTCTCTCAATACCAGATTCCCCTTGTATGCCGAGGACAAAGCATGCTTGGCCATGTTTTTGGACCCACGCTTCAAGTCTACGGTATTCATAAACAACAAACAAAAGGTGATGTGGCTGAAAGATCTGGTGCTTCAGGATGTTGCCCTATGCCTTGCTGTGGAAGTCACGCAGCAAGCAGCAGAAGTGCAGGAGCCACAACAGTGTGTGCAGCCATCCTTCGATGTTTGGAGTGCATTTGACAATCTTGCAAGCAGTCAAGTAGCAAGCACACCATTGTCTACTTCAGGATGGGAAACTAAAGCATATTCTGAAGAAGCCCTAGTGAAGAAAGAGTGACCCATGTGACTGGTGGCAGACTGTGGGCACCTTCAAATACACCAGTCTGGCAAAGCTTTGCCCCAAGTGCCTACCCATACCAGCCACTTCGGTTCTAAGCGAGCGTGCCTTTTCAGTGGCAGGGGAGGTTGTCTCTGTTCGGAGGGAGCGCCTCCTGCCCGATCATGTGGAGCAACTTATATTTCTTCATGATAACATCTAGTCATTATATTTCTTCATGGTAACAGCTAGTCATTACTTGCATTGTGCTAGCATGGACATTGTGCTCCAAACAGCAGTGTATGCTGTGTTAACAGACAGGCTGTTGTGTATTTTTTAGATAACTACAGGTTAAATAAATTATTGTTACTGTAGAGGCATTTGTCCTTTGATATTTGAACATGAATATTCATATTCGATTCGTATTCGAAAAATTTGATATTCACACAGCCCTACTAGTTATGTTTGACACAAAGTCCTATTTTCATTTAATTATCATTAGGCTGCACACTAGAAATGCACTCTAGATGAAATTGTTGTATTTCACTCAAAACGATCATTTGTGGTCAACTTAGCAGAGGTTAAATTTCGTTGCAGCAAGCCTCGATGTGCACTTAGAGCAGTCTGTTCTCCACATGAGTCCATGCCAACCAATAATACAGCCCTGCTACAAAGTCCAACAAATTCCACCAAGACATGTAAAAGGAAGAAAAAAAAAACAGAGTAGTGACAACAAGACTCGCAAAATACAAGCAAAAATGCTTGGTATTAAGCGCTCTCACCAGGTAAACATCACAAAGCTCATAAAGCCAGAAGTTGTAGATGGCAGTGGTGATCTGTGGGAAGTCATAGGACTCGAATCCTTTGTTGCAAAGCTCTGTTGCGGCAGACAACCGAGACAGAATCCACCTGTCCATGAGAGCGTCTTCCTTAGGAATCTAGTAGGCAAGAGTGAAAGCAGAAACAGTGCAGAGAGGTATAGCAGGTAGGACAACTTCTAAGCTAATGTATCATCCACAGATCTCCTCCCCCCAGAAGGAAATAAAACAATTCAATGCTTATCGACAAAATCTGCACTTCGGACGACGCCAACAATACCACAATGAAGCTTTTACAAGCAATAATAGCAAAAGAATATAGCCTGACAGAGCCAGGAAGAAAGTATAGCTTGCAACCCCAATACACAATTCATTAAAAGCACCTGAAACCTCAATCTGCTCCAAAAGGGTTCCATATCGTCAACACTCATTGTTTTCAAATTGATAATCAGCCTCAAAATGTTACATTTTTCACTGCTCATCAAAAATATTCAGTAGCCATTGCAATGTGTCTGCAGAATATGTAAAGCTAACTTAATGTACAAATGCACTGCACTGATCATTACACTAACACGTTTACGTGCTGCGCATAGTGATATCCAGAATCATGATTCTCAGACTTTCTATACAGCAGTACTTGCATTCAAACAGAGACACTGACCGGGGCAATGGCCTCTGGCTTGAAGGCATCACCAAGGGACATGAGTGCAAATCGTGTGGCATTCCAGATCTTGTTACAGAAGTGCCGGTAGCCTTCAACACGGTTGATGTCCAGGTTGATATCACGACCTGGATTGCATTAAATTCATATAGGAGGAGAAGTGAATTGAATACAACACTTTGTCTGCTGCTGTATCTGCAGAGCCTACAAATGTTACACACACATTATGACACTTTCATGCACACCATGGCAGAGCTGCACATATGTATGTGTGTGTGCTGGCCTTCAGGCGAGTAGTTTCTAGCCTGTGAACATCTCGTTGGCTGCCTTAAAATGACGTAATATCAAGCACGCAGATGAAAACAAAGTGCTTTGCAGTTGAAATAATGCAAGCAATTGCTTCTCAACAACCTTACCATCAGTTTCACAGCTGGACAAAACAGCTTGAGGCCATACAATGCATGCATAATGAGCCGGCTTATCTCTTTTCTTACAGTATACAAAGGCCAAAGCAAAGAAAGGCACAACTCAGGCAGTGCTTCAACAAGCTTTTGTTGTTCTTTTGCTTCTTATTCAAAGAAGTCATAAATAAGATTAGGCAAGCAGTTAGCATTTTCAAATATTACGATATTTAATATCCCCTGTTGCTCAAATTTTAGCGCTCAAACCAAACAAACATAGACTATATTTTTGCCTGTCTTCTATTTGTACTATACAAACAAGAACTAAAAAAAAGTAGTTTGACCAATTGTTTATGCACCACAGCTTTAGATTATAAAAGAATTTGCCGAAGCTGAAGTCGTGAAAGCTTGTAGCCAGCACGATGAGCTTCAACGGACTGACAACTGGCCAGAGTGTGTGAACAGATGTTTCTTTGTTCATTTGAAAATACCCTGAATTAATGGTGATGAAGTCGAACATCCTTTCACTATGTGAGTAGGATTCGTATTTTTAAACTGAGTTTGAAAATCACAGCAACCAAAATGTGGCGTCTCATGGTGATGAAGCCTTGGTACTATGTTCTGGAGTCGTTAAATTGCTGTACATCGCCTACCGCTGTTCATATAACCCTAACTTGGGCTTAAAGGGACCCTCACCAGCTCTCGCCATACTGAGCTGACAAGCGCAATGCCTGCAATGCACGCTTCTGGTCGTCTCTGCCAAGAGTAACATTGCCTTGCACTGCAGAAGCAGTTCAAATTTCAAATAGAAAGCCATTTCTGGCTACCAGCTCTCCTGTCACATAGGTCCGTCTCAAACATGGAGAGGATGACGACCACAACTGCAAGCGTCTATGTCAAGTGCCATCATTTACGGCACTGTCCATGCCGCCACATCACTCATAGACCTTACCGGAAGTCACCATGCCGCGTAAACTTAATGAAAAAAAACAGAGAGAGTGAAGCGGCGTCACATACACACGTCATCAGGAAGGCGTGGCATAATTACACATATTCAAAAACAAAAAGCAGTGGCAGCGTCCAATGGAAACAAAGCAACAGAGACCATGTCACCGTAGTCATCTCTGAATAACAGGAATGCTAGAATACTTTACACTTCTCTATTGCATTTACTGCTTCTTCTGGTTCCCATAAGCATTCAGAAATGTGTGCTCAAAATTTAAAATTACATCGGCAGCAACCCTGAACATATCTGCAGTGATTGCTGTATGCAGTAGTTCCATTTTAACTGAGTGCAAGGTGCACAATGTAAAAAATGTGGCAGAACCCATCAACAATTAAGCACAATTCTGCCATGAATCACATGCTCGTGTCAAGAAAAGCAATGACCAAATAATGTTTCAACTAGCTCACTGATAAAAAAATTGGCCGCGTATCTCCGTGCTTCGCTGCAAATGTCGTCGAAAGACGATAGTCTTCTACCGGCCGTACTACATGAGAGTCCCGGTTCATCTGCGGTTCGGCACGAGTTTCGGGCGTTTCCTGGGCACGCTTGAGACGGCAGGCATCGGCACGCCGGCGCTTCTCCGCTGCAATCTGCTCGTCGGTCTTTTCCCTGCGTTGTCTGGGCATGTCTTTTAGAGTGTGTTCTATATCAACAAACGGCCATTTATGTTTTGCCTTGCCTCAGCCAGCGCCCCGTCTATGTTGAATCGGCTGCATGTGGCTGGCATTGATGAAATGCAGGCAGCGCTGCGTGAGATATGGACGCCATCTGGCCATGATATCGGGAAACACAAGAAGCTTGCGTAGTAAGCAGAGCTACTGGTAGGTGGCAGCACCGTGTTGTTTTACCGAAGCGTAGGAAACGTCCGCTTTTGCGCATCCTAACAAACATTAGGGTCTTTAGAATTATGCATTTATGTATTTTCTACTAAAGGAACACACCATCTAATACTTGCGTATTGATGTTGCGCCTCAGATATGCGTAATATTTGCTTTTTGGTCGACTGTGATCACAAGTATGAACGCAAATGGGTGGTCGCAAGATGGGTGGTCGTTTAGGAAGGGGTTAACCTTTTGCCATTCTACTGAATCGAAAAGCAGGACAGACACACACACACACACACAGACAGACCAAAATTTCTGCGTTGAAGTATCCCAAGAAAGACTATCGTCGTTAAAAGAAGATAAGCAGCATGCGCACGTGATAGTGAAAAGCATACATAGTACTAGCACTAAGATGTGAGCATTGTTCTCCGCATATTGCGCTGCGGCAACTCTATGAAGGAAGTCATGAGGCCCTCATAGCTGCTTGCGCTAAGCGATCACAGGATAAAAAAAAAAATTGCAGCTTTGGTGCTGATTTTTGCAAGCAACAGAAAAAATAGTCGAGTATTTATTGCTGCTAAGTGCTAGTACTACTTATTGGCAAAACTGAGCACGTCGTCCGTGCATGCATACCATAGCTTGCCACAGGCAAGCTATAACATGCAACAATATTTTATTTACGACTATAAACTGTATTAAAGCAAAAAGCAATAAGCCTAATAATGCTCTCTACCTACCCTGGGACATGTAGGCACAGAGGGCAAAACGCATGGCATCAGTGCCGCACTCTGGGATGCCTCGTGGGTAGTCAGCCTTCTGGCCTTGCTTGGCACGCTCAATCTCAGCCGGATCCAAGTTGGAGTTGTAAAGCTTCTGATTCAGGTCCTATGAAATGCCCACAAACAAGGTTTCAAAGGGTAAGGCTAGAGCAAACATATTAACTGGGGGTGAACATATAGGTGTGATAAAAATGTATAAAGTTGATTTAAGACCTGATAATGCTGTTTGAATACTTAAAGGTCAACACAGTTGCAACAGAACATTGATGATGTCTTGGGTTTCACGTCTCAAACATTCGATGCGACTATGAGAGACACCGTAGAGAAGGGCTCCAGAAATTTCTACTACCTGGGGTTCTTTAACGTGCACTGACTGAGCAGTACAAAGGCCTCAACATTTTGTCTCTATCGAAATGCAGCCGCCACAGCTGGGACTCGATCCTGCAACCTCCGGATCAGCAGCGCAGTGACACAGCCACTAGACCACGTGGCAAGGCAGTTGCAACAGAACAGAAAAGTGCTAGTCAGAACTTCATGAATGACAGGGGTGACAGTGAGCGTGCAGTTAGAGGAGAGGGAAAGGTAAAGGAAGGACAGGGAGTTTAACCAGAGATCCCCAGTTCCTTACCGTGTACTTGGAAAGGAAAAAGGGAACTATAAAATAGTGAAAGAGGAGAACAACATGATGACATACGAAGTCATTGTGACTACACCAATATACAATTGATATACAGGAACATCGTCAATGCAGTCATGATCTGCTGTCGTTCAGCCGCCCAGTTTTTTTAAGAAACTGCAGCAACACCCTCATAGTGACTAGCATTAAAGTTCAGGCCAGTGCCCCAAAATTTCACTCTGTACGAGTGGGAAGCTGTCTAGCTGGCCTAGTAGCTGGTAGTTAAAATAGGTGCACTTGCAGAAAAGGTGTGCGATTGATTCACTATGCCCACACAGTCCATATAATAGGACCGTAATTTGCAACTATATATCCCATCTGATCTCTCACGGCACGACTGTAGCCTCTTTGTACACCTATGGCTCAGAGTGGCCTTCTTAAATACTTATTCTTTTAGTGCTGAAATGGCTGACAGGAGGGGAGGTGAACATGTGCAGTGGGGGAGGCAGACTGCATGTTACCAGCGAGTATGCAGGAAGAAGAGTGATAGTGTGGCTGCATCCTATCTTGCAGGCAATCGGCAGAAGGCTCAAAGGCAACAGGGGCAAGTGCGATATCAGTGGCTTTTAATAAGACAGGTGTTGCTTGCTGAACATGACTGCAATGCGCAGCTTGACCACAAGAGTCAATGAAGAAGGATGTGCAAATAGCAATTCTCAAGGCTGAATCGAATGGTGGCAGAAGCAAATCAAGCTGAATTGAATAACATTTTCAAAAAGTTCTTGAATAGTAACCAGCTGTTCTCACAATTAATGCAAGCTGGGCTTTCCGTACTCGTATTCACACCTTCAGCACTAAAAGCACCAATGCAACATCTGACGCTTTATATGCACAGTCAGAAACACTAATAACCATTGTGTAGCTCGTAAAATGATACCCAAGAAAAGTAGCGTGCCGCACCACACTTGCTCCCATGTTTTGTGCTTACTATACGACAGGAGAAAACGAAATTTACTGCACTTTTGTAAAACTGTTATGTTTATTTTGGTGCTGTTAGCATTCTGCAACGTTCATATATTATTCTAAAAATATTTTGATTTATGACCACTATTTCATTCCAAGATGAAATCAAATAGGATACTATTTGATTCAATATTTAAAATTTTCAAGGGCTCACATACCCCTATCAACGAAGCACATTAGGCAAAGCTGCGCTCACAATGCCCATCATGATGTGAGGTGCAATTTTCAAAGTTAAAAGCAAGCTAACACAATTTACAGTTGGAATGATAAGAGAACGGGCGCAAGCTGCGTTGCCACTGTAGTAACAGCAGTACCACCAACCACACTACCCACCCTTTCGTTTTTCCTGAGCAACTCATTCATAACAATTACTGGTTGTATAATAATTAAATATTAGCACCAGCTAAATGCTGTTAAAACTAGGCAGAACTGTCCAGTTCTCTGCCAAGACTGACTGCATGCTCGTGCTATACATGCACCATATTATAAGGGCATAGCAAACCCCCTTCCTTGGCAACTGCACCACCTACCCAGGCTTTGGGCGAGGAATAAGAGAGGATGAGATAAGTGCAACCCTAAGCACAACCAAAAGCCATTACTAGAGTTCCCAACATGGAAGACCTGGCTGCAGAATGGCAAAACAGCACTGCACACCTCCAGAGATATGCCCTGGATGACATCGATGGGGTCAATCACATTGCCTAGCGACTTGCTCATCTTGCGACCATGGGCGTCACGCACGATGGAGTGGAGTAGCACCTGCAGTACAATAAGGGCGAATGATTAAGTAAAGGAAAAACTGCAGCGATATAGGTCATGTATCAACTGTAAGGTGAACACGGTTCTAATGTTACGGGTGACTTCCCAGTCTCTTCATAAGAAAAAAAAAACAATAAAAGCTTCAACGTAATGCAAGGCCCTTCAGCACAGAAACATTACTTTTAATTGTCAAATTCCCTCAAACCTTGTTAATTTGAACTCGCATAATTCAAACTGGTTCACTGGTCCTGGCAAAGTGACATGTATTTCAATGGGGGGAAATTCTCGCTGATTCAAACCTGAAACATGCCCCACAGTTAATTCAAATAAAATTGCCCAGCCGTGCAGGCTAACTTCCACGCAATTCCAAGCCAAAGGGCAAAATTAAACAGGCCACTGGCTGCTGCAGCTTCGCAAACCTGTAGCCACATGCTCAATCTGCATACATTCTTTAAAGCATCTAGTAGAAGTCGCGCAACCTCGCTTCACAAACCGCTCGCTACGCAACACTGTGGGCATCATCTCGTGCGCTTGTGGGGGTGCGGTCCTTTTCTTCTCCCTAGAGTGCCACGATGTCCTCTCTGCCTCAGGAAAGGAGGACATCTAGGCACTCTACCTCTCCCGTGAGCGCAACTTCTTTTTTTTAAAGAAGAGAGAAATACATCGGTGGTTTGGTCTGGCCTACCATTCGTGAAAGGGAACTGTGGAGGCGCCCTCGCGAATGGCGTGCATAGATGCAGATAACCAGCCCAAATGGCCACCTCCCCCTTGCTCACAGTTCAACTCGTCCATTTTACGGCGACGTGACGCCACTGGCGCCTTGGCGCTGAGTGCTGGTGTGCGGTTGGGACCACGAGGCAGTTCTGTGAGAATGTGACGTGGACTCTGCACCCCACTATGTTGCTCTTGGGTCGGCTGCAGTCCATACTGTTGGAGTTGCATCGAAAAAGGTGCACACAATCACGGATGACTCATCATTTTAATGCTCGAGCTACGTAAATAAACGTGTTTTCATACATAATGTCCTCTTGTATTTTTGCACGCATGCTGCAATGATAGCCTTTCGTGTTCTTATATGCGCATTGCCGTGAAGCATGGAATGACTGGCACTGTGAGTGGTGGGTCTGTTCGGCCCCAATGCATTATTCGGCCATATGTTGTTGGGGGCTGGTGCTTTCACGCATATGTATGGCTATTTGTGCCATATGTGGGGCATGGGTGTCATACGGGTGGTGCTACCTTAGCACCACATATCGAAGTGCATAAGCGTGCGCCTGCATTCTAAGTTCGCATCCTGACTTTTACATATGCTAGAAACAAGTTAATGAAACAGCTAACATTGAAGCCTAGGAAAGCACAGGGGAAGTTATTCCAATTCGTGATTATGATATTGTAATTTTTGGGGTAAGTAGAAAGGAATTAAAGTGGACGAAAAGACAAACCTGCCTTCGGGGATATCGCGTCCGGTGCTCTACCCACTGAGCCACCAAAGCAGGTTTGTCTTTTCGTCCACTTTAATTCCTTTCTACTTACCCCAAAAATTACAATATCATAATCATGAATTGGAATAACTTCCCCTAAGCTTTCCTAGCCTTCAATGTTTGCTGTTTCATTAACTTGTTTCTAACAGATAAAGACGAGCCCTTGACCCCATTCCCTTTTGTTTTTACATATGCTGTATTTCCACAGTGCGTAGTTAATGACATTGCACTCCAAAGAATGTGTGATAGAGCCTAATTTATCATGCATGTGCCTCTAATATTAAAAATGCATGCTGTATTGCTAATTAACGGGACCCCTGCCAGTTCGGACTTCAGTTAATTTGAACAAATATTCTATCCCCGCGAATTTCAAATTAACAAGGTTCAACTGTACTGCAACCAAAAGAGTGTTTCTTTAAACAGCGAGATCATTTCACTACTATTCATAAAAGTTTGTGCGTCTGCCAGTTCCAGGAATCTGTGATATCCAGGAATCCACAAACTGTGGATTCGCTAGCAGCCTAGCAGCCTCACAAATCCAGAATGCTTTTGCTATCAAAAAGAGTTTGCATTTGAGACGGGCATCACACAGGGCAGACATGTAGCCATGATCTTGAAAAAGACAAGCAAACACAAATTCCTGGTGAACATTACCACCATAGACCGATGACACCACTAGTACATCTGGCACATGCTGGAGCAATTCCCTAACTATGATGACTAATGTTTTGACTTGTGATGACTTTGGAGTTGGTTGCGCATGTAGATATGAACATGAAGTCACTGAATATGATGGCTGCCATTTAAATTGGAAGCACTGCCAGATTTTTTGGCTCACACTCAACTGTTACGAGAAGGTAAACATAAAATGGCAAAATGTTTAAAAAAAACAGCACAACAAATTGAGTAAATATGGTGCTTTGTCGACAAAAAGCTCGAAAGACAATAATGCCTCAACTCCTTCTGCTGAGCTGTTCTGGGCTCAGCAGCAATGCTCAAGACATTAAAGATGTCAGAATGACCTTCATTTACAAAAGCACAAATGCTCTGTCTGGACACATAAAGCATCAACTTACAGCAAGTAAATTTTTCCCCTTCTTCTTTCAGCAAAAATTCGGAAAGCAACATCTCCTGTCACAAGCTATTCTGGCAAATAAAGTAATGGTTACAGGTAACTGACCACAGAAAAAAAAATTATTTAATTACAGTGACCATTACTGAGTGAAAGAGATCAACTATTACAAAAATATCACACACACTGATTAAGTAATCAAATGCATGTAAGTGATTACGTAAAAGTCTTGCATATGCCAAAATCCTTTTGCTTTCACACTTGTTGAAACCCACACACACCTCTATACGCAACTAGTAGTACCCAGTTTGAATTCTAGATGGAAAAACAAACCTCCGTGAAAGGCAGCTTGCCCATGAGCTTCGTACATAGCATGACCATCTTGGCCACCCAAAAGAACAGGATGTCATGGCCCGTCTCCAGTAATGTGCCCGGGTAGAAGGCCTTCAAATCAACAGTCTGCACGGGGAATCAAGAACAAGAAGTTAGCAAAAACTGTGACAACAACCACGACAAATCCTGTAGGAAGAAAACATAAGATGACAAAGCTACATAAACTGCTTGCACCGAGGCTGTAAACATTTATCAGAGCAACTCACTCATGGCTTTTAAAGTTCTTGTTCTACCTAACGCAAGTGGCTTGACCACATCGCATATACACACGACTTCGTTATATTGAATCTGACGGGAGACACTGAACTACTTGGTTATATCCATTTTTTCGTTATAATCATCATTGCTCTTAATTGCAATATTCACCATAAGGGTGTGAAAATTTTAACGGGCAATTAAGAAGATGGCACTGTAGCCCGTGGTAATGCTATACAGAGCCACGCATACAATGAAGTTTTGTAAAAGCAGCAAAAAAAAAAAAGAAAAAAAAGAGAGTACTCATCAGTACTGCGCGGGTCCACGCTACCCTGGATGAGCCGCATGAGTTTCTCCAGTTTCACATTAAGGAACGAATGAGTGCACATTAGTGAATGCTGTGAATGAGCAGCAAGCGCAGACTATAAGGCTCGCCATCTTCACTGCTACAACGCACACACACAATGTGTAGGCCAACAAACGTCGATGCGCCGGCTTGACTTGGCCGGCTTACAGTTCCCAAGGTTGCTACATTATGGATGCACTCTCGGAGGCCACATCCAGGCATCAGCATTAGTAGGAATCGCGGGCAGCCGTAATGAGAGAAGTGGATGCAGTAATCACTTCTCACCGCCGAATGTAATGGTGCACAATTGTTTTTGTCCCTCATATATTTGCTTCTTCATCTCTCTCATTAGTCTCGCTCTCCTGTCCTGTGCTTTGCGCTTCACCCTCCAAGTATGCATTGCCAACTAGCCCAAAACTTTACTCTTCTGTCCCTCACATAGCTACTGCCAGGCTGCGTAGTTAGCATGACTTCCGAGATTGGCACAAAGCGATTTCGAAGGCCATGCTATGATATCTAGCTGCTATGAGAAAAAAAAATAATAATAACGAGGATACCAAATGAGGACTGAAATAGGTCGGCGGAAGGCAGCAGCCCATACTGGTGTGCACCGCTGCTTGCACGCGGCAATGTGCGGCAACTTCATTGGGCCATGAGATTGTCGCACGGCCTCGCCGATCACTGTGAGAAGCGATATTGTTGTCATGAAAGTGCAGTAATTTTTGGTTTCGGAGATGATTTTAGCTCATTATATCCATTGAAAAGTCTATTTTACTTTGCTAAAACAAGGTTTCAAATGCCTGTATGTCTACGGGGATATGAAGGACAATTTTATTTACTTTGTTACATCTAATAATTTATTATATCCCATTACATTATAACCAAGTTTCAGAGCAAATCCAAAGGGCTTATCAACGATCTTCGTGACTCTTTTGCTGCTAGGTCCTTACATGATTACAGTATATAGCATAACCAATTCACTGATCCCCACAGCCCTCCTTAAAAATTACATAGGGAAATGCCAACGAGGAGGGCTACAAGAGTAAATACCTAAATGGAGACACAGACAAAGGAATGGGAAAAGTGCCAATACAATGTGAACGAGAATATAACAATGAACCTTTCCTGTTCCTCTGTCAGTGCCTTCCTTACGTTTATACTTTTTCAGGTTTTCTTCCTGTTTGTTGCCAATCTCCTACTATAACACTACCTTCGGCAGAGTATGGTGTTCAGCTACGTAGTTAGTGCATCATTAAGTAAAGGGTTTGTGGTACAAAGTAGAATACAGGGGGGAAAAAAACCCTGGCTTCGGTCCCTCCCCCATCTTCTGCTTTGCAAGATAAATCTTTCAGTTTACATCACACTACTGTGCACCAACTCACTTAACAAGTCACTTTTATGTAGCCTTATGAAGAAGGCTGCTCTACAAACCTGTTGAAACATGAAGTATACTACTGCCCCAAAAAAGGGGAGCAATCTGGTATGGAAGTATGGCAGATATTTTGAACGTGCAAACAACTTCGACTCTTGCAAATATTCAATTGAGTATTTCGTGCCTTCCATGTACAGGCATACATATGTTAGTAAAATTGGCAGGCATCTCAACACCAGGCTGGAAGGGCACTTGAATTCCACAAAAGGGACCGGACACTTTCAGTTTTGCCATGCATACAAGCAACTACAAGTATCACAAAAAGCATGCATCATGAAAAAACAACAGTTTCATACAAGAGCAAAGATCAAACGAGGGAAGAAGCTGTAGACGCCCATTAGACAAGGATAAAGAGGAGGGCGCATGTCAGCCAAGCTTCCAAAGTGCTTCATGATACTGAAGTGACTTTTCTAGATGGAACATGGTGAAAGGTTTTGGTGTCTCTAACAAAAGCTTATTGGCATTTTCTTTTTTTCATGATCGAGTCTTCACCTCCTTTCTATAGCATCAGACATATCCCATTATTAATGTTCCCAAGTTTGTGAATAAACGTTCAGTCACCACGGCATTAAGTCTTTTCTTGTGTCTTTTCCTGTGTCCCAGTAGCTTTTACTGCATATTTGGCAAGAGGCACAAACACAAGTAAACAAATGGTCAATTTCCACCATGCAATAATATGTCCCATTATGCACAACAAGACATTGTACCTGCCTTCGTGGTTACGCCAAGAAAGCAACAAATGTATGACCTGTTAAATTTGTCAACTCAATGCTTTAACATTGCACATGCGTCGCAGACAGAGGTGCCGCAAAACACTGTTGTAGCAAACTCCAGACCTCATCTGGCCATCCAAAGATGGAGAAGGGGAACAATCCAGAGGAGAACCAAGTATCCAAGACATCTTCATCTGCATTGTGAGTGAATGAGAGAGAAGACATACAAGCTCGTTACTTCACGACAGAGACACTGTTACAGAAACTTTAAATTGCTAACAGAAAAATTCTCTGGCATATAACCTACAAAAAAAAATAAAAATAAACACTCCTTGCCATAAAAAGGAAAAGGTTACACTGAAGTTAGAACATGCAGAGGGATTGTATACAAGAGCCAACGTGACATCAGAATAAAATTATATGCACACATGCCAGAATTAACAAGAATCCTTGCATTCCCATGCTCACCAGTGCTTGTACATTAGTACAATTCAGTTCCAACACAGAGCTCAGGACTGCAGTTTCTCTGCAGACAATTGCAGAGAAAGTGCATATAAACGACTGAACTTTTGCTGCAGTAAAAAAGATCCCAATTATTCATTCCCTTCATCATGCAATGCCAATGGTGCACAGCCACCTTGCACTAAATGAAAATGAAACTGTTGCCGGACACAAGTGGCCCTTGAATGGACCATGATACATGGCGCCACACAAGGTAACTAAAAAGAGTTCAGATATCGTATCACAGCATTTCTTTCTTTTTACCCTCCACATACACAGAAATGACAGCTGTTCTTTCAAGTTTCACTTTTGCAATTCGCAGTGATCACCTATAAAAAGTGTTTACTTGGATTTATGCTTCTGATGCTATTACTCATGCCAACCATGCATTAAGGACGCTGTCATCATGGAGTGCTCACAATTCTCTTAAATAACAGAGGCTTTTTAGTTCCAACTGAAAAACCGTAAAATTGATGCACAGATCCCATTAATTTGTGAAAACTCACCAATCGAAATAGTGGCTTTTGTAAAGAGTGTTGGTGCTTTGTTTGAGCAACACGTTTTGGAATAAGCGTGCGGAAATAATCACTGGTAAAATTACGCGGGTCTGTAGTATACTGAACAAATGTAAGTACTCCTTGCCAAAAGACATTAGGCTTCTAATTTATAACAGCTTGTTTGCATCTCATATAAAGTATTGCTACTTGATGTGGGGTACGACGACCCTGGCCAATATTAGAAGCGTCCACATAGTTCAGAAAAAAGCGATTTGTGCCATCGTGAGCGCCCCTCAATACAGTCACACCGCACCACTTTTCCAACATTTGAACCTAGTTCACCTACCACTCTTACACAAAAGCACGCTTTTAAAATGTTATGACGTTATTGTAGCCAGAAAAAAATGGCTTTTCAAGCAACCTATCTTGTCTAAATAAAATACTACACATTACTCGCCTTACTGAAGAGTGGGCACTTCCACCCACTTGGACTAACCATGGAAAACAGATGTTACGACACTCACTGCCATACCATTTGACCAACGCAGATTAGATTCACAACTAGGAATGCGTAAATGTAGTATTAAAGGGGCAGGAGGGTATTATTATTATTATTACAACTCTAACTTCTTGTTGTTGTTATGATTGTTTACCACATTATCATTTGTTAAATTGCTTGTGTTTTGCTAAACTGTGTGTCAAAATATTTTCGTTGCTTTCAACCATGTTACATTTGAGGATGCATCCTTTTCTGTAAAACTTGTATAACATAATGTGGTTATGTCTGTATTTTTATGCCACATGAGGTATAGTGTTAAAATGTTTATGTTTTCGTGTATTTTGCTCTGTTGGTACTAAGTTCAACGGACTGTGGACCTTGTCAAACTGTTGTGGCTTTTAGTATGGCCCCTGACATCTGTAATCTTCGAATTGTGGTGTCGAAATAAAGATGATTCTGATTCTGATATTTAGTGATTGCACTATGGCATACACTTGAGCCTCATTATAATGAAATAATGGATGCAACAGAGTGAACGAAATTCCCCTTGAAAACCCTGTAGTGGTTACAAGCATTTGAAACCCCATTTTACTAAGGTGAAATTGACCTGTGAGAAGATTAATGAACTAGTAAAATTGTCTCCAAAACCAGAAATTCTCCATGTCTGTGTCGACTATACAGTGCAGTTCAACTAGCATTTATAAGTATGGTTCAATCACTTAACAAGTTCACTTCAAAATTGTCCAAGCTGTAAATACAAAAAAAAATCCTCTTGAGGAAAAAAAATAATAGAAGGTGGGGGGTGATGGCTTCACAGGTGCTCCTACTCCTTTCACCATCCTAAATAGCTTCCTGTTAACAATTTTTCTTTTTTTTAAGAATTTGTCACAGTTCAGAAATTGCTTCTAAGTAATGCCTGTAAATAAGCACCTTGAAGAGCAATATTAAACAGTGTGCAATTGAACATAGTCAGCACCTTCTCTTTGATATGAAAACTTCCTTGAGAAAGCTCATATGTTACAGCAGTATGAGGAACACAGGGACAGCAAAAGCAAGACTCCACAGGGATAGAACATTGGAACTTTCGTTTGAGAAAAATGCAGCAAGAGGACAAACAGCAAATGGAGGATGAACGGTAATGGCTATACCAGTGGCTATGACTGCTCAGTTCACTTCCTCGACAATGATGGCATGCCTTAAACTTCAGTTTCAGTTTTACTAGTGAGGTTGCTTTCATGCTTCTTTGACACAAGCTTCGTGACACTTTTTGCCAAAATGCCGTTTCACAGCAGGATGGCAGTACAGTAAAACCTTGTTTATCCGGATCTCGTTAACTCGGAAATTCGGTTAACTCGGACTCGCGGCACGGTCCCGGCAAAACTGTATATACTTCAATGGCGTAAAATGCTCGTTAATTCGGAAGGATTTAGCCGCGCACCGGTTAACTCGGAGAACTCCGGAGATGGCTATCGAGGGACTCCATGCTTTTAGTCGCGCGATCTCGGCGGCTCAAGCACTGCTTGCCGTAACCGACGGTGGAACCCGCAGAACCGGAGTTTTGGAGAAACCGAAACGGAACGAACGACTGCAGCAGAATATGATTATGATGATAGTGAAATGAGGAAGTGGCTAGGTGGCGCTAGTCACCACCCGGCGGAAGCGCTTGGGCCGCCGGTGCATCCAGTGTCTATTAAAAGCGGAACGCACACGGACGACGGGACGGCTTGCGCTGCCATTAGGGGGTGCCACCGCCACTGCCACCACAGTTGTTTGAGCTGCTTGCTACGCCTACGCAGCTGGTGTCTTTGTGTACGTAGCGTGCGAGCCAGAGAACACGCGAGCTCGTACACATTGCGTTCTCCGTCTGTGCTTGTGCCGTTGCCGCCGCTGTCGCGCTTCATGGTGATGGCGACCGCCACCGGAGTGAAGCGGCCACAGCAGCCAGCAATGATGACAGTCCAGATGAGCCGACGCGGCATCGCACCGTGCAGGAGGCCGCCGAAGCCCTCGCGGTCCTCGAGGAGTTCTGTGTCGGTTCTCATGACAGCGAGCGTGCGCACTACCACCTGATGGGGTTGAGGAAGATCGTTCTTTCACAAATTCCGACGACGAAGCAGACAAAAATAACGCAGTTTTTCAAGAAATAAAGGTTTGTCTGTGCCGAGTACATTTTCCTTTTGTTTTCATGGTCCATTCGATAATCCGGAATTCGGTTAACTCGGACATTTTCACGGTCCCGTAAGATCCGGGTTAACGAGGTTTTACTGTACAAAGGATCATTTGCAAAGCAACCGGTAGATGCAGTTTGCCTTTCTCAACTTGAAAGTTTCACAACGCTCTGTCAGCCCAAGAACAAACGTAGTCAGGGTAATTAATGAAGAGAGTCGGGCCAACTGTTGATGATGCATCTGCTGTGGCATTTAGTACTGTTAAAACTTAATGAAAAAATTTGAGACAAGCCCATGTCCCAAGTTTTTTCTGTGAAACTTTTTGCACTAGTAAGTATGCCACAGCAAGCATAACATGCAAAAGAGAGACAACTGCACTCATACCCCTGACACACGGGCATGCTATAGTACTTTAGGTAAGGGGACATCCGCCGGAAAGGAGTTCATGCCCAGTGACACACGACAAAGGAGTATCTCCCTCCCGGCAAAGTTCCTTTGCAGAAAGGTAGATCGGCGATCTACTTTTTGAGCGTAAAGGCGTACTCTCGCCAACAGTGTACACGACCCGTAAACGGGAGAGAACTTTTCACAAAATTACAACACCCCGCAACTATTTTCTTGCCTTGCGTATAAGCTTTAGCTTTTAGCCGTGTAATGAGATTTGTCGAGCCGCAAGGATTTATTTTTACCTCACTCTCAAACGCTCACATCGCCGCCATGCGGGATTCCGGCAGTCATTATCTTTTTCGTCGCGGCGTGAAATGAACCATCAACATTATTAGCCATCAGCAATAAAAACGATAATTTTACGATCCACAATCGTTAAATGTAATTAAATGCGGAACTTTTAAAATGTTTGCTATCTTGCTGTTTTAACAAGGAGCACCATTTTTTGCGGCGTTCGTCTTAGGAACCACCTAAAGAAGTTCACGCGTTGCCGTGCGTCATCGGCGCAACTACTTTCTGCAGAGGGTCCTTTAGAGCAGAAAAAGGGGTCCACTACAAAGGACTTTACTATCGCGCGTCTGTCAGGGGTATCACTCAGTTCACAAAATGAGGTACATCTTTATGCAATAGTAAGTATAGATCAGAGGTGAAAACTAAACCTTGCTTTAGGATGATCTTGCTCTTGGGCACATTAAACCTCTTGGCGGCTTTCTCTGCTGCTTCATCTAGAGTGCGCCCGCTGACCCAGTGATCATTGCTGGACTCCTGAAAGCGAAACAAAGGCAACAAGTGAGCTTCGAGTGCTGAACAAGCAAGACTGTTGCAAGAAGCCATAACATTACAGTGCATTGGGGTGCTAATATTAAAAACAACAACAAAAACATACACACACAATAGAACCTGAAGAGAGGTGATAGAGAAGTACCAGAGCAGAGTTGAGTGGTTCCTGAGAGAAACCTGTTTTGTAATGGGGGAAATAGTATACCCTCTGATTTTGTTCACTTGAAGCCTACATTAAGGCGAGATTAGAAAATTAGAGCCTGAGGAAGCTATATCATCACATTATGAAAAGAGCACTAATAAAACACAAGCGTTAGCCGGGCAATAACATTTTACTACATCTTTGCTTCCTAGTTTTATTTTCCCACTGACTACGCAAAAAGCAAGCTCTGCAATCTATTCGTCTTATAGCCATCAATGAATATCTATATTACTGCTTCCCTTATATTTACTCAGCAAAAGGATACATGAACAGTTCTGTATCTTTTCTTTCTTTCTTCGTCCGTGTTTCTTCGTGCTACTGTGTTTGTGTCAAGAATGCACCAACTAGCCCAAAGAGTGTTCCTTACATTCTTCAGAACTGTAAATTTCCAAAACATCTGTCAATTTTTGAGTGGTATACAGTGGTGCTTGAAGGAGAGGAAACAGGTGCTTGTTCCTGTCTCCCATCATATGACTTGGTGAGAGCCCTGATAACAATAAAGAGATAAGAAAGAAAGAAGGACTCACAGCTCCAGGCTCAATGCCCTCTCCTTCGACAGTGATAAAGTAGGCTGGAATTCGGTGTCCCCACCATAGCTGCCGTGAAATACACCAGTCCCTGGAAAAGTTAAGAAATTAAAAAAAATCAGAGCATGAGATCGCTGCCTTATGGTATGCCTTATGCTAGAGAAACTTGCTGGGTGGTGGGACTGGCACAATTTCCCTGGTAAAATTTCATTAAATCTTGACTTGATAATTTGAATTTATACAAGCCAGTGCGTAGACAACAACACAAGCTTTATTTCTTAACAAAATCCACACCTGGTGCACTGTAAGTTTGTAAAAGGACACACATAGTAACAAATTGTAATAAGTAGTATACTAACACTAAAGGGAAAATGCAGTTTTAAATTACACCCAAATATGCCAGACCTAACCAACTAACATATTTTACACTGAACAAAAAAAGAGAGGAAGCCTGTTTGCCAAATCCAAGCAGCCTTAGAGCTATCCAGATTCTATTCTATCCAAAAATAAGGTACAGTCGAACGTCGATATATCGAACATGGATATATCAAATTATTGCCCATATCGAACGGTTCCTATAACACGCGGGAAATCGCATGCATTTTTAATTTTTTTTCGAACGAAGTTTGACGCATAATGGATATATCGAACTCGGCCACCCCAGACCGCCCGTGCTCCGTTGACAGGCAGCGAGCTTTCCCGCAACACTCTCGAAACTAGCAGAAGCGCGGTGGGCGTTTACGACTGCTGCACACATCGATGGCGCCGAGAGCGCCACTTGAACGTAGCGGCGTACGCATGCCGCATATCCTTGCTGCGTCGACACACTGCACTTGTTGGACTAGCTCCTCCCCGTCGTCGCATCGATCGTTGTGCTCATAGCCTCGTAGTGTTCGTGTGTGTGGAGTTAGGCCTGTCGCACGTCATGGTGTGTGTAACAATGGCTGCAAATGCTAAAAAACGGACGACCCTGACTTTTGCTGCTAAACTAGAAGCAATCCAGCGCGTGGAGAATGGCGAGAAGTTGAGCGTCGCAGAAGCGTTTGGCATACCAAGGAGCACATTGAGTACTCTGCTCAAAAACAAAGGCGACATAAAGGCCAAGGCCGAGAAGAGTCAGCACTCGGGCGCGCGGCGTGTAAGCAAAGCTGCCTTCGAAGATGTTGAGAAGTCGCTTTACAAGTGGTTCATCGACGCAAGGGCCCGAAATATTCCTATATCGGGACCGATGTTGCAACAGAAGGCAAAGAACTTTGCATTCATTCTCGGCGCCGAGAATTTCAATGCGAGCATGGGCTGGCTGCAACGATTCAAGACTCGCTTCGACATTGTCGGGAAGACGGTGTCGGGAGAGAGTGAGGACGCCAATGTTGAAGAAATTCGGAAGTGGCTTGATCACGAGTGGCCCAAAGTTCTCGCCAAGTATGAGCTGAACCAAATCTTCAATGCTGACGAGACGGGCCTATTCTGGCAAATGCTTCCGCGACAAACGCTGGGCACTCGTGGGGACAAGTGCCACGGGGGCAAGCAAGGCAAGGCCCGTGTGATGGTCCTATTGGCTGCCAATATGGATGGAAGCACGAAGCTGCGGCCACTTGTAATTGGCACGTTTCAAACCCCGAGGTGCATGCGGAACTGCCCCAAGCTGCAACCGTTGTACCAGGGCATTATTCGCACATTTAAGTCCATCTACAAGCGTCGGCTGATCGAAATTTTGCTTGTCAAGCTCTGGATGGGCCAAGACCTGAAGATCGATCTTTTGGGCACCATCCAAATGCTGATAGCGTCGTGGGATAACGTCAAGCAGTCGACGATAGCCAACTGCTTTCAGCATGCGGGCTTCGCTGGCTGCACTGATGAGGCATCAGTGGAACAATCCGAGGAAGCTGGGTTGGCATGCGCAGATGAAGAAAGCGAGCTTGCCGAAATGTGGAGCAAGCTGGAGAGCTTTGTTGGTGCCGAGCCGCAAAGCATATGCATCGACGACTTCGTTGGAGGTGACGACAGCACTGGTACAACAGCGGAGCTGACGGATGTGGAGATCGTCGCCGAAGTTACTGCTGAGCAGCCAAATGAAAACGCTGCAGAGATGGATCCCGCAAGCGCTGATGATGCCCCGCTCCCTACATCAGCTGAGGTCATAGCTGCTCTGGCCCTTGTGCGCCGCCACTGCGGCGCGATTGAAGGCACCGGCCTATCACTTGTGGATCGCCTGGATTACATTGAGGACGCAGTCGTCAAACACGCCATTGCCAACAAAAAGCAGGCTACCCTTTTTCAGTATTTTAAGCCAACGCAATAAATGCTTTGTTTGAATCTTCAAGTGAGTATTTACTGCACCATGATTGGTTCATTGGTTGTTTTCCACAAGTTTTTGACGCATTTTTTACTTGATTTTTTATATCGAATTCTGGATATATCGAACTATTTCGCGATCGCCACGCTGTTCGATATATCGAGGTTCGACTGTATTTGAACTATGAGCCCAAAGCTTCTTCCTGCCCCGCCCCGGTGGTCTGGTGGCTATGGCGCTCGGCTGCGGATCCGAGGGTCGCGGGATCGAATCCCGGCTGCTGCATTTCGATGGAGGCGAAATGTTGAGGCCCGTGTGCTGTGTGATGTCAGTGCACGTTAAAGAACACCAGGTGGTCGAAATTTCCGGAGCCCTCCACTAAGGCGTCTCTCATAATCAGAGCTGGTTTTGGGACGCTAAACCCCACAAAACAACAACAACAACAAAGCTTCTTCCTATGGCCAAGACTGTCAAGTTATTTAACAAGCAACATGGTTATTAGAATCGAGGTACACAGGCATGTTGTTCACAATAAACTGATATAGTCAGAACGACTAGCTCAAATGGGGCACGAATATTTGTCCAAATTTAGTACAATAAACTTTTGCTAATCAGACCACTGCAGGATAGTAAAAAGAATGACCAAATTATCCAATGATTCTACCTAAAGGAAACACCAAACCACGTTACTGCTTCATACAACAGTAATATTCGCCAAATTCTGACACGCTCCCTAGTACAATGATGTACACCCAGTGAATAAAATAAACAATGTGTAGTGTATCTCCAAATCAGTCTATCAAGGAAAGGTGAGAGTAGGAAATTTACGCACTTTTTTTTATTTGGAAGATTGCCCTACCGGCACAACATATTCACCTAATTTTTCAAGAGATGCTCCACATGTATGCAAACAAGTTATTTTCATGCATGAAGCCTAAGAGCAATCAATGGAATGGGCCCATTTATCCACTCTTGCAAATTAGGAGGGCAACCCAGATGATGACTGGTAGCTGTGACATGGGAAGGCAAGCTTGCTGTAGACCTAGGCACGACTACAGCAAGTGTGCCATGTCTACGGCAGTGACTGAGATGTCACAACAAGGGCACGTATAGTTCCATATGCACCACGGTAGCATTGAGGCCAGTGGGCGGTCACTGAGGATGTGTGTGCAACCCCAATGCGAAGTCTCCAAAGCACCACTTCTTCTTACAAGTAAGCCCAACAGTGACGTCAGAACCACATGGAGGTATGAGTGCTCATGTCGTGCGTTGGAGACATTCCTTCTGGCATAACAGTTTTGCACAGTTACCTTTGGGGAGCATCAGTAGTAAATTGTTCCAGTAAGTAAAATATGGGTGAATGACTGGCACAATCCACATACATGCATATCCACGTATGTGTATAGGAATAATGACAGTTCTTGCCAGCTGATGGATCTTATCTGAAAATGCTGTTGATCGGGCTACGTGGTAAATGTGCTCAGCTGGTGAATGTGCTCAGCGAAGTGCTCAGCTTCAATAAAACACATCAAGGTGTTAAGACCATCCCGTACAGCAGTGGGTTCAGTGAGACATGCCGGTGGTTCAGGGTCAGCTATGCACGTGCACATCTGTCCTGCTTGTGGCAGTTTCGAACATACCATTGCGGTATGAACCATGCCATTATTGATACTGGCATCCACGTAACCTACAAAGGTGCCCGGCGTGTCATCGAAGCGGCTAAGGTGGGAGACATAATGCCTGTCTTTGTCACTATTAGGCTTTTATAGCTATCTACAGAGCACAATATGTCCCCCTATGTACAGCCAATTACACTAAAGCACATTTACTGAGCAACTTCATGACAATCACATGCCGGATGATGACCTAGAAGCATACCATTATGTAATGCAAAATGTGAAACCAGGCTACTTGATATTCCTTGATATGTACACAGTGCAAAACCGGGAAACAGACAGAAAGAACTATGGAGATAAAGCAATGCCTTCCATCTCTATACTTGAAATCTGGTGAACAGCCTGACTTCGTGTTTTTTGTTTTCTCCTTTGTCCACATTTGCAATGTGAACATCATTACACCATTAGCAGAGCAGAGGTCGTTTTATGCAGACATTCCATGGTACAACAAAATTTTGAGGAAACGAGAGAGGACACACGACCAGTGTGCTTCACCCTTGGGCTCTGCCCTTTTGCTTTGCCCTTGTGCTGGTTTAGGCGGCTTAGGCCTTTACTAACTACACTGCTTGTTTCTCTTGTAATGCATTCAATTCTTTGGAACATCCAAAATGTGTGGCATGACCTCGTGGCTGCTAGTTTAGCATATAAATCCCTATCTTTTCAATTAGCTTTTGAAATCGGGTCCAGTTTATTGGTGTTGCTATACCACATGTGAGAAATTCTGTTCCTATCTTGTGAATTGCAATGACAGTAGTGATAACGCTACCTCTAGTTAATTAATTACTGGTGTTTTATGTGAAAAAAACCTAGATATATGATTATGAAGCATGCCACAATGGAGGTCTCTGGAAATTTTGACCACCCGGGGTTCTTCAATGCATACTGAAAACACATAGCACACGGACCTCTGGTGTTTTTGTCTCCACTGAAAATGCACACCTGCCACAGCCAGTGCCTTTCGGTCCAGCAGCCAAGCATCATAACCACTGTACCACAGCGGCTGACAATGGTGGCTCTGAGTAGGCAAATACACTTTGTGTTTTGTTTGCGACCCCACTGTGCAGGCAGTTAAAGGCATGTTGACAGAAAATTAGTAATACCAATTCAATGTGTGCAGCCCTTTTTTCTTAGAAGCCCTTCTAAGGTAGGTCAAAAACCGGCACTTTCTACTTGACGATAATTGTCTGATGCATTCACTGGATAGAAGGGCAAAGACAGACGGTGCAAGTACTATAGTAAAACTTCGTTATAACGAAGTTGAAGGGGGAGTGGTAATTACTTTGTTATAACCATTAGTTCGTTACAACCAGTATCAATTTCATCTATAGGAACTTCAAGGGGAATTGCGACTACTTCGTTATATCTGGGTTCGTTATAACGAGGTTCTACTGTATTGGGGTCACGATTGAATCAACAACTAGGAACAGGTACTTCCATGCTGACTAGTTCTATTCAAACTTTCCACAGGAATTATTTCATGACTTAAATAACCAGAATGATGGTTTATAGCTTGGTTATGGCAGTCAGGATCAAAATAACTGAAAAATTTAAACAGCTGGAGCCAAATTAAGGAGTATGTATTGTATTTCTGAGATTTTTCCAGAAAATGGGATATTTCTGTGCACTGCATGTGCAACCACACTTGCAACAAATGAGCAAGTATGGTTGCACTCAGAAAGCGGGTGACGCAGCAAGTAAATATTACAAAGACGAGCAGTGGTTGAACAACGAAGAAGCAAGGTCTGCATTAGGTTGGTAGAGTCATAGGGCGACAAAAAAAAAGTGTCTCCAGAACAGCAGCTGATAACAGCATGCAACATCAAGAGCGATGAGCGACAAAACCCAGCCAGATGTCAAGCGTATCAGGATTTCCTGGATTGCACCAAGGAGACTATAGGGCAGGCAGTCTAGGATAATGAGGAGGAACTGGTAGATGTATGAAGGTAACACTTGCTGGACTAGCTGGTGAGACCCATGCGGCTGCTTCCCAAACATTTCAGAGGCACAGTGACAGGTTGTTCACGGCAAGAAACTATCAGTGATCAGCCTTTAATCACTCACTGCAGCATCAGATCCACACAGAATGTGGGTGGCCGGTGCTCCTACTGCTGCCAAAAAATGACAGCAAGGATACATGTACAGTAAAAGCTCGTTAATTCGAACCGCAAGGGGAAGCCGCCTCAGTTTGAATTAACGAAAGTTCGAACTACCAAAAGTGAAGAACAACAACAGTACACTGCGACTCAGTAGGGCATAACAATTTATTTTTTGAAAAAATCTGTGATCGCGGTCTGCCTTCTTTCCTTGAAGGCGACAGCCAGCACTTTTTGCTCTAACGAGCGAATTTGGCGGAAGGCCTCTTCTCCGCCTTCTTCAAAACTTAAGAAGAGACGGGCGGCATTCAATCTGGCCATGACTTCCGCAGCAGAGGGCCGCACTGGTGCTTCGTCCTCCTCCTCATCGTCGTCACTGGCAGCGACAGGATCTGCACTTCTCACCTGACATGTCGTCATCCGTGAGCGCACCGCACACCACTGCACTTGCGTCCACATCGACGTAGTCCGCAAAGCAGACGTCTACCAAAACGTCCGCCATGGGGGCGGTGACGCTGTGTTCGAGCACCGGTGGCTCGTCAGCTTGCAGAGCTTCGGTGCTGAAGCCACAGTGGCGATAGCAATTTGCTATCGTAAGCGCTGTCACTTGCTCCCAAGCACGCACAAGCATGTGTAGTGCACTTAGGAGCGTCACTTGGTAGTTATTGCACAAAATAATTCGTTCCAACATTTGACGCCGATAAAATGATTTTAAATTTTTAATTATACCCTGGTCCATGGGCTGCAGTACCGCTGTCGTGTTTGCTGGAAGGAAGGCCAGCTCAATGGCCTTCGTCTCAACGTTGACTTTATGAGCCGAACAGTTGTCCACAAGAAGCAGGACTTTGCGGCCACAGCGTTCGAACTTCTTGTCAAGCTTCCCTAGCCACTGCGCGAACAATTCACCCGTCATCCAGGCCTTTTTGTTGGCCGCGTAGTCTGATGGGAGGGACCGGATGTAAGAGTCTGGCGTCCACTTCCCGCAGGATATCAGCTTTCTCTTGAAGTGTTTTGGCACGGTATTTGCCGCGAGCACACGCCATCAAGTTGCAGCAGCAGAATCACGACAGACGGAAGCTACTCCCGGCGCTAACAACCGAGGCGTACGACGCACGCCCGAGACGGAGACTGCAGAGATAAAGGCTGGGCGAAGCTACGACGCACCCGATTTGCTGTGTGCTGGTCATGCCATCTGTCGTTTAACAGCAACAGCTACGCAGGATTTGCAAAGGCTCCGAGATCGGCGCTTAAAAAAAACAAATCTTGGAGGTTACGTAGCACGGAGAGGAGGCAGCCGCCGAGAGAGAGAGAGATTGTGGGGGGGAGGGGTTGTGAAGAGTAAGAGGCGCTATTTTCTGCACTCTGGCCTCCGCGGCAGTTTCTCTCTCCGTTTTTCTCTCCGCTCCCTGTCAACGCCGCCTCGTAACTCGGCAGCCGCCCTATCTAGTGACTAGCCAAGCCACCGGCGCGGTGGCGCGTAGTTCGAATTATCCGTGGCGGAACCTACTCACATTCGAATTAACGGGCTTTTTTATTCATAGGCTTGTATGGAGCTTGGCCGGACCATAACTTAGTTCGAATTATCCATAAATTCGAATTATTGAAGTTCAAATTAACGAGCTTTCACTATAGTGCTACCTCTTCCCGCATAAATGATTTCAACCTGGTAAGGGACCCGTACAACTGCAGGGCCAGAGAGCAACTTGTTGCACGCAAAAAGTGCATCTGGTGCATATTGCTTACACAAGTCGTCATAACTCTGACACAGCTGCGTTGGTTCCAATGCAGCTCTCAGACCCTTGCAGAGAGGCATGGGGAAAACATTGATGCACTTTACAACTGTGCAGACAGAGCCATTCATAGTCGTGCCAAGACTATGTACAGTGACCAGCCAACTCGGCTCGCTCGGTCTTTACACCAGCTGCACATTACATGTAAGACAGGGCACACAGGCCAAATTTTTGGCTTAGCTGCTACTTCTGTCTCACTCACGACTGTGAACATTGGGCATGCAACAGTTTTATTTTGACAATCTACCACTGTAATGCCACAGAAAATGCAATCAGGGTGTCATGTTTCTCGGCCTTTTTCAACCCAGCACCTAGTTTAGTTTATCTCATCCATTTAAATTTCTTGAACACTCCTAAACATTGTAATTGCAGTGCATGCTCGGCTTACAGGCACAAAAAGTTGAGGCTCACCGAACGTTCTCGAGAAAGTAGTTCCAGATTTTGACATGGTGGTCAGGGATCAGTTTCAAGTTGCCTTCCCTCACATCCTGTAAGGCACCAGACAATCAAGGTAAGGTTACTAACGCACATGAATCTGCAATAAAGAATTTCAACGCATGAGTTCGAGATGTTCACACACACATACACAAACAAAGAAAAAAAAGCAATGTAACAGAGGTTATGAAATTCAACCTACTTCGGCAATTTCTTCCAAGACACCACGTAAAAATACACAGCAGAATGACTAATTCCACTTATTAAAGGAGCACCTGGGCTTGTTAACTTCAATAAATCAAAAGAACCACTAGTGGGACAACGGTGATTTGATGTGCTCACGTTCTGGCATAATTGATCATTAGGAGGCCCAAAGCGGCATATTCATTTGAGTTGTTTAGTCACATGAAACTGCTGGCTGATGCCACTGTGAACTACTGGGTGAACTACTGGGTGATGCCACTGTTAAAGCATGCAAGTGTGTCCCACATCATAGTTTCTTTACATGTACAACTTCTATCAGATGCAAGAAGATGTAACCTAGTGGCCATCACCATTCACTTAGTGAAAGCCTAACTTATGGTCGCATAATAAAAAATGAAAGCCGTATTTCGGTAATCTTTCCTTCAAGAAAGGCAGTCACCTCTTTAAAGGTCCGTCCATAAAGACCACTGGCAACGTTATTTAATCCCTCGAAGTTGCAAGGTCCCATGTGGAGAACATTTTACCAAAATATGCCAATATTACACTGTTTCATTACTGGACATGTCAGAATCAAGTTAACATGTTGCATTGTTTACGTGCCATTTTTCGCTTTGAAATTACTGATAAATTGCATTTTCAGTTTGAAATAATGCGTCTGACGTAATTCCCCGTCCTGTACCACTGCCAAGACAGACACAGAAGGATTTATTCAAATGGAGCTGCTGCCCTTCTGCATATAAAATATTGCATATAGACCAACCTTGACAGCCTCGGCAGCCATCTGGGAAAGACTCAAGAACCACTGGGCCTTCGGCAGAGGCTCCACAATGTCCTTCGACCGGCTGAAAAGGAAATGCCACTTGACAAAATGTATCCATACCTTAATTTTTTTTTATACTAATATAGGTGCTTAAGTTGGTGTTCAGACAATGAAAGGGTTTCCTCACTGGCCTTGCAAAGCATCCACATTCCTCCTGTTCCTTCTTCCCATTAGAGCAGAGTACCTCAGTTTTAAACATTTAGATTTCTACCCTCTTTTGCTATGACACATAGGCAGCAATTTAAGCCACTCCAATGTCCATTTTTACTGAAGCGGCAGTGGTGCATAGATGGAGGCTTAACAGTAGTAAATGCCCAAGCTGGGAACTCTCTTATTACATGAGCTATGCCTCTTCAGCTTTAACAAAAAGCCAAGTTACCAGCCCTCACGCTCAGCTCAATTGTCGTTTTAACAGTGCAAAGGCAGTCTTCTACATTTCATTGCTGGCACAAGTATGGTGTGTTGGTGCAATGAAATTTATGATGAGCAGATGTGCACAAATGGATAGGTTACACTAGTACGAGTGAAAGGCGCAGCGGCGCCATGAAAGCTTGGCTAGAACTCCACTGAGCTTGCATTCCGCCAACGGCACAGCTACCACCGAGCGCAAGTTACCGTATTTGCTCGCGTAATTCGCGCACTTTTTTTTCGTGATTTTAGAGCTCCGAAAAGGGGGTGCACTAATTACGCGGATATTTCGCGAACACATTTGAAATAACGTGTAATACAATGCAACTAGCGCAGTAACTCTTTTGGATGCGATCTCACGTAACACTGCAAAACGGTGGTGTGAGAGAATACAGCTGCTTCGGGACACTTTTCGCAGTCCCTTCGCGTTGTGAGCGCAGCACGTAGAAATGTTTACGAGCCGCCCGCTGATGGCTGCCGAGATAGCGCTGGCGCGCGTGCTATCTCGGCAGCCGTGCGACACTCCCCCCCTCCCCGCCTCGCGTCTTTTCATGCTCGTTAAAGACGGGCAGGGCCTTTCCTCCCTGCATCGACGGCAGGTGTCCTGATCAAAGTGATGTTATCACATCCACCCTTTGAACAACGGAGACAGGCTGGGCGCGTTTGATCTCTGCTTCAGCCGTTTTCGTTGCCCCACTCACATGCTTTTATTCTAACGACCGTACTTTGGGCTTCAGGGGCTTCCGGAGAAAAGAGTCGGAAAAAGGGGCATCGCACTCGCAGCTGCTTTTGCGTATGACTGCGCTCGCCTGCGCAGCGACGGGCGGGGCCGTCGGGGAGCACAAAATATGCGAGGATTTTTTATTTTTTTATTTTGCAAAGCTGGCTAAATATAAGAGGTGCGCAAATTACGCGAGGGCGTAAATTATGTGGGTAAATACGGTAATAGATACCAGTTCATGTTGCAAATGACTTGCGCAGTGGACCAGTGACAAATAAATTAATTCTGCTCTTTCATGACATAGGTAGTTGTAAAATCACTGTCAATGAACCTTGCAATTAAAACATTGCTAAGCTTCGCTCGTCTGACTGTACTGTGTGCAGGCTCACATAAGAAGCTTAGTTGTCGGTTTCAGTTACTATTTCTGTTTTTCAACTGTTACAGAAAGTGTGCATGTGAGTGCAGTGAATAGTCAGCGAGTAGTGAAGCAACATTTTCATGGCAGAGGTAGACAAAAGGAACCTTGTTCAATCGGCGCAACTACAAGAATTGCAAAAGTGCTAGGAGTACCTGCAAATGGGCACAACCATGGGGTTGTCTTTGGTGCCTCGGTAGAGCCCCTTTTTCTTCAAGGCCTCCAAGACGGCCTTGCGAGCCTCGAACCGCTTCATCCCCTACAAAATTCCAAACATAGTACATACGCAATCAAGTATAACCTCAATATATCAGGATGTGAAACGAAAATAAAATTCCTAGGAGTGCTCAGCTTTAAGAGACATAAATGTGCAATGCCTCAACACTTGACCTTGACATTCAAACCCAGGGCCTTGGAGTTCGAGTGCCAAAGGTCATGCATTCATGCCCGATAGCTATACAATCAATAGCGTGTGGCACATACCTACATATCCCTGGCCGAGGAATGCGGGTATGTGCCACACATAATCTGATTATCCAAATTTGTGACCTAAATGGCAAACATCATGAAGCATTTTGCATTATGCAGAGCTCACAGAAAATTCTCCACAGCCAGGCGAGATGGTACCGTCATCTTCAATTACTGTGATGAAAGGAAGCTCAAGGCGCATCGCAACCTCATAGTCATTGTGGTCATGAGCTGGGGTGATCTTCACAGCACCTGTAGAGCAGAGATTGTGCACAAACAAACAGGTTTTACAGGGAAAATCAGGCAAATGAAATGTAAAAAGCAAAAAAAGGAGAAAGAGAGAGAGAGACCAGAATCTCTCTACTGCATTGCAATTTTTAGTCAGATTACAGTTAGTAAGTAAACGTTGAACTAAGAACATCACATTGTACAGTTAAGTCCCCCAATAAAACAACTTTCAATATAATAAAATTCTTGATATAATGAAGTCTAGTTGGAATTTCATAATCTCATGTTTACAGACCACTATATGTATCCTAAACTGAACATAATGAAGCATGTTTACTCACAATTTCAACACAATAAAGTTTCACTACACAGTCAAAAAAGAATTCAAAGGCAATAAACTCAAAGTTCTGCTTATGCCAGTGGTCAAATGGAAGGATTGCACGTGACTTATGAGACTGCCCTTTTGAAATTACAAGCCACACAACAGTGCAGCCACTGAAGCAGCAAAGCAACATTTGAGGGGAAAAGTATTTAAATGCTTACGCCTCTAAAAAGCAGGGCGGAGGGGTGGCGCAACATGCAGAATGCACGATGTGTGCGAACGGCCTAACACACTGTATAGCAGTGGTGCAGGCTACGCACCATGCAACCGGCATAGTTCTGTTTTTCACACTACCTGTGCTACGCATCAGTACCTAATTTGGTGTTATCGCCCCATGCTAAGAGACAAGCATTAGTTGCCACTGAAGCAGTGGTACTAAATGCAGTGGGATCTCAAGTCATCATGATTGCTCATGAAACTGATTTCACCGATAGGTCAGTATCGTGCAAGCAATCTTGATCAGGACCCACGAGAAAAGGTGCTGCTACTTGCTTCTGGGTATTCCAGAGCTCACGTGCACCGATTCCTAACTGAAGTTATTCTGGACTTCAGAACAACAGGACATACTGCACTGAGAGCAATTGGAACTACAGTCAACTACCGATTTTTCGGACCCCCTCGGGAACGCAAAAATGTCCGGAAAATCGGGCAGTCCAGAAAAACGAATGCATGCAAAAACGCACTAACTTACCGATATTTTTCTTATTAAGGGGGTCAACGACGAAATACTACGCTTCAGAAGCACCAACGGCCAGCAGGTGTGACGTGCCTGCGGGCCGCGGTGGCAGCGCTACTAAGAGCTTCCACCATGTGTATGACATCGCGCGCCTTACACTGAGACAAAACGAAATTACTGCTCGTTGTCACGCTCCCTGCTGTCAAGGGTTACTGATGCGCCGTTTTGACAGCATGGGCGCAGCCAACGCGCGCAACGCCCGCGCGGAACCGAATTCTGCCGAAAATCGCGGTCGTGTTGACGAGTTCACAGATGGCGGCCGCCACACACATAAAGTACATGCGCACTGAAAGCGCTGCAGACAAAATCGCGGTCGCCGTGATCACGAACGCCAACGACGCAACTCTGAAAGTACGCGCTTGGCCAATGCCCGAATGGAGGTTTTACCGTTCGCCCGGTTCAAAAACCGCGGTCGCTACCGGCGCGGTCTTGTACGGCCACCACCAGTCTGAAAGTATGCGCGCGCCCAACGTACTACAGCGAGTCGAAGCAAAGCTGCTTTCCGCAAACGCTGCGAAAGAAACTGTGCTAGTCGCTATCACGGATAGCGGTAACGCAGTTCATGAAGGCATGTATGCGAAAACGGAACTACGGGTTGCTGTCCAAAGCAGACGAGAATGCTCTCGCTATCATCGCGATCATCGATAGCGCCTATGTACACCTCCCAAACTACGCGGCCAACGCAGCGGTAGTTCAAAGGCAATAGAGCCATAGAAAGGCCCGAAGCGTTATAGCTTTCCTGTCGATCGCTATCACTACGGCGGGGCGGACCTTGGCACTCCGTTTTCGGTTGGCCTCTGGTGCACGCGATGCGTCGCACAGCCGCAGCGCTCTGCACTCAGGAGGCTCCAAGGGTCGTGCGTTCGAACAGCTCATTGTGCGGCCAAGTAAATCCAAATTAGCGAGAGTTCTATGCCAATAAACGAAGCGTGTGCTTGCGGGGAACAAGAGGTGAAGTCATAACAATCATATTTTCCGCACTTGTCTGGTATTCTAGACAAAATGTCGCTGCGACGAAGTTCCTCGGCTACGAATTTCTCAGGCGTCCCTTCAGTTTCTTCGAAGCGAGATTCGAGGGTACGTAGTTTTGACGACTTCAGACCTTTCGTCGCGTCAAAAAGTCCGAAAAATTGGACGGCGGAAGGTTCGAGCGTCCGAAATTTCGGACTTCCTTATACGTTGATTCTGTGGGGCTTGTCGCGGTGCCACGAAGACGTCCATATCGGGCATGTCCGAAAAATTGGGCGTCCGAAAAATCGGTCGTTGACTGTATATGTGATTTTACTGCACATGGATGTTTTGTTTTCAGTGAGTACTCTGCTGCAAAAACTTGAAAGCAGCTTGGCTTTTTTTCTTTTCTTAAGTGCGGATGACATTAGGGGCCTGAGCTGTCGTCCCTCGTTGGGCATCACGCATGCAAGAGCACATCTATGTAAGGCATACACCGATGAATAATAAACTACCAGATTAGTACTATAATGAAATAAAAGATACACATAAAGGTAATTAATCAGATAACAAGATAAAATTAAGCAAAAATAATTTGAAAATGCCCGTGATAAACACAACATAAACACAAGGGAAACACTGGTGAATCACTCCTCTGCACTTTGTACAGCTTTCACTGCAGTGGAACTGGCTTACATTTTTTTTATTTGCTTGCAGTTGTCCTTTGCAGAGCTACAGAGTCATAAAATTATGTACTGCGATTTAGCATTATTCTGTGAACATGGCAACAACTGAAATTTGTGGCACCGTACCAGGTTCTCCTAGATTCTTCAGATATACACACATGATGTCACAAAACAGAAAACATGGTCACAATGTACTGAGCTGTTGTAATTCAGTTTGTCACCTTGAATTCACGCAATTTTATACCGAAGCTATTTTGTTTTTGTGGCGTAATACATTTTTTTAACATTGCATTTCTCTCTGACTTAAATGCAGCACAACCTTGCACGCGCAGCCGTGCACGCTGCATGATGTCCGAGATTGCATCGAAGCTATCTTGGAGACCACACCCCGATTATGCTTAGGCTTAACTGCACCAGCATGCACCGCAAGCATGGCAGCATGCGGCAGTGGGCGTGAGGGAACTGCGATAGCACGGAGGAATGCAGCACTGCGAGAAAATTTTATTGGACTAATGAAGACAAAAGACAATGAAGCCAAAGAGGGCACAAGGACATTATTTGTAGTCACAGTTTTGATGCTGTGAAAAGGTAACTGCTAGAGCTTTTGAAACGACAATTTATTGGTTGCAAAATGATTTAAATATTAGATGGGCCCCGAAGGGGTTTTCTTGGCTTTGTACAAATGCAATGGGCTGGTAGCTCAAGTTTTCTGATCACTAGCAGACTAATACTAGTGCTCTGTGTTAAGTGTGCAACTTGCTACAAGGTTTTGAATATGCACATCGTTAAAAATAGATGCGGCTCAACCAAAAGAGGCGCCTGACAATGGGCCTTGCAATGGGCACAGAAGCAACGTGGTTGCTTTTCCCCCGATTGATGTCATGAGCACCGGAGGGCCAGACAACAGTATTGTCACGGCACATGGCAGTGTCACCGGCGCACTATGGTGGTACAGTCGGACCCTGCTACAACAAACGCCGCTTAACAAAATTTCCGGTACAACTAAAAATTCTTGGTTCCCCGTCAGCAGTCCACAGGAGTCAATGCATAAACATGCTCGCCACAATGAACACTTTTTTTATGCCGTTTCGCTTCAACAAAATTTGATGATGCAACTCTAGGCTCGAAAATTTGATTTGCTGTGCAGTAAACACAATCACAAACATTTTGGCGCATTTCAGAAGATAAAAATATGTCTACGAAGTCGAAATCGCGTGTTGACGCCACCAGAAACAGCTGCTGTTGACTGCGTGGTTGATTACTGACGTCTACCGATGTCGTCTACCAATGTTTGTCGAGATCGCGTGCCCGACTGCCCCTCTCCCACCGGCGCCCCTTATGGTCCTTCGCCCGACGAAAGACGGGCTGGGTGCTTCCTCTCTGCTTGAGGAGCAGGCGACGACAGCCCTCACACATGGTGCGATGTTATCGCATGTGCAGTTTGTTAGGCAGAGACAGCAGAGTCGTTTCATCTCTGCTTCAGCCGCATTTATCCCTAGCACTAGCGCACTTTTACTCGTGTGTAAAACATACAATGTGAAGGCGGTGTTATCGAGTTAGACTCGATAAAACCAACTAACAGCGTCCATATCATTGCTATCGTAATAACCCCACGCACCCTACGGTCGACAATTTTTTTTTATGATCCATGCACCCCACCACCCCTCGCCCCCACTCATTGAGCGCCGCATTCACTCGAATCTAACGTGCACCTTTTTTCCAATAATTCAGCCCCAAAAATCATATGCACGTTAGAATCGAGTGCAAATGAACGCACTGCTACCACTTCGCCACCGGCATTAAAATGGCCACCTTCTATGCATGCGCTCTGGGCGCTGTTGAATGATCACAGGTGAAAAAAAAAAACGAACTAGTAGTGCGGTGGTCATTCGCACTCATAGTTCCTGTAGTTTCTACGTTGCCATCAGTCCCGCGCGTAGCGATGCCACGAGGCACATCATGTGTAGGCCGATGATACTCGAAGCGCTGACTTGGCCATCTTGGGGCCAGCCAAAGTCGCTACATCGCCGATGAAATCTCAGGGATGCCCAGCCGCAGCAGCTATGGGTAGTGTTCGCTGCTGGTCGTAATGGGAGAATAGATGTTTGTCATCACTGCACGCAAAACAGCTCATCATCGCATTTCTCCCTCATATCTGTGCTGAGCCTGAGCCTCAGCCGTGCACGCTGCATGACGTCCGAGATTGCATCGCAGCTATCTTGGAGACCACATCCCGATTATGCTTAGGCTTAGCTGCACCAGCATGCACCGCAAGCATGGCAGCATGCGGCAGTGGGCGTGAGGGAACTGCGATAGCACGGAGGAATGCAGCACTGCGAGGAAATCATGTTACCGCTGCTTGCACACCGCTACCGCCCGGCAACGTGTGGCAGTTATATCGGGACGCAGGAGTTACCGTATTTACTCGAATCTAGGCCGGCCCCGATTCAAAGCCAACCCGCAAAAGTCCGAAGCCCGGAAAAAAAAACTTACCTCGAATGCAGGCCGGACAAAACGGCGAAGACAGCGTTCACAAAAAGAAAACATTTATAGAACGTGAAACGGAGCAGTTGGTTCACGATGCAAATAACTCGAGAAACACAGAGCCGCTAGTCCTACTGTGTGTGTTTCTTCTTTGGCGCGGTTTTTTTCGCACTGCTGCTAGTTATTTGCATCATAAAGATGCCGCGCTCATACCGAGTCGTCGTCGCTGCTTCCCTCGTCGCTGACATCTTTGTCGCTGTCTTCAAACAGTGCGCAATCCTGGGTGCCATCAAGCGCATTGGATATGCTGCACTTCTTAAAAGAGTGCACGATCAAAGTTCCTGGGATATCGTCCCACGTTGCAGCCACCCAGCCTGCCAACTGAGAAAGTGATGCCCGCTTGATGCTGCCCGTCGGCGTCAGCTGGTGGTCCTCCTTGCTTAGCCAGTCCGTGTATAACCCCCGCAGCCGATCCTTGAACGGCTTGTTTATGCACACGTCAAGTGGCTGCAACTGGCCCGGCATTCCACCCGGTATCACCGCGAGGTCGGTGTTCATATTGGCCAGCGCAGCCTTGACGTTGTCCGTCAAGTGCCCGCGGTACGAGTCCAGCACAAGAAGAGAGTGCTTGCATAGAAGGGCGCCTGGACGCCGCCGCCATACAATATTCAGCCACTCCTCGACCATGGCGCTGGTCATCCACCCGTTCTCGTTGGCCCGCACAATGACGTTTCGCGGGAAGGCCTCTTTGGCGGGCAGCGTCTTCCTCTTAAAAACAATATAAGCAGGGAGCTTGTGTCCGTCCGCTGTGCAGCACAGCATCACAGTCGCGCGCTGCTTCTCATACCCTGCAGAGCGCACCTTCACTTCCTTGGCCCCTTTTCGGAGACTGTGTACGCTACCGGCATATCAAAATATACCAGAGTTTGGTCCGCGTTGCTGATTTGGCCTAGCGGATACGCTCTTGCTCTTCTCTTTCGCAGCACGAAACGCTGGAACTCCAGCAACTTCTCTACATAGTCAGCTGGTAACTTTTAGGCGATTGAGGTGCGACGACGGAGGCTGAAGCCGAAGCACTTCATGAATTTCTGCAGCCAGCCTCGGCTGGCTTTGAAGTCTGCCACCGACACACCTCGCTCCCTTGAAAGCTCCCTTGCCTTGGCCTGGAGCACTTCCGTCGTTACTGGAAGGGCAGCTGCTAGCTGCGCCGGAACAAAGTCGGCCAATGCCGTCTCCATTTCAGGGTGACGGCCTTTCCGTGGACCGGTAAAAGCCATCCTCGTTGCGGCGCATGCAAAGAGCTTCTCCCGTTGGCCCCTCCAGCGACGCACATTTTTTTCGTCCACTCCAAAGTCCCGCCCGGCTTGAACGTTGGACGACGACTCCGCGGCTAGGACAACTTTCCTTTTAAAAGCGGCACTATAATGGCACCGCCTGTTTGGCGCCATTGCGCTACGCCACAAAGACCACTCGAAGCGCGACTCGAAATGAAAACGGCTTGCCTCAACACTCGCGCCACAATGATCAAAATGGCAGCCTCGCGTGTGTACTTAAGTCAGGTGTTGGCTCGGCTACTAACGGCTACAGAACAGTCTAGGTGGCGTTTTCTAGGTGGCGCTAGTTGTGCACCACTTTTCTCACTGAAAAATGGCGCGTTTTTCAAAATCCTCGAATCTAAGCCGACCCTGGAGTTTGATACAAAGAAATTTGAAAAAACTATCCGCCTAGATTCGAATAAATACGGTATGAATCGGCTTGCCGAACATCTTCGAGACACCATGGATAAAGTGAAGCAGGAAGGCCACAGCGCGACTGTTCGAGGAACTGCAAGGGATCAAAGGTGGCGGGCCGTTTATTATGCGAGTGCGTTCATTATGCGAGTACTGCATTTGTTTTTATGAATGTGGGAACGTTGATTACTAAGGACTTTTTTTTTTCTGTGTTACAAAAAATGAGTGCACGTTACAACCGACTTTCCTTTTGGAAAGTCGGTTGTAACGTGCAAGTCGGTTGTAAATGAGTGCACGTTACAACTTTCCTTTTGGTCGCGGGAAACAGGTGCGCACTGTTATCGAGGGTGCGCTAGAATCGAGTAAATACATAAATCTCCCAGATTCCGTTCCTCCAAACTTGGCAGGTATGGTTTCAGTACTCGTGGTTTCCGAACCATTCTGACTACCGCCATGATGCCAAGCACAAGACTGAGGCAAAGTCTCTTTGTCCTACCAGCTTAGGTCAGCTATATTTTTTTTATTTCACGACAACGAAATTTTTGCTTCCACACAATTTTTTCCATGCACTGTCAATTTCGTTGTAGCGAGAGTCGACTGTATTCTGAGCATCCCTGCATATTGAGGCCTCGGCACATTGGCTACATTGGAAGGTTAGCTGTTGCTAGCGTGCACCCCAAAGCTAGGCAAGTTGAGGAGGAACAGCAGTGGTGAGGAAGGCAACAGAAATAAGCCCATAGCTGATTTGGTTTTGCAAAGTGCTTCGCTTATTTATGGTGTCAATGATTTGATAATGACGTAGGCTGATCAGTGACACAGTGTCAAAAAACCATTTCAGGGACCGTTTAACATTTAAATACAACTCAAATTGAGTACTTTTCTAATACTTCCATGTTAAATTGCCGAAAAGTTTACTGCCAAACATAGCCAAAGAAAAAGCAAACTTTGCACTAATGATGCATAGCACAATGTCATTCAAGTTTGCTGCCCTATTGTAGGGCAGCAAAACTAACAATAGGCCAGCGAAACTAACCTTGTGTGCACTGCAGTGCAATATGTTATAACAAGCTCCTCTTTGGGATAAGGATAACATGCAGAACTGTAGATAACAAAGGCTACACACAAATGCACTGGCCTTTACATCAGTGGGAATAGGGGAGTGGTCTGCGGCAAGAGGTTCAGGTTCGTCAAAGTCAGACACTTTTAGAACTGCTATCCTTTGTTACCTTTTTATGGTGGTGTTAGGGCCATTTACCAGTGATTTACGGTTGTGCTTGTACATCGAAACTGGGAGTCTCCCATGAAAGTCGGGAAAGCCAGCAGGTATGTAGCTGTAGGTCAGCAACTACACACCTGCATGTGCAATCTTAACGAGGAGCTCATAATGCATAGGCAAGCATTTTATTTTTTCCTGTCAAATTGCAGCACATGCCCATCATACAGCTGCTGTTTTTGGCTCTGCAAACCAGAAACAATGCCTTCATTTGAACGAAGTGTCATACGTAGAGACGTTCCCCATGTCCCACTTTCTTGTTTTTTTTTTAATGTCGACCATGCTACACTACGGAAATTCGTTAAGCCAACTTTGCCACGTTATGTCATTGTTATGTAGTATACATACTAAAAGTGGGATGGGTAATCGGACATGACGCATTTTGTTTCTTAATTGTAAGCTTCAAATAGTTAAAGTAGGTAAAGGTGGGTGCAATTAATCAAACTGACTAGCAAACACTAGCCATTCAAAAGTTTAGGTATTCACAGAGCCCTAGTAATTCTAATGCAAGAAAAATTATTTTTCGCTTAGGTATCCCTCTTATGACTTTCCGAGTCAAGCTGCCCCATACAGCACTGTTTCTTGCCAGGCTGGAAGGGAACAACATGAAGCAGACAAATACACAATCGCTCAAAATTAGGTGTGTGCAAATATTGGAAATTGGAAATAATTTTCAAACAGTGTGTGCTATTAGATTAGTACCTAACTTTTACTGTCTGACCTATCCAAGTTGGTAATTAAGGGGCAACATATGCTATGTCTCGTACCAAGTGGCCCCCTCCCGCATGTAGTATGCTTCATTGCACAACATTCGTGTAATGTAACCCAAGCTAGCACTTGTGTACTGCGGCCAAGCTAAAATGTGAACTGTGACAGGGTTAACGCCGAAGTTTGCTCATTTCTCTGTAGTATCATTCATTCTGGCTTGACTGTCCTGCAATATGTATTCTTTTCCCCATGTTTAGAAGTACACCCTTCTCTCTAATTTGACATAGTATTACTAAAAGAAATGAAATAGTATTTGAAAAATATTCAATTTGATTGCACTCAAATATTAATATTCAAATTCATGCCACACTAAAAATTTTGCTATTCACACAGCTCTGCTCAGAATGTCTTTTTTGCACTCACCTGTGCCAAACTGCATGTCGACAAACTCATCAGTGACAATGGGGATAATTCTGTCACAAAAAGGGTGCACCACACTTTTTCCAAGCAAATCAAAGTACCGGGGATCCTCCGGATGTACAGCCACAGCAGTGTCGCCCAGCATCGTCTCGATTCGCGTCGTGGCCACCACCACTTCCTTATCTGGTTCGAGAATAAATCAAATGGTGAGGAAATGGTCAGGAAAAAGTGCACACAGCAGGTGGTGTACGCATGTCATGTTTATGGTAGTCACTGTGTTCATTCCCAGACTAACCTTTGCTTAAAAGATGGAGAACGTTGCTGTAATGTGCAATAAATCCAGACACATTAGACGTCCAATACCCCTTGTTCTGAATGCCCCAAAATTGAGCTCAATGATGCCCTTTGGATTCCACCATTGACTTTCTTGGCTTCTATGAGCATCTCCACCAATGCATATGCACAGAGCTATTGATTCTTTTATGTACCAGTGCAGGGCTGCCAATCACTTGCCTCTCTTGTAGTCTGCCGCCAACAAGTATGTTTTTTTCCTGAGGTCTGTTAAATGAAACATTTCGTAATTATTTGCCTAAACGCACACAACCATCAAGAACTACTGCTTGAATTTATTCTTTATTCTTCCTTTTCCACAATTATTCGTGACAAGCACATGGGCAGCTTACCATGTTTACATGGCTGTCAACCTATTTGGTCTAAGTTTAAAAAATCAAAGTTGGTGTGTTAACACACTACTGAAATCAAAATGTGAGCTGCATTGTAACCAATATTTCATCTCTGGGGGCTGCACAATAAGCAGCATGTACATACATGCTGCTTAGGTACATGCACACTTGCGCCCAATATGAGTTGCAACATGTTGTCCGAGCTGAAAGTGAAGCCAGCACTCCAAAGCAGCGCTGTCATGGCAAAATTTGCTGAAGCATACACTGTTTCTGCTGCTTATACTCTCTAAACCAATTTAACAAATACCAGCATAACCATTCAGGCTTAGGGCCCCTTCAACCATGATCAACGTGTTGCAGCTCATATTGAGCGCAACTGTACATGAAGTTCTATGGAAGACTGAAGGGCAGTCATAGAAAACAGTGCCTATAGTTTGCTCTGCACAATAAGTGGCTATGTTGTAAGTGGCCTGAACTGCAGTAGAAACACACGTGCACACACATGCACGCATGCACACACATGTACACACATACATACACACACACTCTGACACATACATATGACGAAACGAATATCAATTGTGCGACGCAGTTCATCGCCCAAGCAGCCATTTCACGGAGTGCCAGAATACCCTCCTTCTGGTAAGAGCCATGCAACAATTAACTATGAGTTGAATCTACAAAAGCAATCTCGGCCAGCAAGCACTTGTAATGCACACAAGTAGCATGGCTCAGACCACCTTCAAATGGCAAACAAAAATGCACAGACCTGAATCCACCACTTGGTAGGCAAATGAGACAAGAACACCAAACTCGACCTTGTCCTTATAACCTGGCACTGGCAGAAGAGTGCGTCCAGGCAGCTCTTTCTTATCAACCTGTCAGCAAAAGAAAAAAAAATAGCATCAAAAGATGCACAGACAGCTACTGTTTAATCAGCCACAGAAGGCACACTTGCAAGATTCTGGGCACCTACTGCAGCTGCAATGCGTACACTGCATAAGGAATCACCATCTGGACCAGCTGCTCGTATTAACAGTTCAAAAAGTTTAACATGCAATGTGCCAAAACCACTGAACTCTTAATTTTGAGGCCTACTGTAGTGGCGATGTGCTGAAAAAAATGGCAGGCTGCCTGACAACGCTACCATGCTAAACTCCCCTTGTTTATATAAAGGTGACATTCATTATTCCAGTAAGTCATCAAGTTGAATGTAACACAATGTAAAAGTGACAAAGACCCCTAGATGAAGGGCCATAATTTCGTGCTGTAGCCAAAAAAAAAAAAAAAAATCCACCGACAATTACCGTGATACTGCCCCATGCTAATGTTAGCACATATATTTAGGTGTTTATGCAAGATGCTTTGAAATGGATCATACAGTAAACTCGCATTCACAAAGGGATTGTCTCTAAACTGCCACTGAAAGATCTCTGTTGATATTCCTTCCGAAACTTGCTTTGCATCTGACTTCAGCCTTGGCAGCACAAACAATGAGGTCTTCTCGGTGGCAATACTTAATGTCTGCATTGGCAGCTCACACTCTTGGGTCTTGGCATGGCAATGGGAAGCTTCTGCTTGGGCTGTACGAATGGGTGGGTCATGTGGGCAGCAGTGGTTAGCATCTGCTTTGCTGGCAGACACGTCTATGCTCTGGCAATGGCAGCACTGATCCTTTGCTCTAGCAGCTAGTTCAGCAGCTGGAGCAGAAAAAGCACCACTACCACTTGCGCACCTTTCAGAAAGAGAGCACAAACACAGGAACATATGGTCGGCTTGGAGCACCCATAGTAGACACACTGACTGCATGCTTTAGTAATGACCTAATGATGAGCAGGTGATGGTGGCTTCTTCAATACCATCTTGTTGAGGGTCACCGCCATGGACCGTGCAGCCCACAGCATGAGCGAAGAAGCTTTTGCACATCATCTTCAGGGTTCTGTAGCGGCCAGGAGGGGCAGGTGAAGTACCGCATCCTTCTCTAAAGTTGCTATTCTCCTCATACATCCTTTGTACATTCACTTCTGCATTCACTGTCATTAAACTCGTTATTCAGTCCCTTTCATTCGCCCAACTCTGAATAATTCACTTGAATATGGATGAGGATGACGTGAAACCTGTAAAAAGGCACACTGCACTTTAAGACATGGGTCAGTATTGGCACTACTTTTAACATAGATATACAGCGTGCGCACTCTCAAGTGAGCCATCAATGAAAAGTCTTATTCTGAGACAAGAAGGCCTTTCCAGACATACAAAGATGACACTCATATAATCAGAAGACAAGTACTTTAGCACTTGTGTTTAGCTAACGGTGCTTGTGTTTATCTATTGTATGAGTGCTGTCCTTGTTTCCATATGCACCGCCATATCTCTTCACAGACATGGCGACTTAATCAACCAAGTTTGCTTTGGCTTGCCCATTGTGGATGTCGTGCCATCTTACATACCATATTTCCCAGTGTATAACATGCAATGTTTTCCTCAAGTTTTTGCTGGCTTGTCATATACAGCAAACCTCAATACAATTAAGTTGGTAAAGTCAGAAAAGTACTTTGTTACACAGAAACTTCACGTTAAATTGAAATGTGGGTTTTTATGCAACATATAGCTGCCGAGGCATCCTTTTTTTTACACGGAACTACCACAAGAACGTTCAAATAATAGAAGAGCATGAAAAAGTGTAACTTCAGTAAAGTTTAAAAAAAGTTCTATGTTGCACCAGAGATCCAGTGGTGACGAAATGATAACGTGCCATCAAAGCCTTGCCACAGCTGCCATATGTCACACATAAAGACTGAAGGAACGCATGGTGCAACGCATTGTGACAGTAAGTGATAAACAAGGCTATCACACCCATTCTGCCACCGGGGCTTCCGGCATTTCCTGGATAGACAGGGCTATGCTGATGTTATGGCTCACTGAACTGCTACCTATCAACTTTAGAAAGATGAACACACGACGTCAAAAACTATAGCATGCCACAAAAACAAAGCTTTGGTTGAGAACCGCATGAATGCGCAAGGCAAAAACCCGAACTGCAGCTCCTCTGTTCATGGTGACCGCGTTTTCTGTTTTGAGATATTGTGTGCATACGTATGATGACTTAAGCAAGACACGGTATGACATCGCAAATATCAATCACCACCATGCATTGGTTCAACATGTACTGTAGGTTGCCTGCTTAAGTTTATAGTTGGTAGCTGTGGGGCAGGTTACTGCGAGCAGCTAAAAAACAATTTGTGGTAGAAGCACCTATTAGTTTCTACTGCTTCCACAGAGAATGTATCCTGTTGTTCAGAAAGTATAAAAATAGATCATTTCTTGTTACAGGTTGTGAAAAATGAGCCATGTTAAATAAGTAGCGACACTTTTTTTTTTTCTCACCGATCGTGACCACTTGATAAGCCGTCATTGGCAAAGGTCATAAAATCGTGATTTCTTGCAGGATAAACAAGAGCTTCGCTGCCGTTACTAGTGCTTCTACAGCTACACATGCTTGCCGCTTAACACTTGGCGATAAGAAAACACTAAATCAGCTGCTAGCACAGGTTACACGAAATACAGTGCCACACCACCATGTTGCTTGCTGAGTGCACAAGGAGCGCAATACAATGCACGAGCGCAATACAATGCACATTCATTGCATGCATGCTCTCCCTTTCCCCTTGCTCTAGTGGCGAGAAACCAAGCATTCAGGCTCCTCTTTCCCTCTAACCAGCTGTTCCGCATCGGCAGCTGCGGCACATAATTTAAAAATGCATTCAAAAAAGGTGCATGCAACTGCCCATTTTACACTGGCACCTGAAAGAGTTTCAAACTATTGGCTCAGTTTTCATCTGTTCCAGCAGTATAAACTTCGTTATACAGTCGACTCTCGTTACAATGGACCCTCATAATCCGGGAAAAAATGTTTGTTTTATCCAAAGTCCATAATATAGTAGAGGTCTCAAATACATGTGCTTCTATGGAGTAACAGCGGGAATAAAAAAACTTTGTTACATCCAAGAATTCGTTATATGGAGGTTCGTTATAAGCAGGTTTAACTGTACCGCAATTTTTTTCTCCTGCGTAATGAACCCTCCCTCCAAGTTGGTGTGAACATTTAAAAAAAAAAAGGTGCGTTCATTATGCGAGTAAAAATGATGATTATTTGGTTTGCACATGGATAGTCTTGCCCTCGAGCAAAGCACGTGACAGGAAACCTTAAGCTGATCACCGCACAGTATTGCCAAAAGAACAAAAGTAGTGCATACCTCAATGTCAGAGATGGCGGAGCGCAAGGTACAAGACCAGTTGATGAGACGGCAGCAGCGGTAGATAAGCCCTTGGTCATGCAGGCGCACAAATGCTTCCATCACTGCTTTGCACATTTTCTGCACAAGCAAAACGTGACTTTCAGCACACAGAACTAAGAGAAGGAAATACTACAACTGAGAGTCCTCCAACTTCATGACATAAACACGTTTGGAGAAGAAATGCATCTGTTTATGGAGAGTTCAGCAACTGAGCCAAATTATGGTGAAGCTCACAGGAAAACTGCAAGCTGTACTGTAGCTGAGTCACAGGCCATTAGTCAAATGGCCCTGTAGGTAGGATACTGCATATTTCACACCTGCCATTTTATTTCTCATTTTAATTTGATAGAGTAAAAAAATAAATACTAATTATAATGCCACAAAACCTTGCATCTATTTTGTCATTTCTAACCTAAATAGTGCGCAAGCTCATTGACACATTTCCATTTCATATGATTTCCTGATGCCAATGCTCCCTATCATGAGCAAAAACAACAGCCTTATACAGTTACGCTTTTTTTACCTCTTAATACATTCAAGGAAAAAAATGATAATGTGGCACCAACATTCGAACACTGCTAAACTACAATTTTATCAGTATTTGCTTTCCAGCAACTAGAGTCCATGTACTAGTACAACAAAGTATCTCAAGGTATGCATGATTGAGGGCAGTAACTGCCCACCGCAGCAGCCATCCCACAATCACCACCTGACCATGTCATGAGAAAATGCTGGTGTGCTCTCTTTAGCTGGTACTAGGAGATCTCCATGTTGGCTATTAGACATTGCAAGCATGGCTACTGCCACCAATGCTACTGCGATAGGTGCAATTTTAATGCCACATACACAGTAGTGCAGTTGGAAGAGAGCCGCACACTTTTAACAGGTGACAACCAAAACACACTGGCGTTTCCACCTCTTTCAGTGACACCAATTCTAGTGTGCATTACTTGCGAAAGTGAAAGCAGCCCATAGACATTGTAATATGTATTTGTTTAACAGGGCACAGATGTCTTGGGAGTCCAAAAATAGCACAAAAAATTCAATTTTTGAAAACCATTCGTTTCAACATCTGCAATGCCTAACCTATGCTGTATCAAACAATTTAGCCAGAAACACGCTATAAGTGCCACAACAAACCATTTTGTCAGCAAGAAATATGGTAAGACAGTAATGCAATCACAGTGGTGTTTATGGAGGCATCACTTATCTTTCCAGCTGTCAAGAGCCACCACCTTAACACCTTAATATAGGTGCTTGCACCATGAAAATATCATTCAAAAGCTCAAATTTTCACTTTCCTGTTCCTGCCTTCCTCATCTCTGATGACACATAGAAAAAACACAGCAAAATCTTGACGATACAACCATGGTTGACACGAATTTTGAGGTGATGTGAATCTTGTAAATATCCTGGACAGACTATGTTATACAGAATACACCACGATTCATGCTTTATACGAACAATTCTTGAGTTTGTCGTAGGTAATACAGGCATGTGAACTACCACTGCAAGCAAGCCAGCTGGCACAGCTGGTCTCAGGGGAGAGTATCCTTTGCAGCCGCTGGCCCTCCTTTCAACACCAGTGTAATGGTAGTGAGAAGTAAGGTGGGGAGGAAAGAAGCAGAGTGCCAATTTCTCCAGGGAAGCGCCGTCCAGGGTCTTTTGTTAGTTTATCGTACACACAGACTACATGACTGTTGTCAGTGAGCTGTGCTCACCAGCGCATGCAAACTCCATTCTTCCATTCCAAAGCAGCCACCACAGGTGACAAAAGTGGAGTGCAAAACCACCATGCCATGTACAGGACCCACGCGTGGTTTTGACATTTTTATGGCTGTAAAACGTGCCATCGGGCAGCCACAGTATGGCTTGGGAAAGCTTTGTCAGCATGTATAGTAAACACATAAGCCAAAGCAGATCTCTTCATGTGCAAAAAAAAACTGCACCTGTGCCCCAAAACTACTTTGCTCAGCCCTGCAGAGCCAATTTTGGCTTAAACAAACTTCAGTCGAGCCATGTGATGTGGAACAGTGCAGGGATCGCAAAACAGTTCGATATAGCCAGAATATATAAAATCACATTGAAAAATGCATCAAACTCACGTAAAACCAACTGGTGAACCATCAGTCATGTAAATAGTCATGTGAAGCTTAAAAAGTATTTCTTGTTATGGTGCAGAAGCACACAAGGGACAAAATAGGAATGACCGAGGACACAGCGCTGTGTTCGCGTCAGTCCTATTTTGTCCCTCAATTGCTTCTGCGCTATAACAAGAACAATCCAATTACCAACATGCTCAAGCGTTCAACCTTCCCTTAAAAGAGTATTTATTGCTTTGGTTGGAAGAACTGCAGCAGTGTAGCCTGCTTCTAACTGGCAACCACATGTTAACCAACGGTTTCGATGGCATTTTCTCACCCAAACACGTAGTAGCTAGCTATGCAGCTGCGACAACAACAGTCTTCGCTAACTGCGCTAAATAAGGTAGGTAAAATTGCGCAAACATGCAGATTGGTACCACCACAGAAAAACTAGACTAAAGTGCGGCTTGACGTGTGCATATCAGCATCTACAACTTTTAAGACACGACACAGTTGGCAGGCATGGGTTTGCTGTGCCGTTCATGGATGGTTATCAAAACACAGAACAACAACAACAACAAAAAAGCAACAAAGCATGTTCCGAATATTCACCATCTTTCATTACCACACAACCTCACATGGCCAAATGGGCTTTTAAAGATAATATCAGGAGCGATGACAAACAAAGTTAAAAAAGCCAAGTGCCTGCATCCTGTGTGGCCTACCTCATAGCAGTAAAGGCGAAGACTCAGTGCATGAAGTGCAACGTGTTGTCAAACTACTGAAGCTGCTGCATTCCCTATTTCCCTATTGCTAAAACTGACTATTGTGGGAAAGCCTGTCAGCTGTCAGTGGAGCCCACGCAGAGCACATGCTTCATCAGCAAGGCTGAAGCAGTTTTTCCTATGGCCTCAGAGGGCATGCATGCCAATTTCGCAGGCCATAGTGGTGACTAAGATGATGTCACCTGCAATGTTGAGGGGAATGAGCACTGAGAAATCAAAATCATGCTTTTACCACTGCAGATCAACCCAGACAGTGCAATGAAACAATGTATACTATAGACTGGAGAGCCAGGATTCTGAATATACACATATTGTACAACATTTTTAGAAAACATTTCATGACCCCTTTAAGAGGACCCTGAAATGGTTCTAAAGCTTGGTATAGCTGCATTTACCAGTTAATTTACTATACATTACATTTATTACATAAACCCGCAAATGCTCCAGGAGTATTATAGTAGGGGGGGGTATGCATGCTTGGCTTGACCTGAAGAATGCAGGTACAGTCCTGGCTGTGGTGGTCACATTTTCTATAAAGGTGTAAATACTAGGGGCCCATGTAGTGTGTGTTATGAGTGTGCACTAAAGAACTCCAGGTGGTCAAAATTTCTGTAGTCCACTATAATGCCTCATAATTAATGGTGTATGAATATTCAAATAATTTTCAAATAGTGTTTGCTATCCGATTTGATTCGCACTCAACTTTTATTGTTCTAACTATTCAATGTTTGTAATTAAGGGGCAAAATATGCTGTCTTGTCACAGCTGCCCATTCCTGCATGTAGTATGCTTTGCCACATTACACGTGTATTGCGGTAAAAGTAACACATGCGCGGCGAAGCTGGCACTCGTGTACTGCGGTGAAGCTAGCATTCGTGTACTGTGGCACTCGCGTAGCACGGTGAGGCTAGCACCCGTGTGCTGCGGCAAAGCCAACACTTGCGAATTGCGGTGAAAATATTTGAACATTATTTAAAGAACATTCTATTCGATTCACACTCTAGATTTTGCTATTAGGACAGCTCTACTCATAATTATATTGTTATTTGAGGATACAGAATCCCCACAATTATACTATTACACCGGGGGTAGGGCGTCATGATGCTCTTTTTCAAGGTGAACTGGCAAAGAAATTTTGTGCAGTGATGGCTCACACATGCATGCAACAGTGATGACACCATGTATTTGACCGCTTTGTAAAATCCACAAAGCTGTCAAAAGCCCTGCCCCATCACTGATGTGTTGTCCCCTCACTGCTTGCTCTTAAAAAAAGAAAAAGAGGAAAATTTAAAGCGCTGCTCAGAGGATGATTGCATGAGAGCGTTACAGAGATTCCTGCATGAATGGGCCTTGTTTACGAGGGTAGTCTGCTCTGTCAATTGAGCTAACCATGAAACTAGCAATTGGCAGTGCAAGGGTGAATGCATGTGCAAGACTCTCGATTTAGCTGAATAGGTAGGGCGACTGCCCAGGACAGGCATTGGCCATGGGTTTGAACCCTGTGTCAGGACGAATTTTTCACCAACTAAGAAGCTTTTCTTTCTAAGAAATCCATATGGATTTCCTTGTAGCTCTGTGCTACAAACAGGTGGATATCAATTTTCTCTTTCATTCCCCCCCCCCCCTGCAGCCTAAACTTCACAATTTCAGAAGGCCTTTCCAGGAACTCTTCAACACAATAAACAAACCTAACATGCTTCAGCACATCTAACACTGGAATCCAACCTTCCTGATCGGAATGCAGCTGATGGGGTTGGGAATTGATTACCGTGAATATCCGTGGCACAAAAATCGGTGCAGTACATGGGTACTCAAAGTTGCTTTATCTAACATATCACTTTTATAGAGTCATATGCAAACACATGCATCTTAGATCAGATTACTCTAAGCCTACAGGCAGCGGGCACCGCCAAGGTAACTACATGGGTGCAAAGTGTGAGGTATTGAAACCTTAGGACAGTTCAGTTTAGGCAGCTTTGATTCATATATCGGCACTTTCTTGCATTTGCCAAGTGATAAAGAAAAGTATCAGAAGAAAATCTAGAGAACTGCACTGTTTTCTAGGTACTAGAAAAAAAAAGTCTTGACTTTGGTCATCCCAAACAGGTCGTGTGCTCAGGTCGGGACACATGTCACATGGTAAGCTTTTAGGAATACAGGTGTTCGATTGCACACTTCCAATCATAGTCAAAATAGAACTTGAAAAACACATTTCGAGCTAGTTGGTTCATAACGGGAAAGGACAGCGCGCTCACACAAGACTCAGAGACGAGATGCATGTGTGTCACCTCGTCTCTCTTAGTCTTGCGTGAGCACGCTGTCCTTTCCCATCAAAATAGACTTGTTGTTTTGTGGGGTTTTACATCCCAAAACCAGTTCTGATTATGAGAGATGCCGTAGTGGAAGGCTCCGGAAATTTCGACCACCTGGGGTTCTTTAACGTGCACTGACATTGCACAGCACACGGGCCTCAACATTTCGCTTCCATCGAAATGCAGCCGCCGCGGCCAGGGATTCGATCCCGCGACCCTTGGATCATCAGCCGAGTACCTTAGCCACTAGACCACCGTGGCAGGGCAAAATAGACTTGTATCGGCTTTCTTGATCGTCACAAGGCTCTTTTACGTAGCTTGCGCTAATGAACAAATCGCAACCAAGAAAAAAACCCAATCCAGATCAGTCTCAATCATGAACGAAAATGGTTGTGCTGCATCAGTATAAGTTGGAAGAAGCACTGTTTGTGTCCAGAAGCAACTAAACTGACCTTTTCATCAATTGAATAAAAAGACAAGAGCAGCTGTTGCTAATGCAGGAGTGCTAGGGCATCTGTTTCTTGACTTCTGCAGTGTTCCAAGCAGCCAAAAGGCTATTATTGCAGCACTTATGGCACATTCCATTTGTATCAAATTACTTTTTATATTGAACTTTTTTGCCTTCTGAGTCACTCTGCTACAAAGATTTACCATAACTATGCAATACTTACAGGGTCCATGGTGAATGTTGCACGGTCGAAGTCAACTGAGCAGCCCATCATGCGGAGCTGCTCGTAGATGCGGTCTCCTTTCCTGAAATAGTACGATGTAACTGTCAACAAGAAAATATATCTGATATGCTACTGAGGTAGTACAAACCCTTCATTAATTCTGAGGGGGGTTGGGAGGTAGGTTTTGCTTGATACACGCAGGGGCCCTGTCACTTTTTTTTATGGTCTCTATTTGCTCTTGTGGAAGTTGAAAATATAGAAATTATGGTTTTACAAGCACAGAAATATTACTTGAGCAATGACCACAAGAACCAGTGTACCTTTGTCTAAGCCATCAATTTAAAGGGTTTAAAAGCACATCAAAAGATTAGCAGATTTTCTCTGCGTGTTCTACTTAGCTAGCAATACCACTACTAGCACCGAGACATGCATATTTGCCAGCACTCATATGATCCATTTACTTTCTGGGGTACTTGTACACTGATTGATTTCTGGGGCTTTATATCTTAAACCCACCATATGATTATGAGGAACACTATAGTGGAAGACTCCACAAATTTCAACCACTTGGGGTTCTTTCGACTACCTAGGCTCTAGACTATTCATAGCCACATTGCCGTCAGGCAAGTTTGGTAAATCATAGCTGGGCGAGTTCACATTTTTGCCTTCATCCATAGATTGGCACGTATCGCTTGCTGCACAGTATGCCCGCTGCAGCGATCACTTTTATCCCACGAGGGTTACCGTATTTCCCCGAATGTAACACACACTCAGTTTTGAAGAGTTCACCGTAAAAAGGAACATTAAGGCATTCTTAGGAGGCTGTGGGCTTATTATATCGTTCCTAGACTGCAGCCACTTTCCCTAGGGAGAAGCTTACAAGACCACAGCATGTAAGCTTCCTAACTTTCCGAATCGCTATTTGCGTTACTCATGGTCGCAGGCCTCGCGCACGTGAAGACGCAACGCCACTATCTTTAGAGTGAACAATTACTTTCCTGTGACAATGTGTGACCATGTAAACTCAGGAGAGATACGATACACAGAGGTGGAGTTGTGCGCGAAGCAAACCACCGCTGTCCTTCGTCACCAATTCATGATGGCAACGACACTGCATCGAATCAATCTGACAGAAAGCTCCTACCAATGCCGCCAACGTAGTTTCGGTTTCGTACTCTATTTTAGCGCGCAGGCAGCTTTCGGAACAAAGGTACGGGCTATAGACTCGAGTAAATACGCCAACTGGACTCCACAACTCATGGTGTGGCCGGGAGAGATTCCGATTACGGCAAGAATGCAGATATGCCGGACATGATTGACTGATTTGTGGGGTTTAACGTCCCAAAACCAGCTCTGATTATGAGAGACGCCGTAGTGGAGGTCTCCGGGAATTTCGACCACTTGGGGTTGTTTAACGTGCACTGACATCGCACAGCACACGGGCCTCAACATTTCGCCTCCATCGAAATGCAGCAGCCGCAGCCGGGATTCGATCCCACGAACTCCGGATCTGCAGCCGAGTGCCATAACCACTAGACCACTGTGGTGGGACAGATATGCCAGATATTGACCTGCATGGAAGTGTACGCGATGATAGCAGCCGACAAACGTGCAGGTAAACTTATCACCAGCAAGTCTGATATATCACAGCAATCTGTTCTTCGACAGCAGTCATTGCAAGTGATGTGTAGCACCATCGTAATGCGCGCCGGAAATAATCCAAAAGCACCGCATCACCATTTCCTGCGCAGCAGGGCGAATGGCTAAAAGCGCACATCACGACGAGCTGCCACAGGACTCGCCCAACTGCACGTTGATGAATGCAACTAAGCTGCACACCACAGTGGCTCGTGTTACGTGGAAATAATGTGAACCTGCAAATAAGTTCCATCCTCCACGTGCATACTGCGGTGACATACAACTGACGCAACATGATCAGTCAACAACCAAGACAGTGGTCATGAAATTTTCAATATGGCAGCGCTCACGCAATCATTCTGTGGTGTTATTTTGCGAATTTGAGTAGGCAGAAGGTGCATCTGAGTATATTCCTTGGACTTAGTTGGAGTCACCATGCGGTCCAATGGTCTAGCAAATTTTGTTATCGTGAGATCGCAGTTTCGGGACGTTTCATTATCGAGAGATATGAAATGCATTGAATTCTATGGGCTTTGGCCAGGAATTGTGAGATCTTTTATTGTTGTTGGGGGATTTCGTTATCTCGGGGTTCCACTATACTGCGTAAGTAATAGCCAAATATATCAATAACATTTATTTCACCATGTTCTTACTGAAACTATAAATTAAATGACTGAGACCATATTGGTTACAGTAAAATGAAATACATATTTGTTCATTCAAAGCTCAAGCTATGTACTCTTGTAGCGACAGTGCGAGTGTCAGCAAAAGCAATTTGAAAATGGGCAGTCTAGGCATGCTTGTTTAGTTTTGCTGTCTCACAGCCATGAAGTCAGCATGTTCATCCTGTATGATAACATGATTTACAAGTTGCATATCCATGGTGGTGCAGTGTGTATGTTTTTAAGTCAGCATTTATGTTCCAAGAAACCAATGCAGCAATCCATCAACATGCAATCAAAGTCGACCCGAGACCCTTTGCTTATTGAACGAGGCATCATGACTGCATTTCTCTCACACAAATCTGAAAGCACAAACAAATTTTTTTTCTTTTTGCCTGGAACATCATGCTTGTTTTTATTTCACTTGCTTTTTTGTACCACCAGAAGCAAAGCACTATAGACAGGTATGTTTACAAGGAGATAAAACAACATTTAAATGAAGAATAAACAAACTCACGAAATTCACCAATTCAGAAACAAGAATACAATGAAAGCAGATGTAAACAAGAAAAATAAACAACACAAAAAATGGAAGCAATCAAGAAAAAGATAAAAGTAAAAAAAGCTAATTGGTTTTTAATAGTTGGAGCAGTCTTGAAACGGCGGGTCTACTGCATATACAGCGTACCGTGTTTTCCGGTGTATAAGACGCACCTTTGTATAAGATGCAACCCCCAATTTTCACAAGTTTTCATGCAAAAATTAATATGCAAGACGCACCGGTGTATAAGACGCACCTATATTCACTCACTTCCCGCAAAGAAACTTCATAACGTGGGGTTGAGCGAGCATTGTAAAATGCCGTACTTAACATTTCTGAGCGTTAGCCCATAAGAAAACTTCTACTACACCAAACTTGCGAGAAAAAATAATGCACACCCACTGAAACGTTCCGCATGACTGCAGGAAAAACATTTTATTCGTTGGAGCCCTCGAAGTCCTCGTCTTCCGACGCGCTTAGCTTACAGCTGTGAAGTATGCTGAGGACTACGGGAACCGGGCAGCGGGCCATCATTTCGACGTCACCGAGAAGATCCGCACATGGCGACAGTCAACTGCTAAGCTTTAGGCCATGAAGAGTGACAAGAAAGCTGACCGCGGCAAGAAATCACGATGGCCAGTCCTTGAGGGACGTCTGCACTCATGGATACTCGAGCAGCGTGCCCAAGGTAGGGCGATGTCAATGGTGCAGTTGCGTCTCAAAGCGCAGGCGCTAGCTAAGGAGATGGGTGCCGTTTTTTTTGTTGGCGGGCCGTCCTGGTGCTCCAGATTTATGCGCCTTAAAGCGCTGGCGATGAGGGCTCGCACAACCACGTGCCAGAATCTGCCAGCAGACTTCAAGGACAAGCCAGAGAGATTCCAGGCTTTCGTTAAGAAAGCCATTGAAGATGATGGCATCGGCAACAGCCATATAATATGGACGAGGTGCCACTTACATTTGACATTCCGATGGAAAGGAGTGTGGCACCTAAAGGTGACAAGTCCGTCGCCATCAAAACTACCGGCCACGAAAAAGCGCACTTCATGGTTGTGCTCGCATGTTGCGCCGACGGGCAAACACTTCCGCCAATGATAATATTCAAGCGGAAGACGATGCCGAAAGAGCCCTTCCCGCCTGGCGTCGTCATAGAAACGAACGTGAAAGGCTGGATGGACAAAGAGATGATGGGCAAGTGGCTCGAAAAATGCTTTTCTAAGGGACCGGACGGTTTCTTTCATGCGAAGAAGGGCCTCCTGGTCTTGGATAGCATGCGGGCGCATATAACGGAGCTCACTTTCAAGCGCATCAAGGCAAAAAACTGCACCACTGCGGTTATCCCAGGCGGGATGACAAAAATGCTTCAGCCGTTGGACATCTCAGTGAACCGCAGTTTCAAGGCTCTCCGGATATGTTAGGGAAATACGCTCAGCGCGGACCAGCCGAACAAATGAAGTTGCAAATGGCAACTAGCCGAACTCACTGAACGAAAGCGTGGCCGGCGTGGTGGCCGAAGCCGAGCCGAACCCGTCGCGCACCTATATCACCATCTTACGTCGATTTCACCGAGTACAGCTCACTATGGTGCAGCCTCCGAAACTCGCGCAGCTTCAGTGAGCTGAGAACTCGCATGACGACATACTTTTTTTTCCGTTTTATGTACTTTGGTTTTGTTGTGGAACTGTAGTACCGGCACGTTGAGTCTTCGTTATTATAATTATGATGCATCATTCGCGTCGGACTGCTCTAGTCGTTAAAAAAAAGGACTCATAAGCATCAACACGAGTTTCTCTCAAAGGAACTACAAAAAAAGTACGTATAAGACGCACCGTTGTATAAGACGCACCTCCGAAAATTTTGGAAAAAAACCGCGCCTTATACACTGGAAAATACGGTACCTTCCAACCTAGCGACCTTGAAAATCAGGTGATTCAAAATGCTATGGTAAAGTTGGAAGGGTGGGGGTCAACAAAAAAAAAAGCGCAAGTTTTTGCTTCTCGGGGCCATACTGGCATCATACACACCACTGAATGAAACCCAGCAAATTCTTTAGGTGTTGGCAATCATACCATTACCAGAAACTATAAAGGAGCATTTAATTGCAGATGTGCAGGGCAAAATGCGCCATAACCCACGAAAGCCAGTTGTCCCTTCCCACACTTTGCTGCATAACTTTTGTATGGAAGAAAAGCTAACTTTATGTGCGCTGCAGTGCGATACATTTTTGCAAGTTCCTCGTCGAGATAAAGACATGCCCAAACCACAGGTAACACGGCAAATGCGGTGGTCTCCCTTTGCATCAGTGGGCAGGGGGAGCATCCTGCAGCAAGCTGTTGGGATTGCTAGAGGCCAGAAAATGGTTTAGAACTGCTGTTTGTTATTTTCTTTTCCCAGAGATGTCAGGGCTGTTCACAAGAGATCAATAGCCATGTCCGTACGACTGGGAGGACTGGTCTGAAATCAGGAATCTCGCCGGCAAATTGGGAGAGTTGGCAGGTATGCTACAGTGAAAGCGAGAAGGCAGTTCTACTCATCACCCCCAAGTCCTTCAGGTACTTTTAAGTTGGATTTAACTTCGTTACAAGGAGGCTTGACTGCATTCATGACAGTTAGGATTAACTGCACTGTTTCAGGGAATTTAGGCATTTAAGCCATTATTTTATATTCTCTACATGTACAGCTCCCTTCAGTCTGAGCCACAACATGGTGGTCATGGCCAAAAGAACCTCAAGACAGCAGACTGTCTTGAGGTGCTTTTGATACAGTAAATGTGTTGCAGTTCACGTTGAGCGCGACTGTACCTACAACCAGCCCAAGTGTCACCGATTTCAGGTGCAAATAGGATCCACAGCCCAAACAACCAATAAAAACCCAAAACACTCATACTCTTCCTTCCACTTCCAGACCTCCTGCACGAAGGCCTCACGGCCAATGTCGTGGCGCGTCTTGCCTGCCTCACGCCAGAGCTTTTTTTCAACCACCACTTGGGTGGCAATGCCCGCGTGGTCGCAGCCTGGGTTCCACAGTGTAGTACGCCCCTTCATGCGATTCCTGCAAGAAATAGTACAATCGTGAGTGCAAAAGCAGACAAAAATGCAAATTCTAGTGCCACACTTAGAATCCTTGAGAGAAAATATTGGTAGAAACCACTTCCTGTGCAAAATATAAACTGTGCAACATAACAGTACAAGGAACTCTGGATCACTATTCACACCGCCTGTAATTCTTTAGTGTGCACCTAAATCTAAGTGAACAAAGGTTTTTGTATTTCATCCCTGTCTAAATGAGGCCACTTTAACCAGGAATCGAACCCACGCCCTCATGCTTAACAAACAACGCAACCCCTTACCTGTCTGCTAAGCCAGCACTACAGGTAACACGGGAAGATGGAGACAAAGTATGCAACAGAATGATAACTTTTTCTTGGGCTAGTTGGTACTTACTATATGACATTATTTTGTAGCATAAAACTTCAAAAAAAAAGTGAAAGAGGAAGAGAGGAGAAGTCAAAGAAGGTGCCATACTTATAACTAGTTTATTATGATCAAAGCAGTCACTTATATACGCATGCACACACTCTCGAAGTCAGGGTGTACAAACCGATAAACGCAAGTCATCAAGCAAGAGACAGGCTCAGTAACTTCTTTTCTATATCATGTCTGGCTAACACACTTTTGGCCACTGATACAAATCCGATAGGCCTCAACTATTTCTCGCGCATCCCAAGGCGGGATGTGGAGGTGAGCAGAAAGCTCACAAGAGGCCACAAGTGCTCCTGTATATTCATACGGTGAGCCAAAATCTCAAGAAGGTGGCCAACAGGTACGGCATTCCTGCTGTTCTCTCTGCGCCTAACAAATTGTCCCGCCTATGCCCCCTAATTACGGGCCATGCTGCGAAAATGTGCAAAACCGTATGAAATTCCCTTCTCCCGCACACATTATGGTACAGAGAGAGTTAAACACACAATGCCACTCACATTAAACGCATACTATGCACGAGATATAGACATATTAACACTAACGAAACAAGAAATACTGGATCTATGCGTGGCCTAGAAAAAAAAGCTTTGCACCTTAAATAAATTTACTTCATTTAATTATAATGTGTCTTATTATTACTAATGGCATTATTGATAAAATGGTGCACTAGAACTTATAGTAATTAGTAAATACATGTCGCGATGGAGTTTCATCACTCTTCGTATTTATTGTTTGTATTTATTCCTTTATTTCATACTGTGTTACACAGACATTCTGTGAAGCCGTTGTAGTGTAAATAGAAGATAACTACTTTATTCTGTATTTCATTTTTTGCTTATGTATTGTGCTGTAAGTTGCCTATGTACGGGTGGCAGGAGCTCTGTCAAGCTGCGACTAAGCAGCTTTTTCTCTTGCCACCTTTTTTCGTTTTATCGTGTAAACAAAGGACCGAAAATAAAAACATATTGATTGAAAATCAATCATGAAAACCCCTCCATGCAGTGTTGCACCGCACTGGTCAACGAGATTCCGTGCGGGAAAATCTACATCGGCCAGACCGGGTGGTGTGTCGACAACTGTATAAGGGAACATGCAAACGATGTTAAGAAGAAAGATTTGAGCGCCCATCTTCCTGCGCACTGTAGACTATGCTGTTGTGAACCACGGTTTCCTGAAGTAAAGATTCTGGGCAGAAGCAAGGACAAAACTGCGCGGGAAATACATGAGGCCTATCGGATTTGTATTAGTGGTAGAGATGAGTTGCTCAGGAGTGAGCCGGATCTTTGGGAGAGCGGAAGGCGGTTATCTCTCGCTCAGCGAGCCGAGAGCGGGAGGCGGTTCTCTGCCACTCAGTGAGCCGTGCTTTCTCTCACTCAGTGAGCCAAGGGCGGGCGGTGGTTCTTCGTCGCTCAGTGAGCCGTGCTTTCTCTATTGCTCGGTGAACCATTCTGAACCGCTGAACCAACGCCGCAGTGTAGCATCACTGTGAATCGGTTCATAAAGTGCAGGTGAAAGGAATTGATCTTTGGTGTTGGTTGAAACATTCCGTTCGAGTTCATGCGTTCCGTCACTTTTGTGATATGTACGCTGGGTCTTCTGCTGAGTGCGACTTTCGAGCCATCTATTAGTGGTGCAAGAAAGCAAATTCCCTCCCGCCCTTGCTTGCAAGAGTCGAAACCTTCTCGCCTTCAGCTTCTTCCGCGGGTGCCCGCCGGAGGAAGCTGAAGTTAACTGTCGTGTTTTTGGCAGGAAGTTTCCACGGCCGGGATGGACTGTGGTTTGCCCGTGTTACTGAGGGGACAGTTAACCTACAGGTTGCCGCTTGGCGGTGCGCCTTCGGCGCTTTCACCATTTTGCTCGTGTCACTACTGCCAGAGCCAAGAGCGTCAGCAACGGGCGTTAGCAGCTAGCATGCCCGCCACTGGCCACCAACACGATTCTGTAGTACGTGCTTGTCCTGTTAGTGAGCATATACTACAAAAACGCGTCTCTGACACTCCTGCCTCTGGCAGTACGGACACGAGCAAAATAGTGAGAGTGTCACGGGCAAACCACGGACACGATTGCGGGCGGGGGTGCAACAAGGCAGCGGAACGGCCGGCCGCCACCCCGGCCAGTCCCGTTCTCTCCTCACGCCAGAGCGCTTTCCCTCAGACCCGGTGAGCCGATGAGCCGTTGAAATGAACCGGTTCACTACAGTGAGCTGAGCCGTTCTGAGCTGCTCACTCAAGTGAGCCGCTTTGCCCATCTCTAATCAGTGGCGAAAAGTGCGTTAGCCAGACATCTGTGTCACTATATGATGCAGAAAAGAAGTTACTGAGCCTGTCTTTTGCTTGGTAACTTTAGCTTATTGGTTTGTACACCTTGGCTTCGAGAGTGTGCGCGCATGTACATAAGTACCTGTTTTGAGCCTAATAAACTAGTTGTAAGTGTGGCACCTATGACTTCTCTCTTCTTCTTCCGCTTTTTTTCCAAGTTTTGCGCTACAAAATAATGCCATATGCAAGAGAAAGCACACAAGGGGAATACCCTAGCTGGAGCCAATGTTTCACCATGGCAAGCTCTCTTTGTCAGGGTAACAAAAACAAGTAAGAAATGTTGGCTCAAGGGAAAGGCTTCCTTCCCTAATTCACCTCTTGTTCAGATAAGTCATTTCTGTTCTGCACCTTTTCACATGCTTTATTCATGAAACATTGTGTGACTGTGTGCACAGTGCCTCTCATACAGAGGTTGAAATACTATGGAGGCAACAGTAGAATGCACTCACCAGCGGGTTACAGCATCCTCGACAGCCGAGGTGAGTGCATGTCCCAGGTGCAGGGTGCCGGTGACATTTGGAGGTGGGATCACCATCACAAATCGCCCTTTCGGATTATCAGCCAAGATGTCTTTTCCCTGTGCATATGCAGCACGACAACAAACGTTCACAGTGAAGTCTTGGAGCAGTGCGTCACAGCCAAAGAGAAAACTACCGCTGCTGTCGCACAAGTTTTGAAAGACAATGGAAAAGTCAGCAACATAATTTGAGAAAAAAGAAAAAAGAAGCCAGCATTTTTATGAAATTATGATCGTAACTTTTTAGCACATTTAAGAGCACAGAATATGCTGTGTTCCTCAGTGCCCATTAAAGAATGTTACTATGCATTACCAACACGCCTAAGAAAACTCGTTTAAACTTGACCTGGCAGATGCAAATTTACCAAACACACTTGTTTTATTGAACAAACCAGTTCCTCACTTCATTTTTCAATAAGCAGCACAACAAGCTCCTATTCCTTAATGACCTTGTTGGCACTCACTACACCCTTCCCATTTTTGTATTGCCCATGTACCAACAAACATTCTGTTCTGTTTCAGTAAGCTAATGTTTTCTTTTTTTTCTGTGAGCAACGGGACAAGGCTCATTCACATACAACACATAAAATCCTTTTGTTGGTTTTACCGTGAGTGTCTGATGTGAATTCAATATTACTATAAATAGCCCCATAAACTTAAACGCTGACCTGCTCACAAGTACACTGTAGAGAGAGAAGTCAAATAGTATCAAACTGTGCTATTCTTGTTCTAGTTGTGAAAATACTACACAGAGACCATTACGGACAACATTAAATATAAACAAGGAAAACAATGATTAAATTTATTTTGTACCAAATGTACTTATAAAGAAGTAAAGGGCAAGAAAAGCAGGCCACAGGAAATACCCTCGATACCAACAAAGGGATAATTTGCTGATGCAGATAAGAACCTCTCCAGTCGTTGCTCATCGCGGTGCATGAATTGTGCCATGGTAATTATGGCACAGAATGTCTAAGTTTTGCCAGCTTTATGCCTTTTTTTTTAATTTTTAGCATAATACACACCTGAGAAGTATGCAACAGTAATTGCCCATCTGGCAGCAGTCAGCAAATGTGAATGACACAACAAATCTTTTAAAGGCTGGATACTTGAACAGCCAACCAGTGCAGTATCAAGTTCCATACATAAAAGATAAAGCTTTTTCAAAAAAAGCTATGAGGATTTGCTCGTGCCTATCAAAAACTGAGCGTATGGCTACTTGGCACAAGAAAAACGATAAAAACGCCCAACATGTCAAATGCACAACATATGGATCTTGGAAAGTTGGTTCATCTTGCAGATACTAGTGTTTCAAACAGCGCAAAGGGTGAATTTGATAAGGAACACGGACATCTGTCATACGTGTTTCACTTTAAAGGGGTTGTGAAATGTTTTCTGAACATTTTGTACTAAGTGCACAATCGGGATCCTGACCCTCCAATCAACAATATGCATTGTTCCGTTGCATCCTGTGGGTTGATTTAGAGTGATAAAAAACGCGGTTTCGGCTTCACTGCGCGCATTCGCCTCAATTCTGCAGTTGACGTCATGTTAGTAGACACCAGACCTCCGAGCTAATGTTTTTACAAAGCATTAGATCACCGTAGTAACAGTTGTGGCAACGGTCCCTGTATATCACCCATTTATAGTGAATACTCACCCCATATTCAGGCTTGAAGAACTGACTCTTCTCCCACCAAGCATACCATGCAGCCTCCACGTATCGTGGGCTGTATGCATCTGGCATTGCACCCGATGTATCTGCACAGTGGAGTTATTTAGGTGATCACCAAGCACTTCGAGAAGGTACATCCTTCAGACTTGTATTCAGTCTGGTTGGTCTGTGCCCAACAATTTTTTTGGCTACGTTTTCATATCAGCGTACATTACTGTCACTACCACGTAAGTACCTAGCATATGTTGCATTTCTTCTTTCATTTCTGACAGATTATAGCCACACCAGATTATAGCCGCACCATTCAATGTTAGTTCTATCTCTATAGTATGAATCGTCCTACCCCCTTTCACCTGCTACAACACCTATGAGCAAACTAATAAGAATAACTTTGCAATACATATGTTTCTTAGACCTATACATATGCTTATAGTTATCTTATGCTGTTCCCTCTTTTAAAACTGCATATGCTGCTTTCTGTGTACACAAATGAATAAATTCTCATACGTGCTTCCTTTTGTACAGGCCCACAAGCAGCCCCAAGATGCATTAGGGTACCTTTTTTTTTTGTGGCATCCCCAAACTATCACGTCGAAAGTGAAATTGTCATTTACTGATAGATAATATGGCTGCTTAAGCAATAACACAACATTAAACTACGATGGACAAATGAAGTAAAAAACAAGTGAAAGATTCTCAGCAACCACTGGGACAATATCGCCATTTCAAGAGCAATTCTGACTCCTTCATTGGGCAACCATGCCCATATTGAGGGAAAAGTGTTCACCTTTGCGCATTTTACTCTGGTTAGTTACAAATTTAATTATTTGCTTTTTCTGGGGATCAATCATCTCAAAGCATTGTTGTGGATGCTTATGGATCACTTTTCTGGTCTACCCAAATTTATGAATGTGTGCATTAAGCTCATTAGGCAAAAATTCTTGTAATGCTTTCACTTTTAACTAGTAAGAATTCTGGGCCAAATTACCATAACTATCAAGTTATGACCTGCCGTGCCTGGTGTACCCTGAATTTCTTTCTGTTTTCTGCTTATGTACTTATCAAGTGAAAGGGTACTAATAATATTGCCCATAGGATGCCAATAGTGTTGGACACTCTTGATCGCGAACAAGTGATTGATTGATTGATTTGTGGGGTTTAACATCCCAAAACCAGCTCTGATTATGAGAGATGCCGTAGTGAAGGTCTCCAGAAATTTCGACCACCTGGGGTTCTTTAACATGCACTGATATCGCACTAGCACACAGGCTTCAGCATTTCGCCTCCATCGAAATGCAGCCGCTGTGGCCGGGATTCGATTCCGCGACCTTCGGATCAGCAGAAGAGTGCCATAACCACTAGACTACCGTGGCGGGGCGGTTGCAAGCAAGTGACACCATGTACACTGGAATGCAGAGTTTAACATACATACAAATGGAGCACAGACAATGCACAAGTTCCGTTTCAATTATTGAAAACTAGAAAGTTTGCCACGATCACTTCAATTTGAATTTTCCTTGTCTTTTCGGGTACAATTCACCCAATAAGCCCCCCCCCCCCCCCCTGCTTAGGTTATCCATTATCCCAAATCTTCCTGAGCATTGTAAGAACTGTGTCACTAAACTCTGCCTTTTCTCTATCAATAATGATCAGCAAAACTTACAATGGCAGGGCAGAATTAATGCTGTTCTGCACACTTCCCACAGCTACAGAAAAGTGGTACTAGCGTTTAAATGACAAGTGCAACAACTTCTTTTTTTCTTTAAAGATTGGCACTGGCAACTGTCCACAGCACCTTTAATTAATATTACTGTAACAAGTTTTCCCGTATCCTTAATCAGAGACTAGTACCACTTCAATTCAATTCAACCCATTCATTCTGGAATGCATCATTAATCCAGTATATACTACTATACAAGTTTTGGAGTAAAAAAAAAAAAAAAACCTGCTCGAGAACATAGTTTCAAGTAAAAGTACTAACAGCATGCATCTGCATTAATGAAGGTGCAAGTACATTTTGTTTTTCAAATAAACCAAATGTGAGTTTGTGCTCATGGTGTATATGTGTGCAAGCATGCACGCACGCACACACACACACACACAAGAAAAATGTGCTTGCCTTTCTTTTCTCCAGGTGCTGTTGGCTTGTCATATGTGATAACCTCCTTTTCTTTTTTCTCCTTAGGCTTTTTCTGGGGGGAAAAAGCAAGGTCGAAGCATGTAATTAATAAACAATGAGATGGGCCATGCTTCAGGAGAACGTTCAACGCTTTCCACGGAGCCAACGTCATGCAGTAGCACCGCTATCTCAGCAAAAGCATCGGCTTCGGCCACGTATGTACATTTCAGCGCCCATTCGTGCTCGAGAAAGCGACGTTCGCGAACAATAACACGGGAAGTAATGATTCTTGTCTATCGCGAAAGCCACGAGCAGTCGTTTTTAACGATTCGCATGACCCATTTTGAACGGCCGGACCCATTTGGAACGGCCAGTCGTCGTAACTGGTGCAGCTTCAGCGCAGAAGCAGAACGAAAACCGCTCGCACGACGGACAGACAGATACGCTCATTTCAGCGGCGATCGCTGCGTTTTGATGCTACCTACACATACAGCGATTGTAAAAGCAAGAATGCATGCCTGCCAAGTTCGGGCGTTGAGTATGTACACCACTCAGCAAATACATGCGTGGAGCCCCATTGTGCTAACTCCGAGCACGCGCGACGTTTAACTATTTTTTTTTACGCGAAAACGTCGCAAAGTCAAAAGACGTGCGAGCAGCGTCGATTGCAAGGACACCACACTTTACACGCGGCACTTCCACTGTGGCCGAATGAATGGAACCGGCTCGTGGTTTCGAGCGGCCGCGTTGACTCAAGGTCCCGTCCACGGCGATCGCACCGGAATATCAATATGGGAACGCAGGTCCTACTTACGTCGGCTTTAGGCTGAACAGTTTGCATCTTCTCCTGCTTCTGCTTGAATTTTTCCAGCTTCTCTTTTTTCTTGGCCTCCTTCTTGAGTTGGACGGCGCTTTTCTGAACGGGTTCTCCAGCTTGAGCGGCGTTGTCATTCTCGGTCACGCTTTCGACGTCTTGCGGCATGGTTTCACGGGCCGCCTGGCTGTTCCCTTCTAGACAAGAACTTTTCACGTACGCTGTTTTTGAGCAAAGCGCGACAGGTCGTCGACGGCGAAGCTGCTGCACGATACGATCACACGAAGCGGCGTGCAAAATGCATGCCAGGCGATACAATCGCGAGTTTAACTGTCACGACTGCACGCTGACGCAAGTCCACTCAACGAAGAAGGCCGCCACAAACGCCGAGGAGCGACACGAGCTGATTTAGCGTGGCCGTACTTTCGCGGCATACTTGTTAAGCATGTGCTTTTGGAGAAGTAGAGGTTATAAGTAAAAGAAAAATATTTTAGCGCATTTAAGAAAACTATTATAACCCTCTTTGTAATTTACAAAGTCTTGTTGCGCACTTTACTTGTTCCCGTTTCTATGACGACCGCACGACGCTGACAGCTCACACCAGCGTGGATAAACGTGGACCGAACGGGGCCGACGTAGATCGACGACGTTTCAGTGGGCGCAAAAACCGAAAAGAGCGATAGCGTTGCTTTAGTGGGCTATTAGTGAAATTTAATACTCTCATTAGCACATCCGTACGTGTTCAAATTATCCCCTTAAGAGGACAGTCGAGCCATGTGCAAATAGATTATGTGATAGTAACGGAGCTGCATCATAATTGTTTGTTTGTTTCATTATAGCAGTAAAGTACTATGTTTTCTCGTGACCTTACCTTCTTCAAGCAAAGTACGGAACAGTGGAATATTTTACACTACACACATGTGCAACCAAGCCACTTTTATTTTTCTTGCAGCATTGTGAGAAAGCTGCAGATTTTTGCCATTTCGGCTAACGAGCTATAATAGTTGAGCGCAGCCGATTTATTGCACACGCTTAAGAGTCGCCTCACGTCTCCTCTGTAAAGAAACACAAAGGATCATTCGATCGCTCGTGAGGAAAGCGGCAGTCGGCCAACCCACGACCACTCGTCCAGTGCGGCATTAGCCGCCCGGCGACGCGCACCAAGAGCGCTGTCGGCCCGTCAGCGCCTGCCTGCAGCATGTGATCATCCGTTCAGCCAATGGCCAGACTCGTAGCTGAATGCGTAAACTGCCAACTCTAACACCGTTTTGTTTTTCTTCTGGGGAGCGGTGCGGTCGCGGTCCTGCCAGTCCCGCAACAAGACAAGGAACTGTATGGCAAGTTCTGTCGCCGCCGTACGCGACAGTCAAGTCGTCATTTCTGGGCGGTGCGTGCGACAGATGTAACAAGTTCGCTTTTGATCGCTAGTTACACGACTTCCAACGCATCTGTTCGTCGCAGCTTCGCACCGCACACGAACCGTTTCGGAGATGGCACATGCAGCAGCCGCCGCGGTTGGATTGCAGTTAGCGGGCGCCGATTTAAAGCATTCTGGTGCAAGTATCCCGAGAAAGTTGGAGCTCCTCGACGCAATAGGCAAAGGCAGCTTCGGCGTGGTGTACAAGGCTCGAACTACGCTAGACGGCACACTTGTGGCCGCGAAGAAAGTTAAGGTTCGTGCTTTGCGCGATCTATTTTGACACTTGTTGCTTTTCATCGCATATGCGCTTGCTCTGCCAGGGATCAAGGCATCTTGCCAACGGGCTGCGCGCGTGATTGATATTCACCTGTTCACTTGACGGGCCCTGGAACACGAGACTCGCATGTTTATTTTTGTGGCATGAATTCTTTTAGGTCGAATATGCATGCGTGATCGCGGTGTGGTAGTACGTTGCCGATGGGCTGCTGTTATTTGCCTGACATTTTATAAACATATACGAACGCCCTCCGTGTAAAATTCCCACTTTGCTGATTTTGCAGTTGAAAGAAATGGTTGACGAAAAGGCCAAGAAGGACTGCCTGCAGGAAATAGCTCTTCTTCAGGTAAAAACACGTATATGTATACTGGGAGTTGTACATTTAAGTCACCTACAAATTGCGACGTGTTTAGCAACTGGCGCGATGTTAGCGCACATAAGCACTGGTTTGCGAAAAGTCAATCTTTTCATCTATGCATGTGTGCAGTGTGTTAGAGCGAAGAGTCAATCTCTTCACATGTACACGCGTCAGAGTATTACAACTTATAGATATAACTGACGGTGTTAGCAATACATAAAACACTGTATAAAATTGCAAAACTGGCGACGCTTTAATGAAAACCAACTCATTGTGGAATGTCATTCTTTCTCGCCTTCATTGGGCATTAGGACATTAGACAATGCACTCTTCTAAATCCAAACTAGAACAGAAGCTCAGGGGAAGATGGAGGCTTGAACTGATGAACTGATCATGAGAAATGATGAGCAAGGAATGTTGCTTGAGCCAACGCATCTACAAATGGACCTGTCTTCGTCAGGGCAACAACCGCCCTGACGAAGACAGGTCCACTTGTCGGTGCGTTGGCTCTGATTTATTGATCTATTCCTATATTTAAATTTATGACAAATTTTATTACTTGTGAACTTTAACATTGCATATCCTCTGTCAGTAATTTTAACACTGTGTCATTATTTTCCCCCTTGATGTTCATGATGGTGCCTTTTGTTAGTTGATGTTCTTGTTGAATTGCGGGCATGTGTATACTTATACTGTAAATATAAATATTTAAATAATTTTGTGAAGGGCAGTTGTTGGCTTCTCTTAAAGGGCAGTGTTGGCATCTACAAAGACAGGACATCTTTATTTTTTCTGGTTTCTCTCAAATAACTTAGTTACCAATAACAAATCAATAATGGTAATGACTATTGTGCTACTTCTTTATGCTGCTGAGTTAGCTGCATAATCATACATAATTAAGTTTGTACTAAGACCTTGAACTTTTACTTGAAGAAAAGAAACGAAAATTAACATACACTTGTAACAAGAAGTTGGTGCTAGTAAAGGCAGATTAGCATGGAATTGCTTCCAATACTAATGATTTGCCTGAGAACCAGTACAGCTAACCTGCCATAAGTTATGTACTTCAGAGCTTACACAGATGCAGCCAATAATGAGCTTTGCATGTCATACATCAAAATTGTCAGCAAGAGCATGTGTTTTCATGTTGTTATCAGTTGTACTTTGTGGGTAACTTGACGACTGTGTGCTTGCTAGTTTGTGTGAAGTTTTGCAGTGGTTTGGCTGCCATTTACATACCAAGTTAGCCAGCTTGAGAGCTGTTCTATTTAAAGTATTGCTTACACAGATTCTTGAAGTTGTAAAAGGTTTACCACACATAGCACATTTAAAAAAAAAAAAGAAATATGGAAGACTGTTTGATGGAATCGAAGACTGGAATGGAAAAATGGAAAACTGTATGATGCCTACGCGCACGACTTGTTTGAGCAGGCTGGAATATTACCCGTTCATAACCTGTATGCATTTAAATTGACTGTAGCAATCAGACGCGAAGTCAAAGAAAATAGACATTTTTTTACATTACCTTTCCAACCTACAGCAAAACGTTACATCACTTGGTACACGAAATAAAGACACGTGGAAAATAAAAACACCCAGAACAAATTACTCAGAAGGTAAAATATCGTATATTCTTCCTAAACTACTTAATAAATATGTGAAAGCCCGTGTCGATCCCTGTAAGTGCACACCGCCTAAACTACATGAGCTACATATGTTTGGAATGTAAGTTGCTTGATTGCTATATATGTCTTTTTGTTTTTGTTTGACTAAAGCGTACTATGCTTTTTTTTAAATACATGCCACTGCTGTATGCACAACAGAAAGGTAGCTGCGGTCTCTTGTCAAGCTGCCTCTACAAAGAGCAGCTTTTACCCGCAGCTTTCCTGTCAGTGCACTGATGAAAATAAAGATTATAATTATTATTATTATTATTAAAGCGTAAAGGTGACACTTTGTACACAGAGCAAGATTTTCTAATAGCACCTTGCTAGAAAACTATATATGTATGATGGCATGTTGCGGTAGCTTAGTTAGTGTGATTTTTTTTTAGAAAATTGAATAGCGTAAGAATAAAAAAGAATAGTGCCAGAATCAAACCAGTACTGTTTGAGCGTTACATAACCATTTTTGCAGTTAACATAACATCACATTCATATTCCAGTATTAATGTTATATCAGCTTTAATACCTACGATAGAACGTCAAGAGCAATCAATAGATTCTTCACATGTATGAAGTCCTCCAGGTAGTGGAAAGTATTGTATAGTCAGTGAAGCATGGCTGTCTGGAGTGGCATAACCTGTTTCACTACATAAATTCTTATGTTTTATGCCTATACTGTGTTTGCGGGGATGAAATTTACCACACTTTCACATCAGTTTAGTGTTTATTTTGGGTACAGTTGATATCACAAATATCCATAAACAATTACAAACTTTTCATATTGTTACGAGTGCTTGCCAAGAACGGCGGCTGTTGTTTATCGCAGGAGTTATCATGGCTATGGGAGGTGAAAGAGAAGAAAACGTTTTGCCATTCCTCTCTTTCACCTTTGATCACCTCTGTCACAGCAGTCCTCGAGTGTTGTTCTTTCCTTTCACCTTTTGCCACCATGGTGATTCACCACTACCTACTGATCTTGGCAAGTGCTTGTGAAAGCCTCCTAGGGTGAAGCACAGTTCAACCCAATCTCAGCCTACCAGTCTCAGAATCCCACTTTCTAAACAATAGGTCTTTGTGACACTTCTGATGTGTTTAAGCTTTCCACTTTTTATGAATTATTAAACATCTTTAGCACTGCATATCATTGTGAAATGCAGAGGTAATTTTCTAAGGGGCCAGATTTGAGGGTTGGGGTGATCAGGGGGGTGGCACTCTGATGAGAAGTGGCCCCCTCTCATGCGGGACCCAGCACATGCCTATGCACCAGGCAAGTCTGTCAGTACTTTGTGGATAGTAAGGCTTCAGGCAGGCATGTGCATCAATTCTGTTTTGGTGGAGCATCATCCACTGATTGTGAGACGTGCTAGGTAATAGTTAACCTCGCTGAGGCGTTCCAGAATAGTGTTAAGCCTGAGATTGCGGGTGGAAGGTACTAACAAAAGCCACACTTTTGCAAAGTCATCCAGAGCAACGGAAGGTCACCAGGGATGAAGTAAACAGCTGAGAGCTGCCCAGGGTTAGCTCTAGAAAAAAGCCAGCATTCAGATTTATCTGATTCGCATAAGTGAAGTGAACATTTCATGTGCAATAATATTAATATTTATGTATAGCTGGTATTCAATTTGAAGGCCAAATTTAATAGGACACTATCTGATTTGATATTCAAAATTTTCAAACATTTGTGCACCCCTAAAAAACACTGGTGCACCTAGTTCAAGTGCCCACCGAAGAAGTGCGTGGGGTCTGAATTAATCTAGTCCCCCATGCCAGCGTGCCGCCTAATGAGATCATAGTTAGCAGTGGGGGCCAGTTGGTATGAATTCCCTGTGTGTGTCTGTCTTTCCTTTGTCCTCTCATCAAGTCTTGGCAGCACAGTCATGAGGCCATACTTGCTGCACATGAAACCCTTGGAATTTAATCTCTAGTCATATATAATTTAAGTCTGCTGCGAGGCTCCTTGCACACTCTTGTAACCACCAGCCACTGTTCTTCCACAATGCTGCCAGTAGTTCGTACTTTGAACTTTCTATGTTTGAAGTAGAAGTTCATTGAACACTTAGTACAGAAAAAGGTACTATAGTGTGAGCACTGTAGAGGGAGCTTTTATAATGTTAGAAAAAAACACCAATACTACTTAACAGTAGAAAAAGCAGCGAAATATATTTCCAAAGTGAAAATTTTAAAAGGGGGCGGTTCATATATTGAGGCAAAACAGTAATACAATGAAAAATATAAAATGAAATGGATAATGAATAAGCTGAATCAGGAAAGGAAGCAAATGGTATTCGAAACAGGAGTATTGAAGCAATGTTTAAAAGGTATTAAAAAATTATGCTATTTTTTAGGCATGAAAGCTCAGAGCTGATGTTTAAATGATGTATAGAAAAGGCACATTTAATGTTGTAAGGCAAGGAATTCTAAAGTTTGGTTAAAACAAGTGCTGTTTGTTGAGAGCCATAGTTTCTACCTTAGGAAGCAGAAAATTGTTATTGGAGAGAAAGCATGTAATGTTTGAATTAGTAAGGTGTTAGATAAGAACAAATTTTAGAAGGCTATGGTCTTTAGCTGCTTGATAAGCAAATGTGCTGACATTAAACTTCGTTAGATTGTCAATATTTAGTATGCGCAGTTCCCACTACAGATAATTAACATGTGAGTGTTGGTTGCACCAGGTGAGAATGCAAACGGCTTGGTTCTGTTCATGTTGGAGGGAAGAAAGGTGGCGATGTTATGTTTGACCCTAGTAAGCAATGCAGTAATTTAGATGACTGTGAATGAATGCATAATATAAGATGATCAGAGTAGTCAAGTCAAAGTAACATCTAGCTTCTAGTAACATCCTAATACCAAAAGGAGTTTTCTGCTGCAGTTCATCAATATGGAAAATAAATTTTAAGTGGGAATCAAGCTTGATACCAAGGAAGGAACAATGATCTGATAAATGAATAGGATGTGAGTTTATAAAGGGGGGCATAACTTGTGTGCTATTTAATGACCTAGAATTAAAAAGTAAGAACTTACTTTGGAAGGATTTATTAAAGGTTTATTTCTAGCATACCATGCACTAACGTTAACAAGTTCTGCATTACGGGTTGTTGTAATGTTGCTTTGAGAATTATTTGAACCTAAAAGAGTCATGCCGTCAGCATATACAATGCATTCTGTTACTGTGGTTAGACACAGTGGAACTTCATTAATGTATACTAGAAACAAAAGTGGGCCCAGAATTGAACCTTCCGGAATGCCAATGTTAATTATATTTTTAGTAGAATAGATACCGGAGATGGATATTAATTTCTCACAATCTGATAAGCAACTACGGAAGAGATTGAGAGCGTTACCACCAATGCCATAAGACGCAAGTTTAGAAAAAAGAATGTCATGGTTAAGTGTATCAAAGGCTTCAGTATAATTTAAGGAAATAGAACCAAGGAAGTTATCCTTGTCAATTTTTTTGTTTTCATTATTCTGTAAAGTAAATGAGGGCTAGGCTAGTCGAATATTCTTATCTAAGCCTAAATTGTTTCAGGTGAAATAGCTTAAATTTTGTCAGGTAACTAGACAGGCGAATATGTATTAGTTTTTCAATTATTGTGCTATAGTAATAAATAAAGTGATAATAGCAGAAATGAGAGATTATTTATTTATTTATTTATTTATTTATTTATTTATTTATTCAAAATACCTTACAGGCCCAATTCTGGGCATTGTATAAGGAGAATATCAAAGGTTATATACAAAGCTATACAAGAAGTAAATACAAACAATAAAAAATAGCAAAAAATTACGATGATTGTACAATGCAAAACAGCTATAGCGATAAAAAATACAACGGGAACTAAATACACAACATGCGAGATAGTGACTATACATCGACAAGCTACATAAAGATAACACAAATTCCAGAAAGGCATAGAAATATAAAAGTCACAGAATGGAAAACATTGCTCTAATTTACGCATAAACAATGAAGTGCATGTTAGTATTCAAATGTAGTGAAATTCACAAAAAATGAAAAAAATGAGGCAGGAAAGTATGAATAATTAAGCGCCAAAATACGGAACTGGACATGAATAAAGTAAACAATTAATTATAAAAATGCGTGTTCAGGTGGTGTCAAAATTTATCTTTGTCGGTTTCGGCCACTATCTCGTCTGGAAGGTTGTTCCACATGCGGATGATGCGTGGGAGGGAAGATGAGTTGAAGATGTCTGTTTTGCCATAGATGCACTGTGAAGGAAAAATGATTATGCAATCTTCTTGACGTGTGTGCTGAAAGTTCCAGTGTTGATGGTAATGACCTAGCTCTGTGCACGTATTTATGGAACAATGATAGGAGGGCTATGTTGTCACGGCTGCTCAGAGGAAAAAGTGATAAATCCTTTTTAATTTGCATTATGTTTGTGCTATGATCGTAATTATGAGAAATGAATCTAGTGGCTCTGTTCTGGATTGATTGCATTAAAGTGCATAAATAAATTGTTTTCACTTGTTTGTTAGAGCAGAACGTGGAAAGCCAAATTGTTTATTGAAGTGAAATACAGCGTAAAAACCTGGTGTGCGCTAGACGTGGCGCACAGCAACAGCTGAGTTTCAACTCGGCAGGGAAGTTGTATTGATAAAAAAAGGGATCAGAAGCGAAATTAACTGTACTGTGGCCTTTTGAAGAGGGAGATGCTCAGACTCTCCATACATTTTTGTTCATGTCTGTTGCACACCTTAACACTTCTAACACTGAGAAGACCTTTCAGGAATGGAAAACATTCTGAAGGTATCAAGCATGGCACTACCTTGAGAAGGTTGCATGAAATCGATTATCTTTTTCTATGATTGGTTGGCAGAGCAACACTGACCTTCACAGTCCATCTACATTTATTGCCAGTTGTTGTTCTTTTAAGTCGTATCCTGCTATAATAATGACTTTAGTCTTTTACAAAATGAACAAGAGTGCTGAATGTGTTTCTTTCATCGCCAGCACTGGAAGCCACAGCAGTTGCAGAATTGGAGCAAGCCAGTGTGTTTGAAGTGATGAAGCATACCTATTTTCTAAGCACAGGCATCTAAGCTAGCTCATCAGAACAGGTATTATAACAGATTGTTCGGTGTGCTTTGACACTTGACTACCGGCAGATTTGGGGCTTAGATTCCAGACATATAGTTGAAATACTATGACTGTGTGTAAATAGAAGTGCCACTGTTCAAGTTAAACAGCTTTTAATTTCAGCTCAGATTTCTCACAAACAGCATGTTGCAGTGGATTCAGTTTAACATGCTGCTTGCAAGCTTTACTTGCCTGTTTTATCTGCAATATAACGGTAACGTGCATGTCATATGTGACAGTGTTTGTAAAAAAATTTCACTGTGGTGCAACAGTGGCGCCATGTGTCCCTGCCATTGGAGGTCTGACCACATGGCTCCGTTTGTCGTTAAATCAAGATTTATCACTTATTTTTATACCAGTGTTCATTTAGTCTCATGCTTCATTCGGATTGGTTTCTTTGTGAAGTGCAAGTCCACCTGCATTAAGATTTCTAGCTGTCTGTATACACCTTAAAAAATAAATTAATTGAATAGGACTTACAATTGATACCACCACCGAGTGCAGCTAAATCAACATTTTTAGTAGCATTAGTACAGACAACATACACTTCGGCCTTATTGTGATTGAAATATGCATGAGCACTGTTTGCGCAAACTGTGTTAAGCTGAACACTTCGGCCTTATTGTGAAAGAAATATATACGAGCACAGCTTGCAGGAACTATGTTAAAGTGTAATGTAGCTGAAATCTACAAGCTTTTTAACAGGAGGAATCTTATATACCTAGTGAATCTTATATACCTAGTTATACAAATGTTCAGCAGAGGTAAAGACATCCATGCAAAGTTTTGTTTCTGGGAGTTCACCTGAGGTGGATTAAGCTACCCTAAGGGCTTGTGGCAAGTTTCAAATTATGAAATACAGTGGAACCCCGCTGTTACGTTCCTCACTGCTGCGTTTTCCCGGCTGTTACGCTGTTTTTCATCGGTCCCGGCATAGCTCCCATAGGATCCTATGTATTGCGAACCCCGCTGTTACGCCCCAACTGTGGGCCTGTTCCCGCATGATGCGTCGCAACCTGGTGCGCCGTACCTGCCCAGGCACCGCTATTTTGATTTGACTTTTGACAGTCTTGGTCACGCTTGCAGGAATCGCCGCCCGGTGATGGCTGCCGAGATAACGCGAGCGCCAGTGCTATCTCGGCAGCCATGCGATCGTTCGGCGGCCGAGCGACACTCCCCTCCCCCGCCTTTGCGTCTTTTCATGCTCGTTAAAGATGGGCGGAGCGTTTCCTCCCCGCTTCGACGGCAGGCGTCCCGATAGGGGTGATCGCCGCCTCCGAGCGACGGATATGGGCCGGGCGCGTTTGATCTCTGCTTCAGCCGTTTTCGTCACTCCCACTCGCGTGCTTTTATTCTAGCGACCGTACTTTGGGCTCCGGGGGCTTCCAGAGAAAAGAATCGGGAAAAGGGACTTTGCACTCGCAGCCCCTTTTGCGTATGACTGCGCTCGCCAGCGCAGCAAGGGGCGCGGCTGCGCGAATGTCCAAAGTCTGTCCGTGCGCGCGCCGGCGAGCTGGTTCAGGCCGGACGACGAGCGCAAAATATGCGAGGACTTTTTTTTTTGGTAAAGCTGGCTAAATATCAGGGGTGCGCAAATTATGAAAGGGCGCAAATTATGCGGGTAAATACGGTAAACAAGCACTCAAAACGGAACGTGAAAGCGCTATCGAGCAATTGCGGACCCGACGCGACCAGCCGTACTCGCAATCACAAACCACGCGCGGGATGCCGGAACAGGATGCGGTGATCGCAGTAACTAAGCCTCAATGATCACAGTTTTCATTGCGATCTCTGAGGCCATACTTTCATTAGGGCGCCAGAGGCTATAATGGCGGCCCCTTCACTGCGCTCGACAGCCGCGAACGGAGTCCTGAATTATCGAATTTAGAGCTAGAAACCGTCCGAAATATCGGTCGTCTGAACACATTTAAGTCGATGGGGGCACTGGCGGTACCGCGCGGCTGTTCGAATTATCGGTCGGCGACCTAGATGGCTCACCTTGCTGAAATAAATTGTTTGAAGTCAAAGCGGCCCTGTTATCATTCATTTTCGGAGCTTTCCTCACTCTTGCGTTTTCCCGGCTGTTACGTTTTTTCCCCCCCAGTCCACTGAAAAACATATGAATGGGGTTCCACTGTAATTCAGAGAAACAAAAACAGAGTATAGTCTTACAGAGCTCCCCCAGCATTTGCTTCTTGCAACACTGTGGCCTTTATATTATGCTCCCAATGAGGACTATGATGCACTTTGAATAGCTTTCTCATAAGTGCCACTCTTGCGATGTTTGTTGTCATCTGTGATATATCTGTTGTCTACTGATGTTCATTTTGATGCTTTTCTCATTTTAGTAAGTGCTCATGCACTTCCTGCTTCTGAGGAAGCTTATATTCCGGGACATTTTGCTTTTTATTGTAACGATTTTTCTTAAAGGGCCCATGACACCAAAATTTCAAACCCGATATGTTTGTGTTTTTGGTTGTCGAACATCTGAAGGCACTTGTGGCCAAGTATTAACGGCGAATGTTGTCGTTAAGATATTTTAATATGTATTTAAAGTGACCAGAAATGCTCATCTGGGTTTGCGGCACCTCACGACATCGTCACTAGTATGACGTAGTTTGTGGGCCATCTGTGACGTTTCACTTTTGTAAGTTGATATCGTGACGTCACAGAGAGACACGGGCGCGCCACGCTATGGCCTCCGAGCGTGGCCTCCAAGATCGGCTCTTGCAGCCGATCGCGGAGGCCACGCCAAAAGCCGTATTTTTCTGCTTCCTCTCCGTGTTGGTCCCTCACGCGTACTTTGTACACACGCTATGATGCAAAGCGAGTGTGGCGAGCTGGTCTGGCGCTCGCGCTCTCCGCAACGTCACCGAATCTTGAGCTCAAGTGATCAGTGCATGCGCTCACTTCCGACAGCCGCCGCGCTAGCCCCGCGGCACTAGTTTCTTGCAGTTTTTGGCGCGCGTTTCGAAGCTTCATTAAAACTGAACAAAATGAACGATGCTGTGACTAATTAGACTTCACGCTGGAGAATTTGCCACTCGATGCCGTGATTACAAGACACTGTTCTGCTCATTAGAACATAAAAGTATCCAACAAAAAAATAGCTGTCATGGGCCCTTTAATTGCTCCTTGTGATATTCGGCCTCCAGAGAGCTTGGCATTTATATTTCTCATGAGTGTTTTTTTTGTTCTTGTTTTATCATGTCAGCCACAAACCACAACTATTATGCCCCCTCCCCCCCCTGCAGAAACTATTTAAATAAAACGAAACACCTGTTAAACTTTGCGGTGAAAAAAAGAAAGGCTGGCCAAGCATTTCCTTTGTTTTTCATTTTTCATATGCAGAAGCATTTTGTGATTGTTTCTCGCAAATTGCTGCCAGCACGAAGAAAAATGTGCTGGTGCCATTGATTAATAATTGGGCAATATTGGCTGGCAGATTAGAAAACAAGACTAATATATATACTACTCCATGAATTTAAGTCTTTGCAGTGTTTGCCACTTTGAGGAATGCCGAAGAAAAATATATGACATCTACACCATTTAGCCAGGCTTTTGTCTCATTTTAAGGTGCCTTAAACCCAGTTAGCATCTCTTTCCGCTTGCCTGCAGGGTTTTTCTTCTTAATATTTCTGTTATTTCTTTTTGCAGAGGCTTGACCATCCACACATCATAAAATATCTTGCCTCATTCGTTGAGGATGGGGAACTCTTTATCGTACTTGAGTTGGCTGATGGCGGTGACTTGGCACAGTTTATACAGGCAAGTTTCGCTGAACATGTGTAATGGCAAGTAAAAATGAACAGTGTTTCTTGTAAATATGCGGTTGGTGCTTTGAACTATGATTGCTTCTCATAGTAAAGCAGAAGTGAAGGTGTATGGTAAAATTGTCATAAACAATACATAATTATGAGCATTGAAGCAGCGATTCATACATCCTTAACTTCCTTAAGTCCCTGCAAAGGCAGCGCCGATGCTTTAACAGTGTTTAATGTTGGGAATGTTGATACATATCTTAACCAATGTTATGTGGCACAAAGTAAGTAAAAGGAAAAACAAAAGACATGATCTGACCTCGTTTCCTGTCTTGTTCTTCTTTTCACTTAGCTCCACTAATCCTTGGTTAAGCAATGCTGATGCACCGTAAAAATGTGGAGAAGGCAACAAGTACTCCCTTCAGTAGATTATCTGCTGCAAAGCTAGGTGGTGCAGGATTTACTGCCGAGTAAGATGGTTTGGCTTTGTCTCATCTTTTCCCAGTGTAGAGCAGCCTACTACTAGTCTATTGATGTGGTTCACCTTTCTGACTTTCTTCTCTTGTTTTCTCTCTTCCTTAGTTTTTGGCCACTGCATTCATTTAGCCTCTCCTCACAATGGAGCAACTGTAACTTTTAACAGTAGGTGTGCATGGTTCCCCCTGCCCCCCTCCCTTCTTTTTTTGTGGAGTAGGCTGCAGTGTTTTAATAATAATTGCTGGGGCTTTAAGTGCCAAAACCATGAGGCATGCCATTGTGAAGAGCTCAGTCATTTGGAGATCTTTAACATGTACCTAAACGTAAGTACTTGGGCCTATAGCTTTTCGCCTCCATCGAGGTGCAACTGTCACAGCTGGGATCAAAACCACGTCTTTCTGGTCAGCACCTAAACTGAGTGGCAAGCTGTGGTGTCTTGTATAGCTCTTCACTTAATGATGTCATAGTAGCATCAACTGACACTATAGCAGAGCCTTGTTGAAATGGAAAGTACTTAACAGAGCAAGCTTATGCACTTTCCTGCAGAGGGGTCCTTCATATGAGCACCTGACATCCTAGCATGGCTTCCGCTGCTTATGAACGGCCAATGCAAGTAAAGCCATGCGCTTTTGGGTCCTCACTGCATTCCTCCCATATGCTGAGGTTGACCATCATCTCTTGTTGCTCCGTTACACATTAAAGTGACCTGCTGGGCATGATAGTAGGATAAAATAATATGAATTAACAGCACAAGGCAAGTGAGGTTCAGACAACACAGGTGCTCATGTTGCCTGAATCTCTGTGCCTCGCTTGTTTCACCATGTTAATTGAGATGCGATGTTTGCATATGCAGTGTTCACCAGGTGTCTACAGTGATAAACATCAGGGGTTGTGTAGAGTTGAACAATATAACCTAGCAGGCACTGTTCCAACAGGAGAGCTCTTCAAACCCACGCTTTCGCCATGCTCCTGCTACAAAATTGTTTGAAAATTTGACAACTCTATAAAGATCACCAGTGAAAGCAAGTAATGTTGGTATTCTGACATCACATGTTTATATGCCAAGGCAGATTGTGTGAAGTGGTTGAAGCGCAACCTGATAAATCCTTTGCATAAGTGTAAAGCCAGCTTTCCTGTGATGCTTGGCATACTTCGTCACAGCTTTCCTGTGATGAGGTATGCCAACTACTGGTGATACAGCCATTTCTTTAAACATTGTGTACAAGTGCAGTTTGCTTGTGCTATGATACAGAAAATGTAGAGTCAGCTCTCGTGGTATAAACGTGCATAAAAGACAAGCTCCAGCATTTTCTTCTTCATTTGAACAATGACAGGTGCCACCATTAGATGGGCTTATGTGCAATGCAGGGAAGCATACTTGTGAGCAGTGAAACTAGTTTGTTGGGTAACTATAATAGGGATGTACGCATTGCTACTAGGTACAGGTTTAAGTCTTTTGCCTGAGGAGGGGTCTGCTTTGATATGGTGTTTGTGATAACTGTACAGATTCTTATGATCAGTAGTATAATACTTTATTTACACTCATCCAGAAGCAAGACATAGAAATGAGCCTGTCTAAGTCTGCAAAGACTGCTATGACCAGGCTTGAGAGGGTTCGTTACAGCAGTCTGGTTACATGTTCACATAATGACATTACATTTTTATTAACGTTTGGGCAAATACTTGCTGCTATTGCCATACACGGGAGAGCACGCTTTTTCATTGCAGCTATTGGGCAAATCCTGGATTACTTCCACTCTGCTTTCTGGTGTAGTTCATGTCTGCATAGTGCAATGTTCTTCACTTCTAGGTTCATGGTTGCCTGAATTTCCCTGAACTGTGTCTCATAAAATGGTACCTTTGAATTTTTGGTGGAGAGCACTAGAATGATTGTAGGATTATCATGAAGGATCTTGCCTTCCTACTTGCTGATTGAAAGATACACATAATTTGTGACCGAAGGAATAGATAAGTGGACTCAAGGGATGACTTTATTGTTGCTGTCTGAACTTTCTTGGGCTGTGCAGTATCATATGACAACACATATGATAATTCGTTATTTGTACCCTTGGAGGATGTTTCCAGCAAATCTTTTTTCTCCAGCCTGATCAATACTAATATGTAATAAAATGTGGTGTACTCTGTGATAGACATATACTATGTGTAAATTCATGGGTATTTATTTCTTCCCCTTCACCATTGACCTGTGCTGCAAAAATGGAGTGATTGGGCGCCCTGTAAATTTAAAACTGGGATTGTAAAACACTGTCAAAGATAAACAAACAAGTAATTTTTATGTTCTTTTTCTTAATTGCCCTATATATACGATGGTTCCTGATGAGTGTATTTAATAATTAGCTCATTTAGTAAGATTATTACGGATTGTATGCTGAAAAAAGATGTGTAAGTTTTGTTCACATATGAATGAGTCCCAATTCTCCAAGACATTATTTGTTACTGATGTTGGGCTTACTGAAAAAGTGCATGTTTGTTTTAGTAGATTTCTGTGAATACATGGTGCACTGGCTTTAGTGTTTCAGGCTGCATAGTAAGCTGATTCCTGAGGCAACCATCTGGAGGTACTTCTCACAGGTGTGTGCTGCTCTCAAGCATATGCACTTGAAGAGGATAATGCACAGAGGTATTCAGATGCATATGCTATCCTGTATCCTACATTATGAGCTGGTTTGCAATTGAATGTGAGGGCATCAATACCTGCTTCCAGGGAAATGCTGTGCAAGTGATGTCAGTAGCAGTTTTATTTGCATTGGCAAAGGACACACCATCATTATTTTTTCTCGGATATATTGGGTTACTATGGGTGCACACAGTTCCTTGCTGTGCGTGGTATGTTGCATGACTAAAATTGCCAGTTTTGGACCAATTACCATTATTTGAAATCGTTTTTACATAGCCATCATCAGAAGTGTTGTAAGTTATGCAACTTACTTTCCTGAACAACGTATTTGGAACAAGCATATTAGTAATCTTTCTAAGCCCTTCATTCAAGTTGAAGTGCCTCAAGACATTTCTGGATTGGTGAAGCTGTCATAAGAAACATTGTTAACAAACAGGGGGAAAAAAATTATGCAAATACTTTACTGCGAGAATCAGTTCAGGTGAAGCTTCAGTGTAGTGTTTAATATACAATAATGAGCATTGGCTCCACAAGTGTTGAAAATTGGGCGAGTCGGTTCGTCGTACTTGAACTGGTATGGCGCATTATGGAAAAAGAGAAATGTCCAAGCAGACTGACACAATGTAATGGTGCTCTTTTAGCCTTTCATTGAGGCAGCGCCCCGCTCCATCTGTTGTTACAGTGTGTTGACAATGCCATTGACTCATTTGGTGCTGTAGCCTCTTACAGAGCTTCTGTCCTTTTATATCAAGTTGACTTTTGCATCTTTTAATGATTGTACGTACATACAGCGTAGTGGTGTCTACAATGGGTCATGCTTCACCCCTATCTTAAGTGACATATACGTTGCATATCACGATCGATTGCTGATGAGCATGCTCAACCAAAGTATTGTTGTTAAAGTATGTTGTTACATAGACGACTTTCTGGTTTTGATCAATTCCAGGGACGCTGCCTGCCAGCACCTAACCGACGATATTGTAAAGACTTTCAATGACTGTTTCAATCCACTTGTATTGACGCACGAGATGCCATTTGACAACAACTTATGCTTTTTAGATTTGCTGGAATTAAACGACCGTAAAAGACGCATAGTTTTGCCCTAAGTGCATGACATTTCCAACCGACTAAAAAAAGATAGGCGAGAAAGGCGGCGTGAAAGTGGTAATTTCGGCGCCGGATAAGTTACAGCGACTTTGCAAAGCAATCACTCCCCATAAATCACAGCACTACTGTTTGCCCAACCATACATAAAACGCGGTTTGGGACATGTGAAACAGGACATGTGTTATTTACTCGATACCACTCTCATGTGGCAAGAGGTATATTGGCCAGACTGGTGCGCTGCCTCAATGAAAGGCTAAAAGAGCACCATTACAATGTGCATAAAGCAATACAGGGACACATTGGAATTCACTGCCACGATTGTGGATGTTCCCCTGTCTTTGATCAATGTGAAGTGGTAAAAAAGCACCCGTCACAAATAACTCGAGAAATAATTGAAGCACATTGTATAGCAAGAGCTGGCAACACATGCATCAGCGCCCCTTCGTTGGCTTTATCTGAACATGAGGTGTCCTTCCTTAATCAGGCGAACCGTCTATGAATCTTTGGTCTGTGACATTGTGATGGTTTGTCTGATCTTGGTGATACATTCGGGTGTTCTTTGTATGCTTGCGCAAGTCTACATACTTGATGCAATTTTCGAATAAAGCTCAATTGGAAGTTAGCGCTCTGTCCTCTGTGTTGGTCTGCTTGGTCGTTTCTCTTTTTCCGTAATGTGCTATACCAGTTCGAGCATTGACTCATCATGGCTTGACATTGTTGATTGCTTTGTGCAGTATATAAGTTGTGAACTGATGTTTAACGTTTCATTGAATTCCAGCAATTTTATATTTGTCACTGCAGTACAGAAAACAGATATAGTGGCAGCAAAGCATGCTTGTTTGCGTCTGCCATTGTTTGCAACTACTGAAAGTGCAAGTGTTGATGCACTGGACAGCCACTTTCATAGTGTCATGTTGGTGCTGTATTGTGGGTGTAATGGTGAGCAATGGCATGTTAGTGGAAAATTATGAAATATAACCACTTAAAGTACATAAAAGGAAACCATAATGGTTTAGACTGCTAAAATATTCTTCTGGAACTCTATTGTAATCAACTTTGCCATCTTATTATGTCAAGTATTAAAATAGTAAATGAAAGTCAAAGTTTCGTTTTCTGATTTTATGCCAAAACCTGGAGCACATGACATCACAGACATCAATCTTTCTTTTTTCATATTCTGGCGCTCAACATTGGCCCAATCAAATGTTCTAAAACACATTATTTTAAGTTTCTGGCTTACTTGGAACACAATTTAATGCGTAAATTTTACCTATAAATAATCACAGCGATGTAATAGCAGTGCGGATTCCACCAAACTGTGCCAGAAGGAAAATCCTGCTGCATTCTGCTACACTTTGCAATTCTATGCCAAAGCTGTGTGAGATGCGTGTTTTAATATTTTAAAAAGGAAACCAATCTCTCATGGACGTCCAGCCGAACTTTGTGATGGCAATAAATTAAAAAGTCACGTTGGCACCAGTGGTCAGATCGGCAAGATATGCATGGTTATCGCAAACACATTTCTCAAATTATGCAGCATCGAGGCCAGCAACGTGGAGCACCCATAAGCAGCAGCTGTTTTGGCTATTGTTTGGGGCCAAGGGAAGTCTAAATTCTTGCCTCCTCGCTGCTGGAGGGGGGGGGGGAGATGGAGAGCATGCATGAGAATCAGCCCTGTGCATATGGTGTATCTTCTTTGCATTTGGTGAAGACTGTTGTGGTCGCAGATGCACAGTTAGCTACTCTGCCTCATCAGGCGTTTTGAGGCATGATCGCTGTCAAAACCATGAGCATGCAGTTGCCAATAAAGGCACGCTGCACTTCTGCAGTTCTTCTACACAACGTAATTAATAATTTGTGTGAAGCTTCATGTGAGTGTTCACTGTGCCACAAATGGCTTATTGACTGTTTTGTGCAAGGGTGTAATGTGCTTTTATGTTTGATTTTATGTATAAAATTCTGGCTATATTGAAGTATTTCATGATTTCCACACTTTTCGATAAATTGAAATTTGGCTTTACTTCATTGTATCTTTGTTAATTATAATTCCTGCTTCAGCGAAATTCTACAAAAAGAATTTTTAAAATTTTTATACAGGCATCAAAGGAATGTATGCTTATCTACCACTTCACCATCTGCCTATTTGGTTGTACCGCCATGACAAATGAAGTTTCACAAAGGGACATTTATGTGCAAATTATTTGTTTGCATCTCTGAAAGTGCATGGAGCATGTGATTTAGGGTTATTTAGGGTTATTGTTTTGATGCATGCTTATATTATGTGCAGACGTGAAACCAGCCAATGTGTTCATCACTAGTGATGGTAGGGTCAAGCTGGGAGACCTGGGCTTGGGACGCTTCTTCAGTCCCAACAGTGTTGCCGCCAATTCTCTTGGCAAGTCCTTTCATATTTCTTTGCTTAGCTTGTGCTGTACTTTATGCTGGGCTGCATGGGCTGCAAATGTCCTCAGCATGATGACGTATATGGGCCAGGAAAAGAAAAAGAGCTTGTCATATGTTCGTTGTGCATCAGCAACTTAAATTTTTTATACCTGCCACGGCCAAGCCTTGACCAAGATGTTGAATCAAACAAAGTCTAAACCTGTATCTGAATCAGAATTGTGGCTAAAACTGAAGAAAACCTAGCCCTGAACATGTTTCAACTAGAACTCCTCCACAAAAGTAGTAACTACCAATTTATAGTACTAAAGCAGCTTAAGCATGTGGGATGACATGAATACTAAATAGATTCACAGTTTCTTAAATTTTGTTTCTTCAGTCAGTGCACCTCACTAACAAATTTTCATGAATGGCTAGTAATCAGGCCCGTACGCTTGAATTTTTTTCCGAGAAAGGGGGGGGAGGAGGGTTCACTTGCTGAAGTCCTTGAGTGTTTGAAAAAAAAACATTTTTTTACATTATTTATTTTCCATAAAAATCGCAGTATGTACAATAAGTGACTTTTAAAATGCAACATTATTAATAAGCTTAAATTTTATGTTATTAGCACTATATTATGTTGTCGACACTACCCCCCAACCAAAATTTCAGGAGGGGCCCAGGCCCCTAGGGCATACCCCCTGGCTGTGGGGCTGCTAGCAATGCTGTTGGCTGAAATAAGGGACAGATGCCGAGTATTTTCCTGAACTACAGATGCTGCACTTGTAGAGGTAATTGAACTTAAAGCCACGCCAGCGTTGTCTGCTGTTAAAACAGAGTTTGACTGTATCTGTGACATCACGTTTGGGGTGCGCCCGAGAATTTGCCCATCAAGGCAGGTGATTTAAATGCTTGGCATAAAGATGCAAACATAATTGTTATTACAGTGGAACCCCGCTGTTACGTTCCTCACTGCTGCGTTTTCTCGGCTGTTACGTTTCTCTTCATCGGTCCCGGCATAGCCCCATAGGGTCCCATGTATTGCAAACCCCGCTGTTACGTCGCAACTGTGGGCATGTTCCCGCATGATGCGTCGCAACATGGCACGCCGTACCCGCCCGGGCATCGCTATTTTGATTTTACTCTTGACAGTCTTGGTCACGCTTGCAGGAATCGCCGCGCGCTGATGGCTGCCGAGGTAGCGCCAGCGCTATCTCGGCAGCCATGCGATCGCTCGGCAGCCGAGCGACACCCCCCACCCCCCCTCCCGCCTTTGCGTCTTTTCATGCTCGTTAAAGACGGGCGGGGCGTTTCCTCCCTGCTTCGACAGCAGGCGATCCAATAGGGGTGATGTTATCGCCTCCGAGTGACGGAGATGGGCCGGGCGCGTTTGATCTCTGTTTCAGCCGTTTTCGTCGCCCCCACTCGAGCGCTTTTATTCCAGCGACGGTACTTCCGGCTCTGGTAGCTTCCAGAGAAAAAATCGAAAAAAGGAACATCGCACTCGCAGCCCCTTTTGCGTATGACTGTGCTCGGCCGCGCAGCGAGGGGCGCAGCCGCACGGCTGTCCGAAGTCTGTCCGTGCGCTCGCCGGCGAGCTGGTTCGGGCCGGGCGGCGAGCGCAAAATATATGAGGAATTTTTTTTTTCTTTTTTATATTGCTGGCTAAATGTCGAGGGTGTGCAAATTATGCGAGGGCGCAAATTATGCGGGTAAATACGGTAAACAAGCACTGAAGATGGAACGTGAAAGCACTATCGAGCGATCGCGGACCCGACGCGACCAGCCGACCAGCCGTACTCGCAATCACAAACCACGCGCGGGGTACAGGATGCGGTGATCGCAGTGACGGGGCGACTTGCCTCCCAAATTGGCACGCCACGCTGGAACTAAAGAATGATCACAGTTTTGATTGCGATCTCTGAGGCCATACTTTCTCTCATCGGGGCGCCGAAGGCTATAATGGCGGCCCATTCACTGCGCTCGACAGCCACGAACGGAGTCCGAATTATCGAATTTAGAGCTAGACACCGACCGCAATATATCGGCTGGTTTTAACACAATGAGCCTATGCTGGCACTAGCGGTACCGCGCGGCTGTACGGATTATCGGTCGGTGACCTAGATGGCTCACCTTGCTGAAATAAATTGTTTGAAATCAAAGCGGCCCTGTTCTCATTCATTTTGGGAGCTTTACTCACTCTTGCGTTTTCCCGGCTGTTATGTTTTTTTCCCCCCTGTCCGCTGAAAAACGTATGAACGGGGTTCTACTGTACTAGAAAACCCCTCCAATACACAAGCCAGTATGCATGGGAGCCCGAAAAAAGTGTGCTTGTTAACGAAACATAGGAAACCAGTGAAGGCAGTAGCATGTCTTCTTGTAACTGTAATGCCAATGCCACAATTAACTTGCAAATGTCTTAATGTGCAGTGTCTGTATCTAATATCCTAGGTATGTGGCCTAATTTTGTTACTGGTCATGATGTGCTTGTAATCTGAGCTCAACAATCATGGACTTGTACAAAATACAGTCGACTCTCGCTACAACGAAACTGACGGTGCGCGGGAAAAATTTCGTTGAAGCGAAAATTTCGTTGTAGTGAAATCGAAAAAATATAACTGACCTGAGCTGGCAGAACAATGAAACTTTTATGCCTCAATATTGCGCGCGGCACACGGCGTCACGGCGGTAGTCAGAAGGGTTCAGAAACCGCGAGTACTGAAACCATACCTGTCAAGTTTGGAGAAACAGAATCCGGGAGATTTACGTATTTACTCGATTCTACTGAGCCCTCGATAGTAACGCGCACCCGTTTCCCGGGACCGAAAAAAAAAGTGAAACATCGATTGTGACGCGCACCCTCGAAAAAAAAAGTCCTTAGTAATCAACCTTCTCACATTCATAAAAACAAATGTCGTACTCGCGTAATGAACGGACTCGCATAATAAACAGACCTGTCTACTTTGGACACCTGCAGTCCCTCGAACGGCCGTGCTGTGGCTTTCCCGCTTCACTTGATCCGCGTCGTCTCGAAGACGTTTGGCGCACTGATTCATAACTCCTGCATCCCGACAAAATTGCCGCACGTTTCCAGGCTTATCCGCGTGCAAGCGGCGGTAACATCATTTACTCGCAGTGCTGTGTTCTTCCATGCTGTCGCAGTTCCCTCAGGCTCGCTGCCGCGTGCTGCCATGTGTGCTGCGCAGGGGCGTGGTCTCCGAGATTGCCGCGATGCAATCTCGGACGTCATGCAGCACAGATATGAGGGAGAAATGATGAGCTGTTTTGCGTGCGGTGATGAGAAGCATCTTTTCCCCCGTTACGGCCGCCCGCGAACGCTACCGAAAGCTGCTCCGGCTGGGCGTCTCAGAGATTGCATCGGCGACGTAGCGACTTTGATTGGCCGCAAGACGGCCAAGCTGGCGCGGTATCGTCGGTCTACGCATCATGTGCGGCAACATAGGAACTACAGAAACTATGCGCGCCAAAGACCGCCACGTTGCTAGTTCGTTTTTCGCCGGTGACCGTTCGACAGTGCCCGAAGCACGTAGGAGGCGGCCATTCTGATGCCGACGGCGACATGGTAACGTTGTCGTTCGTTGGCACTCGATTCTAACACGCTTACGATTTTTGGACACGTTTTATCAGAAAAAAAGTGCGCGTTAGATTCGAGTAAATACGGTACTTAACGGGGGGGTGCTTGGACCATAAAAAAATAAAGTTGTCGACCCTGGTGGAGGAGTTATTGCAATGATATGGACACTGTTAGCGGGTTTTTGCAGTCACCGTTTTTCTGTAACTCGATAACACCGCCTACGTATCGTATGTTCTACGCGCGAGTAAAAGCGCGCTAACGCTGGGGACAAACGCGGCTGAAGCAGAGATGAAACGACCCGGCCGTCTCCGCCGAATGAACTGAACAATGCGATAACATCGCACCACGCGTGTGATGGCTGCCGTCGCTTGCTTCTCAAGTAGAGAGGAAACGCCCAGCCCTTCTTTCGTCGGGCGAAGGACCAAAAGGGGCGCCGGTGGGAGAGGGGCGGTCGCGCGTGCTATCTCGACGGGCATCGGTAGACGGCATCAGTAGACATCGGTAATCAACCACGCAATCAACAGCGGCCGTTTCTGGTGGTGCCAACACGCGATTTCGACTTTGTAGACGCATTTTTATCTTCTGACATGCACAAAAATCTTTCGGATTGTGCTTACTGCATAGCAAATTGAATTTTCGAGACTGGAATTGCATCATCAAATTTCGTTGAAGCGAAACGGCACAAATGAATGTGTTCATTGTGGCGAGCATATTTATGCATTGACTCCTATGGACTGCTGACGGGGATCCGAGAATTTTTCGTTGTACCGGAAATTTCGTTGAAGCGGCGTTCGTTGTAGCGAGAGTCGACTGTACTTACATGGCATGGCTTGCATAATACTTTTGACTTTTTTATTGATCCATGTGTGTGCACGTGCATGCATGTGAGTATGTGTATGTTGGGGTGCATGCATGGGGAGGTACTATTACAAGAATAGTAAGTGTCTAGTCCCACCTAGAGAAGTGTGTGTAAATCCATGCTTATAGCCCTGTATCTGTATGCAAAGCACTGCAGTTCAGCAGTCAACTTCATATGTGCTTGTGTGTGTTGCATGTATGTGTTGGTATTTCAGAAATACCATATTTACTTGCTTAACAAACGTACTTTTTCCCCCGAAAAACAAAAGCAAGGTTGTGGTGGAGGGGTGCGGTTATGCAAGGTAAATTTTACGAAAAGCTTTTCGAGGTGAGCAAACATTTTAATGTGCAAAAAAGACATCGTTGCGACCTATGGTAATGCCTAGAGCCACGTGTGTGATGAAACGTTACTTAAAAAACAGTAAAAAAGAGCTATGGTGTTGGTACCATGCGACTCGGCACCCGCCGCGACAGCCTTTATGGTGGCTGCATTGTGTTCCAGTGCAATGGCCTTTTGCCTGCATTTAATGTGCGCTTAGCCCACAGCGCCACGAAACCGGAAAAATGGTGACGCTGTCAAACGATCAAGAGCAAAAAAGAATGAAAGAGCAGCATGCAGCGGCCTTCGCTGTGTATATAGTTTCTGTGTCGCCAAAGGTCCCACCCATAACAATGCCATGACACACAATGCGTAAGCCACCGATACTTGCCGTGCCGGCTTGTGGCCAACCAAAAACAGTCACCATGTTGCCTATGCAATCTTGGATGCACAGCTGCATCAGCGTTTGGTAGCATCCTTTGATGAAAGTTCCTCGAAAATTTAGGGACTTTAGCCTAACAGGAGAATCGATGTTTCCCAACATTGTGCGTAAAACGGGCTCACCATCGTATTTCTCCCTCATATCTGTCCTGAGCCTCTCCATCATACACGTCTAGCATGACGTCCGAAATTGCATCATGGCAATCTTGGAGACCAAGCCCTGGCCATGCTTAGGCTTGGCTGCGCCAGCCTGTGCCACATGCATGGTAGGATGCCATAGCAAGCGTTGTGAGGGAACTGCAGTAGCACAGAATAATGCAGCAGTGTTAGTAAATGATGTTACCGCTGCTCGCGTGTGGCCACGTGGGGCAGTTTTATCGCGACGTGGGAGTGTTCGATCACCGCACAGAACAGCCCCCGAACACCGCGGCCGTTCGTGGAATCGCAGGGGTCCAAATTTGACGGTGCATTTATTTCGCGGGGGAAAAAGAAAGAAAAAATCCAGAATTTGACTGCTAAAGTTGGGGGTGTGTTTATTATGGGTGCGTCCATTACACGAGTAAATGTGGTAGTTAGGAGAAGTTGCCAATGCCACTTGGAAAAATGTGTGTAAATTCATGCTGATAGTCCTTTCCATAAAATGTTGCATTTCAGGTGAACAAAAAAAGCTCCTCAAGACCAAAAAAAAATCATGAAACGCCAACTTTAGCCACTTCTGATCAGTATGATCTCTATGATTAACACAATAGCCCTTTGTGATTGATGAACTCGAAAGAGCAGAAGTCACACTCTTTTATACATCCATACAGGGTCAATGTAAATAAACTTCGATATGGTGTTGCAAGACAGGACTTCAAGTATATTGTGGGAACTGCCATACCTTCAGTGACATGTGAGAGTGTTCTGAGATGTTACATATTACATGGTGTTTAAAATATCAATACATGGAGTTAAATGCAAGGCCCCACACTCAAGTGTATGTGACATTATGTAAAATCACACGAGGCCAGCAGACATTTAAATGAGGAGTGCTTCAGCTTCTCCAAAAATTCTTCCATGATATACCGGATTGGAGTATGATGATAGAATGGGGGGGGGGTCAGAGTAATTTGCATAACATGTACTGCATTGCATTCGATAAGCAACACTCAGACAGAGTAGTTGTGGGCAACATATTATAGGGTAGATCCACCTGCGGCAAACAACATTCTGCCACTTCCTTTTCTTATGCATTGTCCCAGCATCCCTATCAAGAGCTGACTTAACTGGTGGTAAATAATATGCAACCTTTCTACCAGCACATTGGTGACCCATTCGACACATTGAAGGAAATAGAGAATTCCAACACAGATGTCATGGCTCTGTGGATTTGTCAGATTCCACCAACGCAAACGGAAGAACAACATTGACGTTAGGGACACCTGGATGCTGGGACGCACGGGAACCCAAGGGGAAGTAACGAGGTGGCACACAGTCTTGCCACCTTGAATGCTAGAGTTCTACCTTATAATCAATTTCTCCTACGTGGGATTCCCGGTACGTGAATGTCTCGCGAAATTCTCAGTTTTCATGGCATGACTGTGACATTTCCTGACATTTCTTAACTGAGAAAGACCCATAGACATCACGTCACGCCTCCTCGCGTCATCAAGGATGTCGGCCTTGGTCGATCCTTAGAAATGTTTATAAACAAACTACCGGCAAACACAGCCACTACCCTGGACATAATCCATAAATGGCAGGCGGCTGCTGACTGGAGGAGGGGCATCGACACATGTGCCCACTGCTTATGCACCTTTTGCCACTGTTTTTGCATAGCAAGCATCAAACACCTTGTTCTCCACTGCTCTAATTTCCACACTCATTGAAATAACAGCAGTGTATTCCTACATTCTAATCGGGATGCTCTATAAAAGGGCATGCCCGAACAACGTGATCGGCTCCTTACACTAGCCCAGTTTGGAGTTCCTAGTGGCCTGGCACACATGGTTTAGTGTTAACCTGCACACTAAACCATCACTAAGCCTTCAGTCCTCCTTTTTATTAATAAATAAATTGTATGCAAGTTTGTTTTTTTCTGACATAAGCATGTAGATATGCTGTAGATGTATTCATGTCTTTTAAGCACCTCTGAGGATGTTGTGAACGGTGTGTGGTATCTCTGTAGTGAGCTGCATTGTCAAGCTCTGGGTCTAACCACATGCAATTTACCTACCTTTTTTCCTACCGTTCTTTCTCTGTCCTCCCATTTTCTTCTCTTCTGCATCCATTTATATGTTGATGTGTATATCCACAGTTGTAAGTGTGTTGGGCTTGTGCCATCTAAACATTGTCATTGTCTTGCTCTTTGTTTTCTCTGTGCATTGTAACTTATCACGCCGTTTTATGTCATGCGGACACCATTTGCTTGTATGGCAGTGCGTTACACTAAGGACACTAAACTATTCGTGATTACACATTCAGTAAGTAAATAAATGAAAGTTAAAGGAAAGGGCAGTATGGCCTTTTAACAGTAACATACTAGACTCTCTTCCAAAGAAAGCAATCCATTTCAATTTTTCGCCATTATGACTGGAATTTCTCTCCCCCCCTCTCACCATCCTGTGCAAGGTCTCTAACCCGTGCCCAAGCGACGCAGTCTCAGATGCCTGAAATTGCTACATGTCCTCATTAACACTCCACACTACTCATTAACTAACAACTATCTGTTTCCTAATAAAATGAAATCCACTAGGAGTAGCCACAAACTTAACCTTGTGCTGTTTCAAGCACATACCGACCTATTTAAGTTCACCTGCTTTCTGCGCACTATTGAAAAATAGAGCTTATTACCAAGTACAACTAGATCTTTGCCTTTAGAAGAATTCTTGCAGGAATATATTGAGTTTTCTGTATTTTCTGGCATTGCTCTACAGTTCCTGCCAGCACTTTTTTTCCTTGTTATGCACCGGGGTGAGACAGCTGCACATATTGCGCAGCTTTGATACAATTCCGTTTTCCCGCTTAGAGCTGCTCCAAAAGCAAGAAAATTGGGAAAATTGTTCCAAACTGCTCCGAAACAGCCTGGGAAGCAAGTACTTTGGTGCTCACATCAGTTTCGATGGGGAAAAGAAGCAGAGTCTCTCAATGTGCGTCTTGGGGTTGAATCCCAGGCGTCCGAGATTCTTTTTTTGTGCATTAAGTGTGTTGCTGCGGACACTTCAGTTTTCGTGTCAACGTACATTGTTGCGTGTTGTCACCAGAAATGAGCAAAGGGGATTTAGTTTTTCTTTTTTGTTTTAAGGGAGCGAATATTTCCAGTTGCGTTTATTGTTACCTTTCACGCATCGCGAATCATGTCGGTGCACCATAGCTGTCACGTCGGTATTTTTCTGCATTTTGCCTGCATTTTCTGCATAATCACAAGCCCAGAAAAGCTTAATGTCAGTGCCTTTTTTGGAACTTTAAGCATTTATGTGCAGCATTTGTGGACTCTGATTTCTCTTACATTAACAAAACTTGGCAGATGTATGCTCAAAGACATGTATGCTCAAATTGGAGTATCTTCTATGATTAGTTGCCACCATAGTATTGCAGTGTTACAAAACGGCAATGCACTGGTGAAAAGCTCAGATGGGCTTCTTTGTAATGGTGTGAAGCAGAAAAATCTTGACAAATCCAAAGTGACCAGACTCTTCTGAAGAAAGAGAACACTAATTAACCTACAAGAAGGGCTAGGGATCCTTCAGAAGCTAAATAAGCAAATCTACAAAACATCAAAGCAGTAATTGACGAAATCATGTCAATGGTGTTAACTAAAACACTATTGTGTGTCAACAATTTTGGCGCACTGAGAATTTTTTTTTTAGTTTTGAAAATGTACTAACCCCTGGTTGGTGAAAAATATGCTTGACTCCCTGGGCTGCTCGAAATTAAAATTTTTTAGCTCTTAAGACATCGCATTAAATGTTGTGAGCTGCTCCAAATCAAGGTTCTCCTGCTCTAAAATGAACATTTCGCTGCTCCAAAAACTGCTCCCAAGTCTGTTTCTGCTGTCTCACCCCTGTACGCAGAAATTTTGCATGAGCACTGTAATAGGGGTGCTCTTCAGAAGATGTAAACATTTTTTATTGAGGATTATCTCATCAAATAAAAAAATCACTAATGAAAAGCACATTAATAAATGACTAATTAACAAAATAAGTAGCCATAAATTCACATGCCAAAGAGTTTAGAAAGCATTTATATGGCAGCATTCAAGCTGCTGAACTTAGACCGTCCAATAGTGCTTGTATGTGGCATCTTGCATATAGAGCTGGGCCAGCAGAGTGAATCTCTGTGTACTTCCCATGGGGCACTTTAACCCATTCGCTTCCGCGGCTTCGGCGCCCGTTCCCGTGAGCTGTACCGCGCATATTTTGCCACCACATACTGCCGTGTACGGCGTCATTAAACCTCTATAACTGAGGTTGTTACATTCTGTTTTTAACACATTTTCTTCTATATTGTTTGGGTATGTCTCCCAGAAGCACTGCACTCAAGTGTCTTGCGAATGTGGAAGGTCTTGAAGTAGAAGGGCTTGGTATATGCACACACTGCTTTCACAATCACTGCTGCTCTCACCATCACTGTCATCCAGCTACTTTCTTGGTCCGAGATATGTTCTGGATATCAGTGTGGGATCACATCGAAATACTAGTTTGAGAATTTCCTCACACATGAGACCGTTCCTCTTTCACGAAGCCATGCTTCAGGCAGAGCGCACGACTTTGCAGTAGAAGCAGAGCCGACAACTTTACTTTTTTCAAACAATCGAGTTCAAAAACAGCAGACAACTATGTCCATCTAGTGTAAAAAAGAAACCATCTGACGAGAGTGTTGAGAAAAGCACCTTCTGCTGGGGTCTTCTACAAACAATGCTTTACCCAGAGGCCGACGAATCGCTGGCTTATCACAGTTTGGCCTTGGCGGAGGTGGCTGGCGCTTTGCCGGCTTCGAAAAGGAATGGGTTAATGCAGATGCCCCATTGACACTAGTGCCAAAATCCCCTTCAGTGACGACCCACCACATGGGGGCGGTCATTATGGCGGCGTACATGCCTGTTTACGTCGCCATGGCAACAGAAAGGGCAGCTGTGTGGTGCTCCCCTCCTCCCCCTTTTCTCCCCTCCCACACTGCATGCACTTTTTTTCTTCTTTGTTATATCTGTAGGCAGCGCCTCTGTTTTATTTCTTGCACACGTGCGTGCTGTGCTGCACACTGGCACTTGCGTACTCGCATGTGCATTGTGTGCCTTCCATTTTAACTTGGCCCACATGTTTCATTGTATTCTATCATTTCTTTTACCATGTACTGTGAGTGCTTTAGGGTCACCATTTCTGTTGTTTTATGGTTGATGGGCATTTCACGTGTCATATCTCTTCATTTGTTGAGCTTTTATGATGGATATACAGGCATGTCATGTGAATGTCTTGTTTTCAGTGAATTAAAGTGATGGCAAAAATCGAGTTCTGAGGTGAATTTAATTTTGTGTGTTCTTGGGAAAGCCAGCACCTTTTCAAGATGGGCAAACACAGAGTGTATGCATGCGATGGTGACAGCATGCACTAGAACATGTAAAATTAAGTTCCTCTTGGAACACCGGAGAACCTTGGCCTTATTTTTTTGTTGATGAAAACTAAGACATTCATATGTAGGCTTGGAAAATGCAGACAAATGAAGTATGCATGAAATGCTCATCACTACAAGGCAATGCAAGTGGCGCACTGTACAACACCCAAAAGAACAGTGACATAAACAACAGAACACAATGAAATGTGTTGGCAGTGGCATGCTCCAACTGCAGGCTTACCCATTGTCGTAAAGAGCCCCCGAAGAATCTTGCAGGACTTTTCACTGAAGTATTTGCGCATCATAGCACGGGGGGGATCCACGAATGGTACAAGTCATGAAACGTTGACGCACACAAGTACATGAGTGATGACCACAAAACTGCCCACACAAACCAACTTGATCAATGCCCGCAAGAGTTCAAACTGATCTCAACAGACTTCGACGGTGGCTGCTTTGCTGACACCGGGGGACGGCATGCCGGGTGAAACGAGAGGAAGGAGGATTAAGTTGCGAGGACGGCCCAGAGCAGCGAGAAGGAGAGAGGCTAACGCGCCTCCATTGTACAGATGGCGCAAGTTGAATTCCTGGCCTCACCGAGGTGCCTGTGTTTCCGATGGCGGGCTGCACTGCTGAGACGCTGGTGATGTGGCACAAGCTGACATGGATGTGGGATGCAAAAACATGCTCTTCAGCTAAAATCTATAGTACTACAAGTTATATTTGCTTACATGTCTTCTCCATAGATGTCAGGCCACTCCTGCATTACATTTTGCAATAGCTGTCGTGGAAGGGGCAGGGGGTCATTTAAAAGGGTAAAATGAGTATATTCGGGATTGGCAGGGCTTGTTCCTGCATGGTTGCTCAAGTTATCTGGGGATTGTAAGCAAAAGGGTTAATAACTGTTGTATTGTTATTTTCTAAATATTTTTTACAATGCGGTATTGTTCTTGCAGAAAATGTTCTGTTGTGTACACATCTATAAAACCCACTCCTGTGATAGCTCAATTGGCCTGCAGTATGTGAAAAGAGATAAGTAAATAAAATCTAAGAAATATCATTGCCTTCCGAGCACATTTACAAGAATACTACTGCATGGTTTATGATAGATATTCATGACAAATGCTCATGAGAGTACTTCCTAGTAGTCGCTGAAATTTGTCACATTGAATGAAAGTATTGTGGGGCCCCTTTATGTGGCAGTAGTATGATCATTTAGGCTATGTAGTGGGTTGCAGTTCCTAAAATACAAAAAGTTCATATTTCCAGTATCTTAAATTTGTGCATCAGAAAATTATGTAGAAGTGAAAGCCGGATCACACTACCATTACTGTCAGATTCCTGGAGCAGCTTTGTGGAATGACAGGTGTTGTGACAGCGTGTGGCTTGAGTTATAGTTCTTCACATAGAAAGACCTAACTGTATTAAAAGTAAATGGGTGCTTTTAACCTGGTAATTTATGTAGACTACAGGCAGCATAAAAAAGGCTATCTGTGAAAAGGTTATGCATGGTCAAGTTTTTATTATTGAGGCTTAAGTGGGAGGAGAATTGAATAGGGTTTGGCTTTCATCTGCAATTTCTTATGTTGTAAAGCTGCTTTTTATGTTTACAAAAGTGCTTCGAGGCCTTAAAAGCATGATTTGCCAGCCTTGCACTGTGCCTTTTCTGCCTCCTTGTGTGGTGACTCATGTGTAGGAGTCCAAGTGGGTCAAAGCTTGAGCTTACATTTCACTTGCCACGTGCTTTTCCTTTCAGTTGGGTCACCATATTACATGTCGCCTGAGCGTATCCAAGAACTTGACTATGACTTTAGCTCAGATGTATGGTCAGCTGGTTGTCTGCTTTATGAGGTGAGTTAAACTGTTTGACACTGAATGTCACTTGTGGACTTTTTTGCACTGGTGCTTGCCAGCCATGTTATCAAAATTTCTAAATAAGCGAACATTGGATATGAGGGTTCAGGTAGATGCTTATACAATTTTTTATTAACTCCAGCAAGTTCTCGAAGAAATATTACTAATGTTGAATAGTACAAAGCAGGACACAATAAAGGGCATTTGCACAGATATTAAGCTAAGGATTTAATACATATTATCAGCTTTAGGAACTCTACAGAGCGTTTTTAGTGATGAGACTTCATGAATGACTACGTGCAGGTTGTTCTGTCATGCTCGGGGTCCATGCACTGTTTTTGAACAGCAGCACCTGGCCAAAGCATTTGGTCCTTGTTGCAGTGAATGGTTAAGAAGTGTCTAATTCTGTATTCTACATGAAGTGCTTGATCCCTTAAGTAAATGTCCGGAAGCAGCTCTAGGGTCTGTCGATACCAGGTTGAAGATGTGTTAAAAGGGCAGGGATGATACTATATTTGCAAATGGTTTATATCATTCATTGTGTCCTCTATAACGTACTATTACTTATTCTTTTTTATTTTAGAAATTTATCAGGAATTCAAAGGCTAATTATGAACACATGTAGTCCACAAGACTGACCTTGGTTCCTAGCTGCAGGCAATGTCTGGTATGAACATGTTTACATGTGTAACAGCTGTGAAGTATCTGAAAGAGGCAGCAGTTAAAACTGCATGCCCCAACAAAATTTGTGGTCTGGTTGCCACACCTTTTACTGCCGCTGTGATGTTGCCACTGGTGTCTTATCGTTGAGGGCTCCACATGGAACTAAATATCACCTGTTGCTATCCCATGTGTTTTAGTGATAAAAAGTGAAGTATTCTGTGTCATGTAAATGTTAGTTCCATGGGCACTCTCTGTGTTATTCAACCCTCATAGCATCACTGACATACCGGTACATTCCTGCATTGCCATCCCACCATGTCACCAATGTACCTGTACATTATCTGCTCTTGTATGCGCACTGACACGTAGTTTACAAGCTTTGGAATAGTTCCACCATTTCTTGTATATTTCTGGAAGCTTTATTTTCTTCCCTCACTGAGTTTGCACAACCTGGGGCTTTTGTAAACAGTTGCGGAATTCGCTCTGTGGGTGTCCAGTGAGGGGCGACTAATAGACTTCGTTCATAACAAAGGTGGGATTCTGGTTTCACACAGTATTCATCCTGTAGCACAAGACCACTGCTATTCCATGTTTATGCTATCTGTGATACGGCCACCACATTTCTTTTCCTCTATCTCTGTCCATGCAATGGTGTCCCTCCTTTCTGGTGACAGTTCATGTTGGCACTCGTTCCATCTGTGGGCTTTCTCAAGGATGACCTACTAGATGATGCATAGACATCACCCTGCAGTGCGTCCTCTACCCCGTGTTCTGTCTTTCTTGCACTGTCTGCTATTCTCTTTGCTTTGCCTGGTCTTGAGATGAAATAAACAAGAGCACTTATTGTGCGTTGTTGCATCATCATGTTGAGGTAGCTGCTCACTGGGAATCTTGGGCTCGTCAGAGTGTGAGCCATACTCAAGACTTTGAATCTGACAGTTCGTTATTCGAGGAAAAGACAACTTTGGTTGCATTTTCTGATGCCTCACATGGCAACGCTATCACTGCAGCATGTGCATAATTAGGACAATGGTGGATATTCAGTGTGTTGTGTATTTTATTGCTTTGTCATGTGGTAATGTCAGGAATGCATCATGATTGCATTTCCTATAAATACCGTCATTTTCTTCTGAATAACCAAAAATGAAGTGTTGCGTACATTTTATGGTATGTAAAAATGATAAACGTATTACTGCTAGTGCATCACCATTGAAAAAAGCCTGATCAATGAGAATGTTAAGTAGTTGTGCATGTGCATACACATGTGCATGCATGCTCACTTGCTTGTGCAGAGAGGAAGAAAAACGCTGGTTACAAAATTCAATAAGCAGACCCTTTGAAAGCTAGATAAAAAAAAGAGCCGGCAACTCTTGGTGCACTATTTATGCAAATGTCACATGTTGAGTAATACATCCAAGGTAATGGTCAAGAAGTGTGCACACAAAGCAGCATGGCAATCTTTGACCTTATTTCATTTTTGCTCATGCCAACCTGTTTCTCAACTGCCGTCTCATACTTCACCGAGCAAAATAGAAAGATAGCTGTTCATGCAATAGATTTCAGACATTATCTGTTACCGCAGTGACAGCACAACTCACTAAAATAAAGAAAAGAGTGTTTTTTTTTTGCACTTTGAGGGCGTCTTATTATTGTACAATCTTATTTTCGTTTTCAGAAACTACCTTCTTGCATAATTGAAAGCCCCCTCTTGAAAATTATTTCGGTACCCTCCCAAAATGCTACTAATTCTTTTATTAATCACTTATCTGGGCACTGTACAAATGGAATTCCTCAAAAATAAGACAATTCTGAGTACTCCCTGTGTGCTGGAAAAAAAATTCTGGCAGTGCTGTGAATCGTAGAATGAGCCAAGCCTACTTTGCATGCTGTGTCTCTGTCTTTGTTTTGGCAATATTTATTTATTTATTTATTTATTCACTCATTCATTTATTTACAACGTACCACAAGCCCCAGTAAGTGTCCAAGCAGGAGGTGCATAGGTAGTATAGAAAATGAAAAGATGCATAAATGCAAGAGTAAAGGAACAAGACTGAACAATAATACAGTTCAGTAATACTGGTGTCACACGGGTGCTTCGAAGGCCTTCAAACCAACTGTCCATCGACTCAAAAATCATGTTTTAGCTGCTACATGGGTGGTTTTGATGGCCGTCGAGTCGATAGTCTATAAAGCTCGATAGACTTATTTCATGGTGATGATAATTTTCTGCTCAAATGTAACACCTAACACTCTACTTAAAGAGCTCCGGTCTTAAAGCAAAGTTTTCAAAAGACCTACTTACAAATGTTGAAGATATGGTTGTTGCAGGATAAGCTGTTAGTTATTGTAACACCTGATACTGAGCTTGGAAGCGACGCCGTAGCGGAAAGGTAAATGTTAATTGTTTTTGGTAAATTTTTATGAAAACTGATTTGTTAACATTTAGTTCCATATTCCACTTGCAATACCAGGATACTACTTTTGAAGGTTAATATTAAGTGTGCATTAATCCTTGCTGCGGATTATTTTTCTCATCAGTACGCAGTCATCTGTAAAGTGTCTGATTTGTGTGGGTGCTGTAGTTACGTTAACAAAGTCATTAATGCATTTATAAGAAATAATCAGGATTCTAATACATGGCCCTGTGGGACATGTAGAGTTACATGAAGCTCACCTAAAAAAGTTATTGCCAGTTAGAATAAACCGATTACAGTTAAGTAAGCAGTTAAGTTAATTAGGTATGATTACAGATTAATAAGTTTCAGTTTTTCAATAAGAGGGGAATGTGAAATGAGATCAAGTGCTTTCCTAATGTCTAAAAGAATTTCATCAACTTGCCCCGCTTGTCAAGAATGCTTGTGAAGTTGTAAACGATGGTGGTTAATTGGGCAACGGTAGAAAAACGTTTACGAAAGCCATGCTGGTATTTAGAGAGGCCTTCTTTTAGTACTTACATAATTTGTTAGCCTCTTTAATAATGAACATTGTTAGTGTATGATATCCATTGTGCCCCCTAGAAAGTATAATGAAACCTAGCTTCCCTGCTTATAAAAGTCCCTTTTCTCTCTCTGGGCAGCATTTTTTTTAAATGTCTGCATGATGTCTACATGATTTCGTATGTTCACTGATAAAAAGAATTATTTGAGATCGCATGCTATATTTATTTCAATGTTGGCCGATTCTTTTTATTTTTTTATTTTCATTTTCTGTATAGATAGTAGCATTGGACTTGTTGCCAAGCTTAGGTTAGAAAATGCAGCATGCATTGCAGGCTGTGCATCATTAACCCTGGGTGCCTATTGCAACGATTCTAGCTACTGGTGTGGCCATGGGAAGCCAGAACACACATTTTATCTAATGGAGCACGTGCTCTCGCATAACCCTCAATGAACTCTTGAAAAAGTACACAGTACTGTTACGTGATCAGTAATTTATCACTGCTTATAAAGAAAACTAATATATATGCAGGTAAGCAGTTTAGCTGATATCTGAGCTAGACACAGCCAAACTTCAATATAACAAATTGGATGTAACAAATCATTTAGGACGAATTAAATGCAAAATATTTGCTGTTTAAATGGAGCTATAAATATGCATTTATAAAAATTATCGGATAATATGAAGCTTTTTGCCTGTCATGCACAAGTCTTTGTAATAATGTTTGTGTTATGTTCTAGCATTGGTACTTGCACCAACATACACCTTCCTAAATGTCGAAAGCTTTTGCTTTTGCCGATCTTGTAGCCAACATTCCCAGGTACTTTTTCTTTTTTTTTCTTCTGCCGTGCATGTCTCAGCGTGGCATTAGACTTCAAGGAGTGTATAATTTTAAAAGATGAATACCTTTGTGTGGATACTCAAATTATTTGTGGTTCTTTTTATTACTCCCAGATGGCAGCCCTGCAGTCCCCATTTATGAATGAGACCAAGAATCTTTATTCTCTTGTCAGGAAGATTGTTGCATGTGAACACCCACCTATTCCAAGCAACATCTACTCAGACGAGGTGAGCACAGAGATGGAGGAATGCAAAAGAGCCTCTATATCGCACTGTCATAGCTTACACAACAGAATACAGTCCACATTTGGTCATACACAAGCAGCAGTAAAAATCGCACTGCTGCAGCCTTTCAATGCACTTCATGCCTCTTTCTCATAAGCTGACTGCTGCTGCAATGCGCAAATTGGCAATGAAATGTTGTCACACTTGTACCTCATAGTGGGTGTTAAATACCTCATAGTGGGTGTTAAGGGTTTTGAAAAAAATATGGAACGACGGTTGTAATTTTTGGCATAATATTCAGTTCACATTTAATAACACTCATTTGAAATCCTAGCTTTCTTGTGCTCCTGAAACGACCATGTGACACCTTAGGCCAGCATTGGCACTATTCAGTGGCATCACGTTAAGACATTTAAGAACATAAACATAATGCTAACTTTCATTTGCTCTAAAATGGCAAATTTATGTCAAAGCTAGAAAGTAAGAAAATAGTTGAACCCTGTGTGATGCCGCTGTATGGCCGCAAGGCTGGAGCACAGTTTATTTTCCATGGCCTCCGAGAGAGCTTGTATCTCAGAGGCTGTTGTGGAGACTAACACGACGTCAACTGCAGGGTTGAGGGGGGGGGGGGGCTGAAATCGGAACTGTGTTTTTATCAGTGTAAATCAGTGGACGGCGCAATGAAGCAATGTGTATTCTAGTTTGGAGGGCCCGGATTCTGGTTACGCAATTGGTAAATAATATTCAGAAACGTTTCACGACGCCTTTAATGAGTAATTTCTGGGGTTTAATGTCCCAAAACCATGATATGATTAGAAGAGATGCCGTAGTGGAGGGCTTCAGAAATTTCAACTGCCTGGGGTTCTTTAACGTGACTGTGGATGTTACTGGCTCGTTTGAAACCTTGCTCAACAAAGTGAGATTTTTCAAAGTGCATAGGCCTACATGTAAAAAAAAAGACTAAATAAGGAAAGCGTCTAAGAGCAACATTTAGCACCACAGTGCTTACATCAGTCCTTTTAGCAGCAGTTCATAGATCATGAATATAGTCAAAACACAAGGACTGTACTCAGCTTGGCCTGTGGTTTGTTTGCTGATGAAACTTTGTGGCAGCAACTGTTCCTAGGTAGGGAAGAGACCTCTCCCACAGTACGTCACTGCTGCACATGCCACTGCTGCAGTACGCCACTCCACCTGTGACGCTGGTTGGCAAAACACCACACTTCCTGCCGAAGCGTCGTGACATTGCATGGTGCTTGAAATGCATGTGAGCCACGTAGACACCTTCTTTTCCCCTAAACCTCCACAATCATCACATCATTAGAAGATTAGTTTATGAAAAATTGCAAATACTGGCTGGAGAATTCATGTGAGAATGCAAACCATGTGGTCACTTATAGGTAATGTGAGGAATAATGGTACAGTCAAACCCGGATATATCGAACTCAATGGGGATCGTGAAATAGCTCGATATATCGATAATTTGAAGTACCAAATATGCCTATTTGAAGCTCGTCTTAAAACAATACATGTCTCAAACTTTGTTTCCTGAGATGGTAACAAGCAGTACAATACCGATTTGCCCACAATATGCAACAGATCTGTGTGAAAACGGTCGCATTTTATTTATTACGAAGCAAATATGTAAACTTCTTGTAAGCCATCAAGTTCCTCGAGCCATCCTGGAGCCTTAAAGATCAGCAAATGCAGTGCCTTCCATTGTGCCACAACAGCAGCAAATTACTGCAAACGTCAATGCAAGCTCTCAGAGCAAAGTACAAAGTCGTTTTTCAGTGGCGTAGACGTTCATCACTGGTCGAGTCCGATCCCTCGGCACTGGCAACGCCAGCTACGATCGCGGAATCAGTGCACAATTACATGGATACATGTGCACTCTCAGCGGGTTTTTGCAGTCGCCGCTCTGTACAAAGACCAAATTGATAACATCACTTACACGTCATGTGTTTACGCATGAGTAAAAGCGCGCTAGCAGAAATGAAACGACCTGGCCATCTTGCACGCACGCAATAACATTGCTGCACGTGCAAGGCCTGTCATCGTCTGCCTTTCAAGCAGAGAGGAAACAGAGGAAACACCCAGATGGTCTTTCGTTGGGCAAAAGGTGTCAGTGGGAGATTGGTGGTCACACGCGCTATCTCGATGAATGCTATCCACTTAAAGCAGTACTGACACACAATTTCAAAGGTGAGATAACTTGTGGGATAGATTTGTGTGGATGCACACGCATCATCTACAAAATATCAACAGCTAATAAAGCCATAACACACTTGAAATCAATCAGTTCAAAATTTTTTAAGCAAACAGAAATGGGGCACAACTGAATTTCTGGGTGTTTTTCCTGTTACCTGTACAATCGGGAGAAACGGTCAAAATCCAGAAGTCTCCCGGGTAATCTGGGAGACTTGGCAGGCATGCAAACTGCAACTAACAAAAACATCGCCTTCTAGATCGGTACCTCATATATGATGTCATGAGGCTGTAAATCTCGAAGGCTATGCTTTTGCAAACCACAAGCAGCAGCGCGAGGACAACCATCGGAATGCACACATTGCGTGCATGCAGGTTGACGTTGCCAGTGCAGTCTGCCGTAGCCATAGCCGCTTGTATCCAGCTAATTTGGCGTCTTTGCCTGTCAGCCTTTTTCGAAAATGTTGCTGCTGCACCTTATGATCAAAAATCGGTGCAGCAGACAAGTTAGTGTGCTGACAGGCACTGTGCAACCCCCCCCAAGCAACACAACGACACTGCATTTTCGACACCATTGCACACAAATATGGATTGCAACACGTCCGACCGCAGTTGAAACATGATCAACTTATGTAAGGAGGAGCGCGTTTTAAGTGGTTCAGCGCAGGTCAAAGTTTGACATATCGCTTGCAGCAGTCCATGGGTGTTCGATATACGTGTGCGCCGTTGCTATACTTTTGCACTGAATTTTCAAGGGGATTTTTTCACTGTTCGATATAGCCAATAATTCGATATATCCCGGTTCGATATATATCTGGGATTGACTGTATACAATAGAAGTGGGTAAGTGCACTAAAGAATAAAATTGTTTTGAGTATTCTGAAATATAAAAATTGTTCTTAGTTCCCTTAGTTATCGTTCCAGTGCATATGTCAATCCTGTATGCCCTGTTCTACATTTGGTTGGTTCCCTTTGATCAAACAGCTTTTCAGCTGTGCCATTTAGTATGGCAGTCACCCTTTATACTGTTTTTCTTTTTGGGTGTTGTCAAAAAGGTTCCAGGAATGACAAGGGGCATGTCCTTATGCAGCTCCACCGCATTAAAATATTTACTGAATTTATTCTTCTCGAAGTTCCATTTTGTCAAAACAGTCAAAACAGTTGCTTCTGGAATATTCTGGGACTTCTGGGTTGTCATTTTGCTGCTCATAGAAGTGAATGCAGCTGCCTACACATGCAATGTCCACACCATGGAAAATTGGTTTTCATCAGTGTACACGTTTTCTAAAGGGGTTGTATGTGGTAATCACTTTGATTTATCTCTGCCCAACAGTTCAGCATCATATCAGTGGATAAAAAGTAGCTTTTGGATGACAGTCAGAATCTACATAGGTGAAAAACTCAATAAGTCTCAGTATCTCTGTTGGAGTAACTTCCTCTCCTGAGCCATCACACTGAAAGTATCCGTTGGTGCAAAATGTGCATCCAGGCATATCTGTTTGTGTTCTCACACCATGTCTTATCATCTCGGTAATGAACAGGAGAAAACATCCGAAAATCCAATGTGCTTGGAAATCTAAGTGCGTCCTTCTGCACAGTGCTGCTCCAACATGGGCACTAGCTGTCTTGTGAGCAGTCACTTGATCTGGCACAATGTATTTGTCAAATATCCTAGAATTATGCTATTCAGGTCCCAAACATGGAGATAATGTCATAGTTGTCAACTATGAAGCATATTCTTTCAATATATAATGCCAGAAGTCCTAAAGAAAACTTGCCTTAGAGCGCATATTGCAGTCTCAGCCATTCGAGCTGGTGCATCTTCGTCAAAACTATAATCTGACCAATCAAAACTATAGCTTACAGTGCCAGGGATGTAAAAACAGGCAGCAAAAATAGCTGAAGCACTTGCTATGGGAATGTCCTATCATGGCACGCATCATTGTTGGCGCTGCCATTCTCACGACACATGACAGTACCCTCAGTGCGAGTTTCGCTTGCAGCAGAGCAACATGACGGTGTGCAAAATGTAAACAAAGAAAATCGACACTGAAAGAGAAGGGACCATAAAATATGCCAGACAGCAATAGTTGCCTGTAGGGCACAGGTTTTAACTTTTGTGAGTGACTTGAAGTCATCGGAGCTTCATCTCTGATGGCCTATGGTGCCCTAACTTTTTTGTTTGAGTAGCTTTCTAGGGCTTGGACACATTACCACTTTCACTTGTTAGTTGTGTTGGTTTCAAGTAGCTGTCATGAAAGTTCTGTTTTCATTTTTTAAATCTAACTACACTTTGCTAGATATCTGTACAGCTCACTTTCGTAATGTACTCATCCTCATGCTGTGGCCTCATAGCTGTTTGATTTGCTCAGGAAAGAGTAATGGGGCATTCATCAGGACAGGTTGGAATAGCAAATACATAGTAGTTTTCAGTGCAGCATATCCATGCAGGAACAAAAAAATGAGTTGGATGATGTGGACTGGAAGACAGGTTTCACGAGGCTTTACGCTACTAGTTAGTGATAGTCAAGATAGGGCAGGAGACTACTGCTGCACTCCACAGTACTCAAAGGACGCCGTGGCAAAGTTTGATCACTCTCAGACACAATGCAGAACCAGACCCCAGGGTCAGCTTATATTTACTGAGGCATCGATTTGGGCTGGATGTTCAGACATACCGGAAGTGTCAGTAGCACTACAAAAAGGGACAGATACAGAGGCAACATAACAGCCAGTATGTGGCAAGGCTTAGTCACAGCCAGTATATGGCTTACCGCCATAAGAGGCTCCGCAAAAAGCTGATCAAGTATGTGTGACCACTTTGTTGGGCTTGTCAGGAGACATAGTGCTATCTTCCAGTGGTTTTTATTTCTGTATGGGCACACACATCTGTACACTCGTAGCCTTATTTAGACAACAATGATTGAGTGGCTAAAAGAAGTGAAAGTCATGTGCAAAACATGGACACAAGAGAAGAGTGGACAACACAAATGCCGACTATCAACTGAAAGAGAGCACTGAGGGGAAAAATAAAGTACACACACAACTTATCTGCACCGGCGGCTGCATTTCGATGGAGGCGAAACGTTGAAGTCCATGTACTGTGTGATGTCAGTGCACGTTAGAGAACCCCAGGTCGTCAAAATTTCTGGAGCCCTCTACTACGACATCTTTCCTTATCATAGCAAGTTTTGGAACGTAAAACCCCAGAAATCAATCAACTTATCTGCACATCCTCAGGAATGGTAGGTAGTGTTACCTGTCAAGTGGTTACACGTGCTAGTCTAATCTATCGCTGCACTGCCGGGACTGTAACTGCATGCCCACGTAGGACAATTAGAATTAAGCGTAGGAATGAAGACACACGTTCATTGGTCAAGACCTGGCGTATTATTAACAGTGGAAGTGCATGCATGAGTCGGCCGTCGATTAGCCGAAACAGAGAAGAGATGCAATGTCTTAACAGTTGTCTATCGCGTAGACCGGCATGTGTAACCATTTAACAGATGGTGCTACCATTCCTTAGCATGCACAGATAAGTTGTGTGTCTTCTTTCTTTTTCGCCTCTGTGCTGTTCAGTTGATAGTCGGCGTTTGTGTTGTCCATTCTCCTTCTCTTGTGTCCGTGTTTTGTACGCCTTTTCCCTACATAATGAATCCTTACCAACTCGGTCAGCTTTCTGTCCTCTTAAGAAATGAAAGTGTGTGGAACAGGTGATAAATAGGGTTACCAGAGATCCCGAAGTTTGCAGCACTGTGCTGACTTTTCATGTAACATCCAGAGTCCCATGCCATTCCTGTCGGGACAGCTATATGTCCCGGATTTTTCCTGAACTCTCTAGCTATAAATTTGTATGTGACCCAATGCATACTCAACAACGCACGTTACGCGTCGGAACACTAAATTAGTATGAATTGCACACATGAAGCATGCTGTGCTGGCTAGCAGTGGCTGCAAGCAGCTTTATCCACTTTAGCTTGCAAGCCATTGCCAGTTGGAAATTGGGGTGCCACTAGGCGGCGCAACTTTTACGAGTATGTTTTTCAGTGGAAGTGTTGCGAGCAGCACATAGCCAGCCGAAGTGCCACTTGAAGAGACCACAACAATAAAGAAGCAGTGGAGTTGTCAGGAAGGTACCGCAACAAAGAAAACTGATTTACGCTAGTGCATGTCCCCCTCACCCCCCCTTTCATCCTGGAAACACATGCTACCTGAATGAATCAGATCTGCAGAGGCCGAGACCCTGACAGTAAAAAATGAATGAAAGAAGGAGAATGATAAATGGTCCCATCTTTGTTAGACACAATGATATGAAGCCAACAGATAGGCTAGAAGATATGAGGCACTATTTGTAGGTTTTTTTCAAGTGTCATCATCGTGAGATAAAAGGAAAGGAAAGTGGATGCAAAAAACAACTTGCTGCTGATACACCCCTTCCTGTTGCTTCTCCCCACAGCTCCGTGCCCTGGTTGCTGTCTGCATGGATCCAGATCCCAAGAAGCGGCGGGATATAAGCTATGCTTGCACCGTGTCCACGCAAATGTATCAACGTTTTGTACGAGCATCTGAGTGCAAGGCAAACACACTGGCCTCAACGTGATATGATGATCTGATCACCCAGCAACTTCACAGGTCTTTTGGACTGTACATGCATGGTTTCGTGTGTATGTGTACACACTAGACTTGTGAGTGGAATTCACTCTGTTAACTTGGATCGGAAAAGGCACAGTGAATAGAAGATGAGGTGCTGAAGAATCAGTCAATGGCGTTCTCATGGTGGAATGTGTTATGAACAGAAAACGAGGTAGACGTTTAGCTGCTGACAAGCAACTGAGATGCCTTGTAGCACATTGCTGTAAAAGCAACTTCTACCCCTGAAAATGTGCCAGAAAACATTGAATAGTGACACCTTGGTGCACCATTTTTCAGATATCCAGGAATTAAGTTAAACCATGATGCAGGACGTGTTTTCTGGTGTGACATATTCTTATAAGACATAGAGCTATCACATAGCAGTGCATGGGTTCTTTGTTGTTCAGCTTCCAGGAATTTTGCATCTTAGTAAAAAGGACCTTCACTTGCTCAGCCAGTTAAATATCTAGATTGCTAGTATGCTTCAAGGAAACCAAGGCAATATATGTGAAAAGTAGATTCAACCTCGTAAGAATTTTTGGCAAGTGCAAGTGTTGAAAAAGCAGTTTCTTTGCAGCTTAGGGTGCATGCTGCTGCCTGTTATTGCAATTCCAGCAACACACCTATGTTGTGAAGAAATTGGCTTTTGTAGCATCATGTATTCTGTTTGTTGGAAAATGGGCCCGTACCTTTTTTTTCTAGCAAAGTTTAAGGTACGAAATTTGTTCATGTTTGTGATTGGGTTAATTAGTTATAATGCTTTGTGCCATACCATGTTACTTGAGTACAGAAACATGCTTTGTCTGCACATCTTGAAGCTTATGATAAAGCAATAGCTCATATGCTACCATATGCATGTGTTGTAAACATTAATGAGTGTGTCCAGTGCTGTTTTAAAAGCATATTGTGCATCAGTGAGCCTGCTGAGCCTGCTGTTAAGGCATTTAACTACTGGCACGATGCTTTACCTCCATTTGGAATACTTTTGTGTGAGCATTGCTGAAACTTTTTTAATTGTGTGAGCAGCGTATCTCATTCACTGTGCCTTTCTTCTTCCTGGTGCTAGCACTCCTAGTCAGTCTTAATAGGAAATGGCTGCTGCATAATTGACTCCCAGAGCACATTTAATTTAGTCCGGGGGTGTTGCACCATGTACTAGAACAGTCAGTATGTGTTGAAATAGTGTTGCAAACTTGGTAGTAACAAACTGAGTGTCATTAGGCCAGGTGTAAGAAGCATGTTCACCACTAATATAAAACAGGTGTCATTTGGAGACCTTTCATAACCGAGGCTGCATCTTGCATCACAGGGATTTACAAGTTATAGATGCTATGACCATCTTTTATAATGCTTGTAATCTTGGAGCAGCCCATATTAGTGTACATTTCAGAGTCAAAGACTGCCTGTTTATGAGGCGTGTAGCATTAGTTTGCTATGCTTGGTGGCTACAGGATAAATGTCGAATTAAAGTGGTTAAACTGATAGAATGAATGAAGGCAGATGTCCTTGAGCCTGACGCTGCTAAAAATTGCGAGGAACTGGGGCATAACTGAAAGTTAGGCTTGCAAATTATGTTTTCTGTTAGCAGCCACTACGAACCTTGCTGTGTCGAGCATCAGGAAGGCGTGCAAGACTGCCACTTTACTGAGTACATGTTGTATTACTTTTCACGCATAAAAACGTACAAGGTAGCGTTGATAAGTGTCAACCTTTGATGGTGTTGTCACTAGCATGGTTACAATTTCTGATCCCTAGTGTTACAACACGTAACCTAATGCTACCATGATTGGGTCTTTTGTTGGCAGGAAAGGACACATTAGCACATATCTTTAAAAAAAGAAATATGCTTATGTGTTATGCATATCACTGCACAATAACAAAACAACAGGTAGAATAGTTTGCCACATTTTTTTCATTTGATTCATTATTTACAGCTGGAAGTTCTAGTGCATGCTTGCAACACCGCCGGAATTTATGATAGCGTCTATGTGCATATGCTACAGGGGCCATGCCATGCAGATATATTACAATGGCATGGTCACATTTATACTTGCGGTGAGCTAAATGTATTTGCCACCTACCAGGTGATGACGTTTGCTCAATTCAATTGTTCTGATACTGTGCCACAAGTTTATCTTGCATATATCTGCACAAGTCAGATTGAAGAGGCCTTCAAACAGTGCATTTATTTTTTTTAACTGTATACATGTCTTTTCACGTCCACATGTTCGTTCTATTTTTAGAGAAGCTGTACCTGCTTGAGAAAGTCATAGGTGTACGTACAACTTTTTAGCAGCTCTGTGTCGGCAGCCATGTTATGAAGCATATTTTCTGGAAATTTATCAATAAAGTATTTTACATACATTTCTGGCAGCATTTTGTCCTTAATATATATTGAATGTAAGTGGAGCTTATTTCTAGAGAAGAAATAGCCCCTTTAGTTGAGGGCAAGCATTGGAATCCATCAAAGGCTAGACATATTTGTTAAAGAAGGACTCTGTCAGCCGCTTGTCCCTGTAAATTGGGTTGCCTTGCAAAGGAGTTCACTTTTTTTTTATTTTGAGCTTTAGCTTGCACCTGAGGCCTATAACACAACTCCTTTGAGAACTTTGTGAAAAGTTTAGAGTTTTTTTGTCTTCAGCTTCTGTACTTCTAAAAATTCCTTCGAAGCCCATCTCACTATGATTGCCTGAGTTATTTCAAGAGTACTTGAATTCTCAAGCTGTTGAACCCCTTACACGCATGCGTCCATTTAAATCCAATTCTGTCGTTTGTCATGCCCATGACAGCTACCTGACATGGTGAATGCTGAATTGTATTACATATTTAAACACTTTGAAATGCTTTAGACACTGATGATTGAAATGTTTTAGGCATAGCAACCACCGAAGCAATGGCGGTTGCTATGGAGATCAAATGCGCAGAACAGCAGAATGACTCGGCCCTTGTGATTACTGACTCCCAATCCGCTAGTCGTATGTTTTAGGCTGGGATGATTCCAAGGGCGGCATTACGAATTATTGGCAATGAACTACAAAATTCGTATGCAATAATCTGGTGCCCCGCGCATGCAGGTCTGGAGGGTAACGAGAGGGCCGACCGGCTTGCTCGCGAAATGAGCATCCGAGCACCGGCCGCTACCCTTGGGGAACCTCCTACGAATCCACACAACCTCAAGAAGCAGAGAGGCGAACGACAAAAATACACTTATCCACACCAGAGCTTACCGGAGAAGAGGCGCGAGATTGGCGTTGAATACAAATGAACACATACAGTAACTTACAAAGGAAACACCACGTAAATCCTACCATGTACGTGGCTTCCTGTCCGTGGTGTGGGGAACAGTCCACTCTCGCCCACATTACGTGGGAATGCGGATCGCAGCCACACGAAATCAGTTCTCCCCTTCTGGGGACAAGACTTCGAAGACGGCAGTGGGAGGCCTAGCTCGCTAGCAGGGATCAAAAAGAAATGCTAGTAGCCAGTTGGCTCCGCTCGACCAAGCCCAGCGAGCCACAAAGGCCGTTGGAGCCCTGGACTGAGGACTCCACCCACTTAGCGAGAAACCTCGCAAGAAATATGTTTTTCCTCCTCCTGATTTCATGTTCTGCTGCAGCGTGCCATCACTTTCTAACTTATACCTCTTCACCTCTTCCTCAGGTGCATTCTAACTGTTGCAGTGCTTGGTGCCTGGCTTTGTCGGTACAATATACGATAGTATGCAATTGTCAATATCAACTGTGCCTAAGTGACCTATGGAACCAATGGTGTCCAGAGATCCAACATTACAGCCGGATAGGAACTGCACTGCAAATGTGCTTGAAGTCAGTATTTTAACTTGTTCTGGCATCATTATTTTATTTATGACAGCAAAGGAACATCTGCACATCTAACAATGTCATTGAGATTGACCAACACCTGCTGCTCGAACATGTAATTCGCACTACAAGAGGGATAGATAGCCTACGCTATACGGAGAAAAGGTAAAGGTGTCACTGAGAAACTTGGCCAGATGTATGAACACCTGAAGAAGGGTACGCAGTTGCCTACCATGTGGAACAATTAGTACTTGGGAGAGCCTGTTGTACCTGTGATCACATGCTTTATACTGTGACATTTCAGATCTGACAAGCTGGTCTAGACTGTGTTCCTGATAGTAATATACATAGTGTTGATAATTTATTACTCCACTTTGTTAATATTGCATCCCGATGCATCCCGAGCACAAAGAAAAGACCGCCTTTGTTACCCCGGACGGGCTGTTTGAATTTAACGTGATGCCGTTTGGACTATGCAACGCTCCGGCCACATTCGAGAGGTTCATGGATACCATCCTGCGTGGCTTGAAGTGGAACATCTGCATGTGCTACCTCGACGACGTTGTCATCTTCGGCCGCACCTTCAGTGAGCACAACTCCCGGCTCGATATTGTCCTGAACTGCATCAGAAACGCCGGCCTCGTTTTAAATTCGAAGAAATGCCACTTCGGTGAACGCCAAACTCTTGTTCTTGGGCATCTCGTTGATAAGGATGGCATCCGTCCTGATCCCCAGAAGACAGCAGCCGTTGAAGCTTTCAGTACACTGCGCTCTGTGAAAGAGCTTAGTAGTTTTCTGGGGCTCTGCTCGTATTTCCGTCGATTCATTCCGAGGTTTGCTGATGTTGCATATCCGATGACGTGCCTGCTACGAAAGGATACTCCCTTTGAATGGACTGCGGATTGCGAGTCTGCCTTTCGTCAATTGAAGTTTTTGCTGACGTCACGACCGATTCTTCAACACTTCAATCCTTCAGCCCCAACGGAAATTCATACGGATGCCAGCGGCATAGGTATCGGGGCCGTCCTTATTCAACGCAACGGGGATGGCGAGCACGTGGTCGCCTATGCAAGTCGCTCACTAAGTAGGCCCGAGCAGAACTACACGGTCACCGAGCAAGAATGCCTCGCAGTTATATTCGCAGTTCAGCGCTTCCGTTCTTACCTGTATGGCCGTCATTTTACAGTGGTCACCGACCATCACTCATTGTGTTGGCTCGTAAACCTACGTGACCCCTGCGGCCGTCTGGCGCGCTGGGCACTTCGGCTGCAAGAATACAACTTCACTGTCTCGTACAAGAGCGGTAGGCGACACGCCGACGCGGACTGTCTCTCGCGTATGCCGATTAGCTCGACAGACTGCGACGCCGATGACTTCGATCACCTTGTGGCTTCTGTGTCGCCGAAATTTCCAGACCTGGACAGCTTCCGAGACGAACAGCGAAAGGACTCTAAATTAGCGCCGCTTTTCACCGCTGCGTCCGCCTCTAAATCCCCACGTGATTTCTGTGTACGCGATGGACTCTTATACAAGAAGAACTATTCGACCACTGGCGCACGTTTTCTTCTGGTGGTGCCGGACAGCCTTCGCGCGGCGGTTCTAACTGCCATGCACGACGATCCTACGTCTGGCCATTTAGGATGTACGCGGACGCTCCATCGGATTAAGGAACGTTTCTATTGGCCCGCAATGCAACGGTCCACAGAGACGTACGTGGCGAGCTGCATGCAGTGTCAGCGCCACAAACGTCCGTCTACTGCTCCAGCTGGCCTCCTGCAGCCTGTGCCGCCGCCAAGTACGCCTTTCCAACAAGTTGGCATCGACTTCGTGGGTCCGTTTCCAAAGTCATCCAATGGCAATCGTTGGATAATTATTTGTACTGACTACCTCACGCGCTACTGCGAGACCGCGTCGGTGCCCTCCGCAACTGCCATGGACGTCTCGGGGTTCCTTCTACGAAACGTCATTCTCCAACATGGTCCACCTCGAGTGATTATCAGCGACCGCGGACGACAGTTCACAGCGGATGTCGTGGAAGAGCTGCTTAACTTGTGTGAGTCCCAATTTCGTCACTCAACCCCATACCATCCACAAACGAATGGGCTCATGGAACGCACGAACAGAACCATCATTAACATGTTATCCATGTACGTTTCATCCGACCACAAGAACCGGGATGATGTACTGCCTTTTGTTACATACGCGTTCAACACCGCCAAGCACGAGACAACCGGCTACAGTCCTTTCTTCCTGCTGTACGCTCGCCCACCTAGGCACACAATCGACACTGTTTTCCCTTTTGGCACACATGAGAATTCCACTGTCGCCGAGACCCTTTGCCTCGCTGAGGAGGCGCGTAGGATTGCTCGTTTGCGCACTTTGGCGTCGCAAGACAGATCCAAAGCACGGTACGACGATCGCCACCGTACCGTAACTTACCATCCAGGCGATTTGGTGTGGTTGTGGACTCCTGCACGGAAACGCGGGTTGTGCCAAAAGTTTCTGGCCACCTACGACGGGCCGTTTGTTGTTTTGAACAGGCTCACTGAGGTCACTTATGCTATAGCTCGACTCACAGCGACTGGGAGACGCGCCGCTAAGACACAAGTGACCCATGTCGCTCGTCTGAAGTCATTCACGCCACGAAAGACTGACTGACTCGCCCGATGGGCTCCGTCTGCAAGGAGGGGAATGTTGCACATATGCGCGAAGAGGACGACGATTGATGGTCGTGCATATGCGGCGCTACTGAAAAGAAGAGGAGAACGACGTTAGCATCAACCACCAGCTGGCCGCTGTTGATCTCGCTTTCGCTACTTCATTAAAGGACCCTTCTTTGCTCAGAGCGACGAGTGCCCCCGTTTACTCGTAACAATATAGTTAAGTGTTAAAAAATATTGAAGGCAGGTTTTCGTTTTCATCAAATCTGGTATTTGTATTCAATTCGTATTCAACAAATTTTGTATTCACACACCCCTAATGAGAAGCCATAAGGTGACATGATGAAATGCCATATGACAGAATCATCCTCGAGTCCATTGGTCAAGTCATGCAGCTTTAGTGCAAAAAAAAAATTGAATCTTTGGGCTGAGGAAAAAAAAAAGAGCACCTTCTCTGTCAATTACTGTCACTTGGAACAAAGTTTCAGTGGGACATTATACTTATTACCATAAACAGATGATGTTCTGGACAGGCTCTCAAATTCAGTGCTGGTATACTTCATCAATAGATCTCAAAAAAGGCTACTGCAGAATTGAAGTACGTGACAAGGACTGAATGACGACTGCTTTTATCATGCAAGATGGCCTCTACAAGTTCAAGATGTGTTGCAGGCTTTGCTCAACACATGCGACACTCAGCCACATGCGACACTCAAACATATCAGGAGTACCAACTTCTGGGTGCGTTTTCATTAAGATAGGCAAGTGTATTAATGAAAGACTTCTGTAACACTGGAGGAATGTGGGGAATTATTGTGGTGGAAATCTATCTGTGCATTGCAATGAGTGTTGAAAAATGATTGGCAAGCCATGTGAACTGTTGTTCAAAAGGTGCAAAGTGGTACATAGTAGCCAAGAATAAAAGCCAAGATGTCAGAGAGATAAATGAAGCAGATTTGATTAGGAAGGTGGGGGGCATTCTTTATCAGCGAACCTTTTGTTCTGTTGTTGTTGAAGGAAACTGAGTTTTCCAAGCATGATCTCCTTATGTTGGCATTTTACCTTGTGACAGTGTGAACAAAAGTGTCCATGTCGTGCAGTTTTTTCATGGAATGTCACTTGAAAGTAAGAGCTCATGGTGTCTCCTTCCTCTGCCCTGTGTGTATGTGTGTACACTTGAGCAATGCCAGCATGTGATAGATGTGTTATACAGGCCGTCATTGCACGTGAGAAACATGTAATGACAGCACCTTGGAGCTACACTTCAAGCAATGAAGAGTTCTGGGCTCACCCTGACATTGGAAATGTGCTGATGTATGTGTGAAGACCGCTTGTTTTTGGGCCACATCATTAGCAAATTTGGAGTTGCTCATGCACCAACGGCTGGCAGCAGTGGCGTAGAGGTAGAGAATCCGCCTCGCATGCAAAAGAACCATGGTTCGAATCCTGGTTTCGGGCTATTCTCCACCGGATTTTAAAAAAAATCTGCGTGTTTATCGACTTGCATAAGGAGGCTTGGGGTGCGGCCGGATCCCGGCAAACATAGCCGGCAACGCACTCCCTCACCAGAGCAGGATTGGCCACCCTGGTGCAGTAACGGCCACAACCTCCCATGAATACGCCAATTAAGCTTTGGCCCTCAGTCCCCAGCGGCTGCGAAGTGACCATGGCGGCGGTCAGACCTGTGACGCAGTAGAGGGTGCTAAGAATCTCTGGATCGGGACAGGCCACCACTGGAATCTGACCCTGGCAATGTTTAACGCAAGAACTTTATCTAGCGAGGGGAGCCTAGAGGTACTGTTAAAAGAATTAGCGGGTATTAAATGGGACGTTATAGGGCTCAGTGAGGTTAGGAGGACGGGGGAAGCCTTTACAATGCTGAAAAATGGGCACATCCTATGTTATCATGGCCTAGAGGATAAAAGAGAACTAGGAGTGGAATTTCTGGTCAACACGACCATTGCTGGCGACATAGAGGAATACTATAGCATTAACAAGAGGGTAGCAGGTCTTGTAATTAAGCTTAATACGAGGTACATATTGAAGGTGGTACAGGGCTATGCACCTACATCCAGCCATGACGATCAGCTAGCTGAACGCTTCTGTGAAGATGTGGGATAGGCAATGGCTAAAGTAAAGACGCAGTACTCTATTGTGATGGGAGACTTCAATGCTAAGGTAGGCAAGAGGCAGGCTGGAGACAAGGCAGTCGGGAACTATGGCGTGGGTTGTAGGAATGACAGAGGGGACTTATTAGTAGAGTTTGCAGGGTGGAATAATCTGCACATCATGAATATGTTCTTCTGTAAACGGGAAAATAGGAAGTGGACATGGAGAAGCCCGAATGGTGAGCATAAAAATGAAACAGACGTCATACTATGCGAGGACCCTGGCATCGTGCAGGTTGTGGAAGTGCTGGGCAGAGTTAGGTGCAGTGACCACAGGATGGTGAGATCTCGAATTGGTCTAGACTTGAGGAGGGACCACAGTAAGGTAGTACAAAAGACACTGATCAATGAGCTCACTGTAAGACGGAAAGTCGAAGAATTCAAGATAGCACTGCAAAACAGATATTCAGCTCTAACAGACCAAGCAGACATTTCCATTCAGGAAGTCAGCGATAATCTCACATGGATTGTCATGGAGTGTGCAATAGAAGTAGGAGGTAAGATCGGTACAGAGATTACTAGCAAACTTTCCCAGGAGACGAAAGACTTGATTAGAAACTGGCAAGGCATGATAGTATGTAATGCAACTGACAGAATAGAACTAGTGGAGCTTTCGAAGTTAATCAATGAAGTAAAGACAGCCGACATACGAAAGTATAATACAGAGCGAATTGAACATGCTGTAAAGAACGGAAGGAGCCTGAAAGCGGCGAAGAGATGTCTAGGCATAAGCAAAAATCAGCTGTATGCATTACAAGACAGGCAAGGCAATATGATTATGAATAGGGATGAGACAGTGATAATAATTGAGGAGTTTTGCATAGATTGCTACAGTAGCCGCGATAGCCAGAATAGTGAATGGGGAAGCAGTTTAGAAGTGGCTGACATTCCACCAGTACTGACAGAGGAAATAACGAAAGCTTTGAAAGAGATGAAAACGGGAAAGGCACCCGGTGAGGATCAGATAACATCAGATCTGTTGAAGGATGGTGGGCAGATTATACTGAAAAAACTGGCAAGCAAGGTTACACCTACCAAAAATGGTAGGTGTAACCTTAAGGGACAAGAGAGAGCAGAGTGGGTTAGGGACATATTAATAGAAATTAAGAAGAAGAAATGGGCGTGGGCAGGCCATGTAATGCGAAGACAAGACAACCGTTGATCATTAAGGGTAACAGTGGATTCCTAGAGAAGGCAAACGTGGCAGGGGGCGGCAGAAAGTTAGGTGGGCAGATGAGATCAGGAAGTTTGCGGGGATAAACTGGGCCCAGTTAGCACAGGACAGGGATAATTGGAGATCCATGGGAGAGGCCTTTGCCCTGCAGTGGGCATAGACAGGCTGATGATGATGACCCACTGAAGACAGTTGCCGTCGCTAACTTTTCGCTGCCCATCAACAAGAGGGCAGTATGCAGATTCCTTGTGATCCCTGTGACTATTATAAAAGCTTCGTCAAGAACTCTCCACAGATTATGGAGCCACTGACATGCCTCAGAAAGGCAGACATGGAGTTTGAGTGGAAAACATTACAGGTTGAAGCATTCAGAGAACTGACACATTGCCTGCAGTTGCCACCAGAACTAGCACACTTCAATGAAGAGGCACACTACACCGATCATGTCTGTCAACTGTTGTTGCTAAACTTCCACATAATTGCTTGCCACAAAGATAAATGAGCACATAAAATTGTGGAACCAAAAGTCATGTGTCAGCAGCACACTTTTGGTCTTGTTGTCTTCTAAACAAATTAATTTTTTTTAAAATTTGACAGCACAATAGGATGTATTACATGTGTGTTCATGAATAGCATCAATACATAACACACACATACACATAGTGTGCATGTATACAAAGAGCTTTCTACAAATAGATTGGTAGTGTTACCTTGTTCTATGTGACTTGTCCATGCCTTCATAGCATGACCACACAAGTATGCTTTCCCAACTTGTCCAAGAAGCAGCACTCGTGAAAGATCAGGTGTCTACCAGAGGATAATTTCTAGGCATGTGCAAACAAAAATTTGCTTGACTATAACCAGTACCCATATTGTGTTTTGTTATACTAGCAAGAAAATACTGCAGTAAGTTAAAGCTTGGCCGACCATATTTGAGATGTACTCATTTATGTAACCTCTACTGCATTAAATTTCTGTTGAGCTTTGAATGTACTGGGTTTTGGAAAACACTGACAGTTTTCCTTCAGGCTCATTTTTTCATGCGCCATATAGTAGCGTTGATGAAACCACAATTCCTGCTATGTATGGTGGGTATGGGTTGCAATACGCTCTTGCCTCACTCTACTGCCATACGAGTTCTGCTACACAGCCCCACCACAGTGGTCTAGTGGCTATAGTACTTGGCTGCTGATTTGAGGGTCGTGGGATTGAATCCCGGCCATGGCGGCTGCATTTCGATGGAGGTGAAATGTTGAGGCCTGTGTACTGTGCGATGTCGGTGCACGTTAAAGAAACCCAGGCGGATGGAATTTCTGGAGCCCTCCACTACGTTGTCTCTCATAATCACAGGTGGTTTTGGGACATAAAACCCCAGAAATCAATCATTCGAGTTCTGCTACACAAGCATTCTGAAAAATTCACATATTAGTGAGAAAAGCGCACAAGAACTAAAAATCAGGGTTGTACGAATGCTCGAAATTTTGAATAATTTATGAATAGCATTTGCTATTCGATTTGCACTTAACTTTTACCATTCGAAGTTGGTAATTAAGGGGAAATATTCCATGTTTTGTGACAAGTGGGCCATTCTTGCAAGTAGTACGCTTTGCTGCATAACATTTGTGTATTGCAATGAAGCTAACACTCGTGTACTGCGGCAAAACTAACTTGTGCACTGCTGCAAAGCGAACACATGTACTGCAGTGAAGCTAACACTCGTGTACAGCAGCACAATTAACACAGTTCTCTGCTGACTGACCTTTTAACAGCAACTGACCTTTTAACGGTGGCGGCAAGACATGCCGCCGTCGCTGAGATGCGTCGGTGGCTTTGTAGCCATGCATCCACCAAGGAAGGTCCGAACAGCCTTGGAAGAAGTTTAGTACCACGAGGCTTGATGTGCTGCTGAACAAGAGTGAGATCTGTGGCAACGATCTGATCGAGCCTACTTGAGCAAGAAAGCTGCAGATGCAAAGAGATGACAATATGTCGAAGCTCGGTGCGAAACGTTGTGAAGTGTTCACTAGGCCTCTTGTGCTTTGAGAGGTTGTTCTCGAAGCCCCAGACTAAGGCTAAATGCGGGTGTGCCGGAGACAAACCCGGATCATTCAAGTACTCATCAGCTTCGCTGCTTCGGTAGCCTAACATTCTAACAATATTTGAGAAATATTCAATTCGGTTTGAACCCGAACATTAATTGAATTTCCTTTGCACTCAAAATTTTGCTAATAGCATGGCACTGCTAAAAATGAATTCAGTAAGGGTTGCTCACAATGCTTGTCTTCCACATAATCCTTTCGAAAAGATAGCACTGTGCGCTGCTTTTATGTGCTGCCTAGTCTTAGAAATATACTTAATTTGTTAAAAATTCCCTTAAAGGGAGTCTGGAGCAGCTTTCGAACATGGTTGGAAAATGCTGCCAATCAGTAGCGAAGGCTCCTGTAACATGCGTGCCAAATATTATTGCTCTGCATGCACACAGCAGGAAATTTGCAATTTTGTTTCAAGGATGCCTAGAAATTGCGCACTTGCCTCTCGACAAACTAAGTCAAAGGGAAGAACACGGTCATTGGCTGATTTCTATCATTAAATGTCCTTGGTAGTATTTATATAATTTGTTTCAAGTTTTGTAAATAAAGAAAGCACACGTAGAAACACTGAAAAAGTACCTTATTACTTCTGGTCTTCATCACTGACCGTATCCTTATTTTTTCTTTCTAGCTCCTACGTCCATGTCAGGTGGTACTGCGCATGCAGCCCTCGTGCTGCTTCAAACACCCCGTGCCGCAGTGGGTCACTCGTCTCATACTGTGCTCACTAGTGCAACGGTATATTGTTTTCGAAACCACCAGTACACTTTTCATTGCAAGCTTTGTCTCAGGGCTGGACCTTAGTGTGTTGTATAGCTACAGTGGCTGCCACATGCCAGCAGTACGTTAGTCATAACACCAGAAGCGTATGAACATGTTCAGAAAAAAAAAGAGAAGATGCCTAAAGTCTTTGTGCATGCTAATGTAGCTTCTTTCCCCCATGTCGTCCCTTCCTGTGTACCTTCCAGTGCACTTGCGAGGATGAAAGAGGAGAGAAAACACTCACATCCCTGCTGCAAATTTGTTAACTCTGCTCATTCTTGACGACATATTTGAAAGAATTTTGTGGCGAGCTATTTGTGAGGCAGTAAACTCTGTTGGTGAGGTTGTTCAAGAAAATTTCTGCACCACCCCTTTAATCTAAGGATGCTTCAGGTATGAGTGAATTTCTGTCCAGGCTTTATGGCAGTAACAAGTGAGAGTTTTGTTAAAAACTACCATGAAGGAGTTTCATGTAATAATTATGTTGTTGGAGGTCGACAATTGTTATTCAGAGTAGATGAGTTAAAGGGATTAGACTCGCTGAAGTCAAAGACTTCTCTTCCTTTTGTGCCCTTATCAAAACACACACAAATTTTAACATAGTAATGAAAGATGATGTGCCCTGACCTCACCACACTGCAACTGCCCTTCCTCTCACATTTTACATGCTGTCGAGCACAAAGAGGCTACTGGCACGGGCATTAGCAGGATTTTGTCTTGAAGAGGCAAATCTCTTGCAGTGTGGAAAGGGCAAGTGGTGCTGGTGTAGATAAGGGGAGAAGGGGGGGGATGCTGGCAAGTGCCCCCTTTGCATGCCCCTGCCGATGCCCATGGCTACTGGGATACAGTTCGACATGCTAAGAGAATGGAGAATGTTGAGTCAGAAGATTTTTATTTGACTCGGTCACATTCGCAAAACACTTATTTTACAGCTCTGCACAGTAACATTCTGCATCTTTTTCCTATGATGTGCACTTAGCCAGTGCCAACTATTTTGTAGGTGTCACATAAGCGGGCGACCACGAATGTACTTGTGGTACCAGAGGAATGCTGTGGCAGCACTCAGTGAGTACCTATATCAGGAAGAAAGTTTTGTATGGTAAGTTATTGCACAGTTAGTTACAGCTTCTGAAGAAAGAAAGTCACACTTTGAGACAACGTGAAATAAAAGAGGAAGGTGCAGAAGCTACCACAGCATCGGAAATTGTGATAAATGTCACTTATGTAATATGCTTTAAGTATTTGTAATTACACAGTGATAAAATTTTAGCAATTTATAGTTAGTAAAGTTGCATTTCTAAACAAAAATGCTTGACTCATTAGTTTGCACTAGGCACTCAAAATTTTCAGTTAATTAGATGCAGGCATTAATGTAAATAAAAAAAATACTAGTGCTACACTACTGCTGGCAGAAAGCGGCATACCAAACATCCTGTCATGTATGGTACAGTGAACTCTCATTGGCACAATCCCGCTTAACACATTTTTTTTCCAGGTTAGCAGCCTATAGGCACAGTGTAATTATACGACTTATGTGGTCTATAAATGATATGTTTTATTTTCCAGTTCCCATGGAGATAGTATCAATAAGGCTCCACTGTAGTGCCTTCAGTAACTGGTCATGTGCAGCAGTGCTCTGCAGTCTAAAGTGAACTGGAATAACATTGTGTGAGAAGAGATATCAATTAACCCTTAGTTCAGTTTCCTGGGTTGTTTACATGACGCATGTCTTTACAAGACTACTGCTGCAGGATAACGCTGAAAACAATCTCAAGTGTCCTCAGTGAAAAGAGCATGAGAAAACAAGAAGACAAACAGGACCAAACACTGTTTATGAACTGAAATAACAATGTTTTCAGTAATTAAATCATACAAACAGACTCAATACCAGACCTTTTAAACTTTCATAAATGGTTAAAACATACATGTGCTGAATCTTCAGATGACAGGCTGTCTGCTTACAGCAGAGGCAAAAAAGAATAGGAAACTTAAGCACAATTTACATGTACCATTCATCATATAAAATATAGCAGACACAAAAGCGTCTTTGTGCCTGTCTCGATCTCCATCACCTGTTTCAAGCGCTGTCTTCAAGATGGCCATTGTCAGTGTAATATACTGCAGTTGTGCTACAATGTGGTCCCTTGATGTTTTGTTTCTTTCCATATTTACGTTATCCACCCCTCAACGTAATGTTAATGATGTGAGAGCAGATTAAATAAATACATTCAGAAAGCACTTTATAAGGGGAATGGAAAGCTTTTAAATACTCACCAAGTGATAATATATGAGAGGTGCTCATTTCGAAGAGTCACATTTGTTTGACCTCCAATGGGTCCCCCTTCCACAGTGCTCTCTGTCAACATGCATAACAAGGCATGAAAATGATATAATCATAAATAAATTGTGCAGGGAAAGAATGGCAAGTGGTAAAGGTAAGAGCATTATTAGAGCGAAGTCCCTGCTTCCGGTCATCAACAAGCCAATCTGTGGTTCACTGTAGCACCAATGGGGTACACTGCAAGCCTGCTGGGCTTTTATGTACGGATAGGAGCGGCTCAGCTTCGTGTGCCACATATCTTGCAACATCGTCTGCTTGCGCACTCCTGCGAACACCATGATCTTGCTATGCATGCCCTGTGGATGTGGTGTATGTGCCATGCAGGCGGTGACACAAGTTGCAGCTATGTAATATCGCAAATGAACATCTGAAGTAAAGTAGTCTACCTTGGTGGATGTTTTTAATCACAGTTGCACACAAGGCGTAGTCTGGCCGCTGCAACTTGCGTCTTGCTTGTACAGCAAGTGTGTCGCAACGGCAGCCAAGTTCATATAACAAGGGCACAGGGTCCACAGGAAGTGCAAGAAAACGACGTCGCGAAACTGACAGCATGCAGCACCTTGCTGGCACTGTGGTGAATTGAAAATTAGCTTGTTAATGATAGGAAGCAATCCCACTCCAAGAAAGCTTTCACCACCACACATAACTCTCTGCAACAGTTTGCTTCCACGGGCTGCAGCACATGCACTGGCAGCCAGGCACTCGCATTACCACATTTCGATCCTCGAGTACTGTTCAAGAAATTGCATATCATTTGGGCTACTACATCATGTTTCTCAGCACAATTTTTTCTTCAAATTACTACATATATACTTCACATTAGTTCTCAAACTTGCAAAGCTTCACATAACCAAAAATATCACATCATACATTCATGTTTAATCTGCTTAATTTCCTCCAGTGAAATGAGTAGTCTTTAAATTGAACCTCTCACCAAAGTCAGCATCAAGAAGGACAGGTGCCGCTCCACAGGCCTGGGCCATCTGTTCAATATCCTTGTAATGCCAGGTATGCCCTGTGCTTGGGTTCTTGGGGCCAAGAGGTGGCCTCTAAAGTACAAAAAGAAAAAAAGAAAGCAGAATTCGTGTGCCATGAGGTGTTGTGTAACAAATCGTAACCTTATTTAGGTGACTGAAGTAAAAAAAAAACACTTTCACATCAAAATATACACTGTACAAAATAGACCTTGCATTAATTAACAAACAACATTGTACAGAACTAGAAAATATTTAGTGCCACTCAGCTCACATAAACAGTCCACAGCAGATTTATCTACAAGCATATTCTACTTCCTTGGCATTGAAAATGGAATGATCATTGGATATGATCAAAGTTGCACAGATTGCTCTAAATATTTTTATACAGCATAATTCAATGTGGGAGTAATATGCAAACTCATTCAGGTGTGGCTTCATGGCAGTACAAGCTGTGTTTGAAGGGGTGGTCTCATGGAAATGTGGGCAGTAATGCTGTGAAACAACTTTTGCAGGCAAATAATATGTGAGAAATGTTTTGAATACTTCAAAAACTTAATAAATCTTGAGCAGAAGCAACATAATATTCAAATGAATATTCACCCATGCCTATAAAGTTCACATTATTTGCAAGTGTCTAAATGCTGTCTTATAGACAGCATTTCAGCATGGTCATATTGACAACTGAGGAAAGATTCATAGTTACTAGAGTCAAGTTGAACTATCAGAGTCACTTTTGTCGTGATTCTGCATACCTTTGAAATTCAACGAAGTTTTATAGGTTCTTAATGCGGTTTTTTTTTCTACATTCTTGCAAAGACATTTGAAAATGAAGACACTCATGAAGCCTGCTGTTTTCAATTTGTAGTTGACCTTATGCTTCTATGTCCTTACCTTCTCTTGACTGCGCACTATGCCAACCAGGCTTACCTCGCCTTCTATCTGAAAGAAAGAAATGAAGGCAGAAAACACCAGCATCAGTATCGCCTCTATAGGGGCTGCTGTGTACATAAGAGTGAAGCACGAAATCCAATAAACTTGTTCTGCCCATTTTTAACAGTGGAGCTGTTGAAGCTTGAATTCTGGCCATGCCCATCACCACTCAACTTCGCTTAGTTGGGAGAGGACCTGCTCTCGTCTCTTACCCACTACGCACACTCTGCTTCGTGGGGTTTTACATCCCAAAACCAGCTGTGATTATGAGAGATGACATAGTGGAGGGCTCCATAAATTATGACCACCTGGAATTCTTTAACATGCAAATGACGTTGCATGTTAAATGTTGAGTCCATGGGCCTCAACATTTTTCCTCCACTGAAATGCAGCCGCCAGTGGCCGGGATCCGATCCCCACTACCCACATTCTTGGCCTCAGCCCAATGCTACATGATAATGACAGTGAAGAAAAAGCAAGAAAGAAAAGCCTGGAGTAGCACAGAAAAGTGGACCCATGCTTGCCCTCGACCCACTACCCACATTTTGCCCTCAGCCCACTGCTACATGATGGTGATAGCGTTAATGATCGTGCTACATGACAGTGATAGTAAACCTGACACCCTGGCCCTAGCTCCACTGTTTACTCAAATTTTCATAGGCATAGAACTGGATTTAGTTTTTGAAAGTAGTGGACAACATGGATGACCAATGTGCTGCGTCTTAGAACAACGTCATTTTATGATGATGGCAAACATACTGCTCAGAGAGAGAGAGAGATGAAGAGGAAAGGCAGGGAGGTTAACCAGATATTAATCTCCAGTTTGCTACCCTGTACTGGAGAGAAGGGGGAGAGGGGTTAGAAAGATGACAGTGAGAGAGGGTACAAAATTCCAGACCAGCACAGAAAGTAAAGCACAGACACGGACACGCACAAACATGCAAAGGACGTTCCAGTTAGAGGTGTCCACGAAGGCCGGTAGATCTCAAGAAGCGTAGTAGCACTTGCATGGCCTCCTTCTGCGATATGAGGTCTAGATGATGTTGTAGAATTCCTTCTGCCGAAAGTGGTCGGACATCCAGCTGGTCGAGTGAATAGTGAAGGGATTGCCTCTCCGCACTGTACTGTGGACAGTCACATAAAATGTGCCCTATTGATTCCTTGTGACCGCAGTAGTTACAGGCTGCGGTGTTGGCCATTCCGATGCGAAACACATAGGCACTGGTGAACGCAACGCCCAACCATAGTCGATATAAAAGTGTCGCTTCTCCTTGGCAAGTTTTGGGTGGCACTCGAAGGCTTAACGTCGGATCAAGACAGTAAATGTGTGTCACCCCACTGCGACATAGTGCACCTGTGAGCAAGCAGATGAAGCATCCGTGCCGCATCTGCCCTTGACAATAGTACGGGTACTCGTTGGTCGACAGCATGGGCAGAATGGGCGGCTTGATGGGCCAGTGCACTGCCTATAATCCTTCAGTGACTTGGAAGCCACTGAACAGTTATTCTGTGGCCTGTCTTCCCTGTATGCTGCAGCATCTCTGTAACCTGGAACACCAGCTGTTTGTGTGGTCCGCGGCATAGAGGTGACAGTAGAGACTGCAGTTCCGTCTTGGAGTCGCAGGAAAGCGTCCACTTGTGTGGTGCTTTATCTCTGATGAAATGAAGGGCAGTACAGAGCGCTGCGAGCTCTGCTGCCATCCATGTTTTTTGTATGAGCCGTCTTAAATTTTAAAGTGGTAACTTTCGCGGGTATCACAACCACTACAGTAGAACTGTTTGGGAGTAAGGATCTGTCCGTGTAGGTATGCGTAGAGTCCTGGTACTTCTCGTACAATAGAAGTAACGTTAAGCGCTGGTGACGATAAAGCGGCTTTTTCTTAATTCCAGCTATCGTCAGGTTGACTTTCGGATGAGCGAGACACCATGGGGGAACTGAAGGTTTTGCAGCAGGAGTGAAATAAGTTGGTAACGAGTCACGATGTGCTGTTACTGTTTGGCTGAAAAAGGTGCATGGTCTGTCCGTTGGCAAAGAAGAGACGTGGTGGCGAGAAGTCCTGGAAAGATGCCTGATATGTGTCTTCAGTGCTTCCATGTCATTTTGGGTCTTGACAAGGTGGTCTCTAGCAACTGCTATTGTCGCCACTGTTGATGCACTCCGTGGTAGGCCCAGACAGGTCCAGAGTGCCTCAGCCTGCACACTCTGTATTGTACGTAGACTTGTTTTGCTCGTGTTCATTATTGTTGCAAGCTGCATCGCAGAAAACCCAGAAAAAGTGCGCTCTATAGCTGCAGCATAGCATGTGTTGGCGTTCCCCATCTTTCTCCACAGAAGAACTTAAACAAGTGACAGATGCCCATCAGCCGTTTTTTCATGCATGATGCACGAGGGCTCCATGACAAATCTCTGTCAATTAGGACATTGAGAAATTTGTAAGTTTGAATTTAGGGTATTTATTCTTTGGCCATTTATCATTACGGTGTTGTGAGTCATAGATTTGCGCGTCAAGGGCATGAGTGCACGTTTCTCGGAGGGAATTTCCAGGCCTCGATTATGGAGGTAGGTAGCAGCTTAAGTAGCGGCTCTTTGAATTCTTCGTCGCAACTGTAACTGCGTCACTGCTGACATCCGTACAAAGATGTCATCAGCGTACGTTGACAGCCTGAACGTGCTTGGCACGTGCTCAAGCAAAGCAATTAATGTGATATTAAATAGCACAGGGCTAAGTACACTGCCCTGGGGAACACCGCGGCAGCTATAATGTAGAGAAGTGCGGCCATCTTCGGTGCTTACAAGAAAAGAACGCATAGAGAGATAGCTCCGTATCCAGCGAAACATTCGACCGCCCACTCCTACTTCTTCGAAAGCAAAGAGGATTGCTTCACGATAACATTGTCATATATCCCTTTGATGTTGAGAAATGAAGCGCGAAGACGCTTACAGCTTTTCTCATGCTGAACGTATGTGACCAGATCCACGACGTTATCTATCGTAAATCAATCACGACGAAAACCCGCCATGGCATCTGGGTAGCTGTTATACTCTAAGTACTACTCCAAGCATCCTAGGACCATCCTCTCCATTACTGCTGAGGACTTTTATCTCACGAAAGGTGCTGCTTTTTTATATCGTGAGAAAGAGTCGCACAACACTGAGAACATACTGAGCGTTAAGAGACAAGGACGTGAGGAGGATGACACTACAATGCGCTACTTTCAACCTTCGCCACTTCTGTATTGCCACTGTTGCAACCTCCGCCACTGTTGCATTATGCTTTATCCTAGAAGTGCGGAGAACTTGAAGAGCTTGAAAGCTATCCATTAATCTTACCAGTTCCCATATGTGGTAGAGAGTCTAATGACATCAAGTGTTGGTCACAGCAGTTCTTGTGCTGTGCTTCCTTGGTTATGTCAGCTTATTGTGATTTCTGTTGTATAGATAATTCTTGCTTATTAAAGTGGCCCTCTTTTACACTTAAGGGAAATGTCTCTTGCGGCCTCGATCCCCACACACTTTTCAAGCCCCACTTTTTATTTGCCAATAATGCACAGTAATGAGATGCCTAGCAAGACATTGATATCAATAAGTTTACTATTTTAATAAAGCAGTGAAATTGCTACATTGCAGGTGACCAAAACAGCATGCTACAGGTGGCACTAGGAAGAAGCATTTTTGAGGGAAGTGATGCCACAACACATTTGCATGTTAACAAGGTAATGAACAAATGTTACACATGGGCACTTTCCTCATTTAAAATCTTGCTTGACGTTCTTTTTTTTATTGTTTGCTGTACTTTTTATTAATGCCAACATATAAGGTCATAAAAAAATAAGGTCAACAACCACAAAAAAGTGGGGGTGCTGGCTGCATTTTAGCCTGAGGGCTTGAGCACAGTGAAATACCTACTGGAAATTGGTCTCTACGCAAAAGCCTCTCTATTTGCTTCTGTACCCTCATGAGCTACCTAGTTCTGTACATGCTCAACACTCCTGAGTGTTATCCAAGGCAACAATGTCTCTCGCCTCAGTGGTTTTTTTTTATGCCGCAATTTCCCTTTGGGTGTGGCCCTACATTAGTGCCACTCTGGTAACGACATGATCAGTGCAGTAGAGAGAACAGGCAACCATGGGGTGCTAACTTCCACTATGCAGGCGTTCCAGGCTTTGCCATTGGTGGTGTGTTCTGCCATACCAGAGGGCAAGAAAAAGGATACTTGGCCCCATGAACTTTGAGTTGAGGCCAGGCATGGTTTTCTTCTAGTATACTAACATTTCTATACTAGATAACTTTGGACAGCCTGCCTCCATGTGTGCCATCCTTGCTGCAGTATTTACCTGTCAGTCCTTCAGTATACTAACATTTCTATACTAGATAACTTTGGACAGCCTGCCTCCATGTGTGCCATCCTTGCTGCAGTATTTACCTGTCAGTCCTTCAGTCAGAGCAATTCGCAAATAAAAAGTAGGGGGTTAGAAAAGTTTTAGAGGGCCGCTTTAACAGAGACAAGTACAGTAACCTTGTATTACTTATTATGAAATGCAGGTGCGTGTAGTGTACTGGTGCTTTACATTTCAAAAGCATATGCCAGCTTCTTGGGTACTGTGAATGAGGCTACAACGGATGCATTAAATTTTCCTATAATTTGCCTTAGTGGCTTGTCTACTGGTTTACCAAACTGTTGAGGCTTGGTAGTTCGTGATTTCTCATATTGGTTCACTAGGAAGCAAGCAGCAGCTTCATGCTTGAATAGAATGTTACTGTTGACCCTACATGCAAATGTGACAGATGCTGCTAAAGGTGCATACATTGACCAAGCACGCCGTAAGATATGCTAGCCGGCATTAAAATCAGCATAGATGATGAGAAACTTGGCCTTTTTTATCATCTTATACAAGCCTCACTCCAAGTGCAAAGATACATCGCTGATAACTGTGCCGCATAACCCAACCCTCACCTCAACATGTGGTACAGACATGAACATACATTTGTTTCAAAGTAAATCAATGCATTTAAAGCCATACTGCATGACAGTCTTCTTGCGTCTAATAGATCAGATTTCACATGAAACAGACATTCAAAAGCATGCCAGCTTCTTCACCAGCAGCTCTCACAACACATTACTGCAGTGATAAACGTGTTGCCACTGACAAGGTTACTTTGGAGGTTCATGTCATGGAACTACGGTGACTGCGTTGTGAACTACACATTGCACTCACGAAAACAGCATCACCATCGACGACCTGCTCTGTTCTAGAAACAAGGGACTGCTCTCTTTTAACCAGTTTGGCAACAGAGCAATATCTTTCATTGTCTGGTATTTTCTTGAAACTGTACTGTAACTATCACGTAATATGCCCTACCTAAAGAGTGAATGAGTGGTGGTGTCTACATGACAGCTCTAGGGGCATGCAAGCATGGTGACAGCGCACTGTGAAGGGCAAGAGCAACAACAGAGACAACTGGAATTTCATTTAATCTTCCAAAAGGTTGATGATTACTCAGGATTGGTAGCACGACTTGGTAGCACTGCTTTTCCTATTACTAAATTCGCTGCATTTTTGTAATGCATGTTTGAATTTTTTAAAGCTTGTTCCGAGTTTGCTGAATACCTTGTAGTATAAAAAAACATGTACGCACAAGGAGAAAATGTGTTGCTGAAACATAGCGCTGTTTTTATACACGCTCAAAAGAAAAAGAAATATGCACAACGAAGATTCTTTACGTACCTGTCCTTGTGGCCGTTTACTGGGAGGCAGTGTGGACTTTGGGACCCAGCCACGGTTCACAAGGATTGCATAGCTTTAAAGGAAAGACAAAAATAAAACCAAAGAGGGGAAGAGGGACCTTAATAACAGAGAACTTCAGCAGTAGAATAATGGAGAGGTCGGCCTGATGTGCCTCTAGCCTGCTACCCTACAATAGCTAGGTTTGGGGGAATGACGGTAGAAAGACGAAGGAAGGTAGACAAGATAGTTATGGTAATGAGAGACACATACTGTACAAGTACTGTTTTAAAAAAATGTGTGCCTGAATACTTCATGATGCTTGCACAGTGGCCAATACTGGTTGGATCTCATAAACGTAACCAAAAAGCTATTACCCATCTGTACAATTTACGCAGCTGTTCTTGGGATAAACATTGTTTGAGTAGGAAAGCACCTGCTGAATGGTGTCAATCACTTGCTGCTGCTGCATGCCTCAGTGACAGAATTTGAAGTTACTGTCATAATGCGGTGCCCTAGTTTCATCATCATCATCATCTTTAAGTCCCCTGTAGGACAAAGGCCTCTCCCAACGATTTGCAATTTGCCTTATCCTGACCGATGGTTATGCCCGCAGACTTTTTAGTTTCTTTGCTCCACCTAACTGCCTGCCTCAGTTGTGTTTTCCTTCTCTTGCTATACATTCCATCACTCCTACTGTCCATCTGTCATCTGTCCTCCACATGACATTTCCTGCCAAAATCCCACTTCTTTCTTTTAATTGATATAATATCAGCTACTCCTGTCTGTTCCATGATTCACCCCAATCGTGTTTTATCTCTCAGCAATCGTTTTTATCTCTCAGCACTGCTGCATGCTTCTTGCTCCTTGCATGCTCCTTCCATGCATTGCACGTTGCATGCTCCTTAATTTCATCTTTAGTTCAGCACCGCAACTTAGTACCAGGAGAATGCAGTGGTTAAATAGTGTGTTTTAGTGCAAGCAGTAAGTTTCCAGTCATGATCTGGGAATGTCTCCCGAATGCGCTCCAGCCCATCCTTATTCTATGGAGGACTTCCTTTTCATGAGTAGGCGTCCCTGTTAGTATTCATTCGCACATTCTAAGGGTTCATTGCTAATTTTAAATTCATGTACTTTAGCTAGACTGCCGAGCATAATTTTGGTCCTTTGCCCATTTATTTTTAGTCCTATTTTAACACTTTTCTGGTTTAGGTCTTCAATCATGTTTTGCAGTTGTCACCATCATTGCTAAAGAGCACAATGTTGTCCACAAACCTTAAATTACTGAGATATTCTCCGTCTACTCTATTTCCATTTTCTTCCCAGTCCCCTTACAAAAATGCCATATATGGCGATATCAGGAATTGGGCAAATGTGGCTATATATGGCACGTGCCCGTATGTGGCCGTATGGGGCCGTATTTGCCCAAATCGTTTTACAAACATATGTGGCAATGAAAGACACACTCGAGGAATGGCATGTAAGACTCTGATGCATATTGGGCAAATACGGACACGTGCGGACACGTGCCATATATAGCCAGATATGCACATATGGCCATATATGTATATCTGGCTATATATGGCACGTGTCCGTACGTGTCCGTATTTGCCCAATATGCATCAGAGTCTTACATGCCATTCCTTGAGTGTGTCTTTCATTGCCACATATGTTTGTAAAACGATTTGGGCAAATACGGCCACATACGGCACGTGCCATATATAGCCACATTTGCCCAATTCCTGATATGGCCACATATAGCATTTTTGTAAGGGTCTAGACGCATGAACACTTCCTCTAGACATGCAGAGAATAACATCGGGGAGATCGTATGTGCTTGTGTGACTCCTCTCTTCATTGGAATTTTTCTGCTCCTTTTATGGAGGAGTAGGGTGGCTGTGCAATATTTGTAGATGTTACTTATGGTTTGCATGTGTACTTCAGGTACCCCTTGTCGATGTAAAGCCTCTAGAACTGCTTGTATTTATATGGAATCAAATGTTTTCTCATAGTCTATAAAGGCTATGTAAACAGGCTTGTTATATTCAGCAAACTTCTCAGTTATTAGGCTGATAGCATGGCTGTAGTCCATTGTTGAGTAACCTTTCCTGAAACCTGCTTGCTCTCTAGGTTGGTTAAAGTCAAGTGTTTCTATTATCCTAGCAGAGATTACTTTCGTAAATAGCTTTTACATTAGTGGGAGCTTGAAAATCCTTTGTAAGAGTATAGAAATTCACACGTTTATACTGAATGGTATTTTTACCCACCATCGGATATATCGAACGCCGCGCAAGCTGGAAGGTGCGCTTCGGCACTAGCTGTGTCCCGTGACCTTCGCCACCTTTGCGGCAATGCACCTCCGCCGACACCCGAAACGCTAGAAAAACGTGTGGGTGAGAGGGCTCGGACTGTACTCCTGTTGGGCACGTTCTCCAACTTGTGGAACGGCTTTTTCTTTCTTTTTTTCTCTCTCTTTCTTTCTCGTGCTTTCTCCGCATTACCGTCGGCTCTGAGAGCAGGAACGGAAGAGCCGGCAGCCTCCTCCTTTCACCTTTACTTTTTTAGAACAGGAATGAAGGAGCCGGCGGCCTCCTCCCTTTACCTTTTCTTTCTTTTTTTGTTGCTGTTTTGTGAGTTTTGATCAGCCAACCACAGCCCGTGCCTTTCGTATTTGCTCAGCCAACCACAGCTCGCACCTTTCGTACATCGCTGCTGCCCTCGCAGGTAGCCCGTGTAGCCATCGCCGCCATCGCGACTGATCGCGAGCGCTTTGTTGGCCGAGTTAACTTCCGTGAGTTGTCGCATACCACCGCATTCCTCTTTTGCATGCATGTTGCACGTGCTGTGCAAAGGCGCTGCAGACTGCTTGAATTTTCGACTCCTCGTGTAGCAATGGCCAGTGTCAAGAAGCGCAAGAACCTTGACTTTGTGACGAAGTTGAAAGCCATACAGCATGTTGAGGCGGGCGAAAAAAGTTTGACGATGGCGGATGACATCGGGATACCACGGAGCACTCTGAGCACCTAGTTGAAGAACAAGGCAGATATCGAGGCAAAGGCGGTGGAGCAGTGAATGCGGGAGCATGTCATGTGTGCGCTCCTGCCCATAGAAATGTATAAAAGGCACTCTACGCCTGGCTCTTAGAAGTGCGCACAAAGAACATTCCTGTGGATGGCCCAATGCTGATAGCTAAGGCTAAACGGTTTGTCACTGCACTCAGTGAAGACAATTTCGCCAACAACACCAGGTGGCTTCACCGATTTAAGAACACTACAACATCGTCGGCAAAACCATTTCTGGTAAAAGTGAAGTCATAAGTGGCCAGGACATCCAGCAGTGGCTGACAAAGGAGTGGTGAGAAATCTCAGCGAAGTTTTCACTCGCGGAAATCTTCAACACCGATGAGACCGGTATATTTTGGCAAGTGCTGCCAAGCAAGACTCTCAACGTCCAAGGTGGCACGTGTGACGGCGGCAAAGTGAGTAAAGTCTGCGTGAGCGTTCTGCTGGCAGCCAACATGGATGGGTCTCGGAAGCTCCAGCCCTTTGTGATCGGGAAAGCAAGGGCATCGTGCTGTTTCAAGAACTCTAAGCAGCTCCCCGTTCACTACGCCTCGAACAAGGTGTGGATGACACGTCAGCTGTTCAAAGCATGGCTGCAAGTGTGGGACATTGAGCTGGGCAAGTCGGGGCATCGCGCTTGCCTTCTTGTGGACAACTTCTTGGCCCACCGCACCACCTGCGAGCTCAAAAACATTGAGCTGAAGTTTCTGCCAGCCAAAACGACAGCGAAGCTGCAACCGCTCGAACAGGGCATCATCAAGTCCTTCAAGGTGGGCTATGAGAGGTGACTCCTTGAAAGGCTGCTGGTCAACCTCTACATAGGCACCAAGCTGAAGGCTGACCTGCTTAGTACCATTCAAATGATGACGGACACAGTGGCCAACTGCTTCCAGAAGGGAGGCTTCGTGACGGTGGAACTTGCGGAAACCGGTGAAGACAGTGACGAAGAGCGCATAGACGGCACGTTTCACAAGTTGTCATCCCTCTTCCTGGCTGCCGTTCCACCTGTAGTGCCTGTGGATGATTCTGTGGAAGTGGACTGCAATGTTCAGGCTGTTGCGAGCCTCGCTTATGAGGACATTGTGCTGCGGTCGCACGGACCCAGGATGCCCATGCCGACAGCTCAAGTGGCAACGAAGGTTGTCCGGACGAGGCGGCGGCTACATGCACATACTCCGCCACTTAAGTGGCGGCAGCGTCCAGCTTTATTCGCCATTTTTGCGGCGACATGGAGGGAACTGGGCTGTCATACCTGGACAGCCTCGATAAGATCGAGGCCAGCATCTTCAACTTCATTTCGAAGACTGAAGAAGTAGGCCAAGATAAGGGATTTTTTTCACGCAAATAAAACATTCTGTTGCATCGTGTGTGCGGACTTAGTTGTCATTCTTGAATGCGCTGATTGTAGGTGATCATCCGCCACTGGTAAGGTCTTGGGGCCTGTATTTTTTTATGTCGAATTTTCCATATATCGAACTAATTCGCGATCCCCTTTGAGTTCAATATATCCGTGTTCGACTGTATAACCACTGCCATTGCATCTCAGGTACTTTATTCTGCATGCCCTGTTTAGAGAAATGTTAGCAAGCATAATAACAAAATTTAGAGAGAGAAGGCGAAGGACACAAAGTTATGCTGGCAATTTTCATCTACAGCAATTCCCAAGAACCTGAAAGCTTGTGAAAGAACTGCATCAGGTCAGGGCACTTCTATATCATGCCTCCTGTTCCATGAGCAAGCAGAAGGATCAAAGCTAGGTCATGTTTGCCCTACTCAAGCACACAGAGAATGCAAATTCTTTCCTTGGACATCTGCTGAATTACTAACATGACCTAAAATCTTTGTACTTAATTGAAAGATGAAACATTAATGATTTGATTTGATTGATTTCCAAGGTTTGACATTCCAAAACCAGAATTATTATGAGAGATGCATTAGTGGAAGGCTCGAAATTTTGACCATCGGGGGTTCTTTAATGTGCACTGACATCACACTGTACATAGGCCTCAACATTTTGCCTCCATCGAAATGCAGCTGCAGCGGCCAGGATTCGATCCTGTGACCATCAGAGCAGCAGCTGAGTGCCATAGCCATTAGACCACCATAGCGGCGCAAATGTCAATGACCAGCTACGATATGGTACTAAAAGCACATTGACCTGTTCCTGTTGTGCTTTTCTGGCATGCACACTTTGAAGCACCTCTCTGTTTCAAACTCATTTCAGGCAATTATTATGAGATGTTCCATTTTCCCATATCAAACGTTCTTTTTCAGTGGTCCCCTCAGAAACATAACAATGAGGCTTCACCCAAAACTTTTTTACTTAGGCCTTGAAACTTCTTTTGCAAAAGTTAATGCCAATAAGAAATGGAAGAAATCAAACAGAAGTATTATCAATTTTATAACTTATTAAAATCATATAAAAAACCATTGCAATTCTGTTAAACATACGTGATTGAGCATTTAAAGCAGACAAAACCAACCTGTTAACACGTGAAATGAAATCCCAATCCTGGGCATGAGTTCTGCAAAAGTCTTCATACATAGAGATTGAGAGAATTACAAAGAAGCTCAAAATGAAGTTAAGAACTAAACAGCGCGCGATGAAACAAAAATAATAAGCATTACATTAAGAGGTACGAAGACAGCCGAGTGGGTCAGAGAACAGACCAGGGGTAGCTGACATAATAATCAACATTACAAAGAAAAAATTGACATGGGCAAGCCGCATGATGAGAAGGGAAGATGACCAACGGACAGTTAGAATGACAGAACGGATACCGTGAGAGGGTAAGTGTAGCCATGGATGACAGAAAGTAAGATGGGGTGACTTAAGAAATTCACAGAGGCATCAAATGGATTCAGCTCGTGCAGGACAGGAAAGGATGGAGAGCATTGGGAGTAGCCTTTGTCCTGTGGTGGACATAAGGTAGGCTGGTGACGACGATAACACTAAAGATTATATAAAGCAAGACAAAGCTCCATCACATGCACACTACATTTCAGCAACAAATGAAACACATAGCATGAACCATACGTCTCGCATTCAGATGGTTCGACACGCACGTTTGTCACCATATTTTTCATAACACAAAGAGCTTGATGACGTATTAAGTACTAATATGAATGCAATCGCACTTTGTTACACTTGTAGCAGCTGTGTGCCACAGCATCACTGTGCTCTCATACAATGTCAGTAACATGAGATTGTTTCACCTTTTCGTAGGCTGCAGATAGAAAAGCATACATGCTTTTCTATCTGCAGATGAGAAGTGAAGGACACGCCACCATAATGTCCCTTTTCACACATGACAGCAGCGTGGAACACTAGTCACTAGTGGACTAGCACGCACGTATACGTGTTTATTAAATGTTTTATCCCTAACATTTTCCTCTCTACTTGTAACCTTTCCTTTCCCACGTCCTACCCCCCTCCATCCCTGACCACAGAGCAGTTGAAATGTTCACATAAATGTAGGACTTAAACAAAATGAGAAGTGTGATCTCATGAACATGTTTACTTTTCATTCGCTCATGACACTGTGTACATTTTAGTTTGCTTGGCTGTTACAGCATGCTGCTCACAGGTAGTGACAAGACTAGTTTGAAAGGAATGAGGTTGAAAGAAGAGGAATGAAGGAACATCGCATAATGCACAGTACTCTAAGCCTGTTATGCCACTACAAAATCTAGTGGTGCACTAAATGCATAACGATTTACGGATGGAGTTGCTATAGACTGGAAGCTTATAGAGAGCACTATTATTACTGAGAGCACTCACTCTCGGTTCTTCAGCTTGAAGGGTGTGATGACCAGGTATCCAGTCTGTCCTGGTGGAGCGATGATGCCGCCTCTCCTCTTACGCGGGCCCTCCTCTGAATCTTCGTCTTGCTTTATGCATGACCGTGGGCCCACGTACATCTCCTTTTCATGGTCAAAGGTGCCGGTAACCCTCACTTGCCTGTACTCCATGTTGTTCAGCTCTCTCAGACTGCAAGGGATGAGAACCAAGTTGGCTACAAATTCGCTTATGCCTGAAAGCCACTGATTCAAGCACATGAAGCTGTCTTGAAAATAACTGGACTCATTCCTTGTGGGCACCTGAATAAGCATGAAAAATGTAGCAGCTCATGGTACCATAAAATTAACAGACTAGCATTTGACAGACGAGTCCAGAACAGAAAATTCATACATATATGTCAAATACTGCAAAAATGTGCATTATACTCAAAATGTAGCCTGTGTTGTACAACCTGTGAGAAGCAAATATAGTTACACTATGAAAGACAAGGATAAACAAGGTGGGCCTTCAGGCTATTCCTATGCAATCCTATGCAATGTAGGCATATAAACAGTCATAAGTTATCTCTCACATGGTATTTAATTATTAACATAAAGGATTCATTCTGTTATAACTTGATAACATTATAACTGCAAGCAATCTTTATGCAGCAAAAAGTTGTACATCACCACTACAGTGAATGCTTTTAGAGAGATATTCAGGGGTTTATACTACCCCCCTCCAACCCTCCTTGCATTCCAGTAACACGATGGCTAACCATCGTGAGGAGACCATGTAAACGGCCTTACGACGGAGGGTGCATGAACTAGCCTACAAGACAAGAGAAGTATTACACCAAGCTCTGTCCATGGGACATGACATCCTACTACAACGGCTGCTGGGACATTGTGGCATTGTTGGTAACAACGCCACTTATGGGGCCACCCGGTCTGCCAATATGCACACCGCAACAGTTCTGATACCCTTGTCAACCACCAGGGGCACAGTCAGAAATTTTTGTTGGGAGAGGTTTTGGATCTCTGACAGGGGAGGGGGGGTGCAGGTGAAGGTGTCCTGTTTCCAAACTGAACCACTGTTTATTTATTTATTTATTTATTTAACCAAAGGACCTATTGAGAACTACAGTAGTGGGGGCTATAGAGATAACAGAAACACAAAATGCAGGGTCTCCAAGCACAAGTGCAAACAAAAGCAGACAGAATATTACGCCAATATTGCATGAAAACAGGAACGACAATGTGATGTTGCAAGTACCACATCTCATTTAAACATATCACACAAGAAAGCACAGTGTAAAAAAAGCAATCGTAACAAAGATATATCAGCAAAAGGCAAAGAACTGTAAAATAAGAACGGTGGAACGGAAACACTCTGGCGACGCTCCTAATCATGCAAGCATTATGACATGCCTAGAAACTGTCAGAGCTGCTTAATTTGACTTGCAGCAGAAGTTGCACTGCGCGTGGTGTTTCTATAAGATGCTGTTTATATGTACAACAACACCCCCTGAATCCCAGTGCTATGCTCGATTGTGCCATTGCATCAAATTCTATCGCTTTGAGTGAAACTGCGAACATTTCATTTACCTTATTATACCCCAGTCACATGGGCATACCAAAGCTCCTTTGAAGTAAAGGAGCATAGCAACTTCGAAGGAGCATTAGCTCAAGGGAGTTGGGTTAGTGCCACACGGTTTTTGTTGAAGCTTTCAACAAAAACCACAACGTGCATTTGGCGCTCTTATCGCCCCGAGATGACAAAAATAATTGGGCTCCGATGCTTGTTTTTTTTTTTTTTTATCAAAGATGTTCTTTGTACACTGATACTTTAAAACATTGTGAACGTCTAAAAGTAAAGGAGTTAATTCACCAAACACAAATGTACTGGTAGCGGTGTGCCGTTGCGTACACTGTATTTTGCTGGCTATGCATATACATCGCTTCCGTTTTTGTTTCTGTTCGCGATTGTTTTCAATCACGACCTTTCCAAGGACGTGCGACGAGGCACTGAGCATGTGAGGAAGAAATGTTCATCGGGGCGCCCAGTTCAGCGTTATAAGCCGCTCTCTCATATGGCCTTACACCGAAAATAACGTTCGGGTAGCTAGTTGACCTTTTCCCAGCAGCTGGAAACGCACCGGCAGACAACGCATGTTCACAAATGTGCCACAGTACAAAAACACGTCACCGTTAGTGCGTAAAAGATATGACAAAGACACCTCGGCGTGCCAGCACACAAAATCTTAACACTCAGGCCCAGCTAGCCACACTACCCCAGCAGCTGACCACAACCCTGCCGCCACAGTGCAGCTGCCCTAAAGTTGTGTGCTTTCGGGCAACATAGGACAGACTGTAGCTATCAGCAAAGCTTTTAGGGTTTATAACTTCTAAGATACCGTGACACGTGCCTTTTATTTAATAAAAGAGTGTTGTATTGGCTTCAAAGTAAAACATTTTTCATTCTGACATCTGTCAGTTGCGAACGAAGGTAGTCCTTTAGAGCCTCAAGGGACAAGCGCAGACTCCCTCAGTTCGAAACTCCTTTCAACTAATGCTCCCTCCCATGCGCCCGTGTGACAGCACGCCCGCTCCTCTCAAGTAAAGAAGCTTTAGTTCAAAGGACCTTGAAAGTGCCCGTGTGACAGGGGTAAAACAGATGTACGTAAAAGATACCTGTTGGAGTGGCTCACTCTTCTTAAGATGATAGCTGGCGATGATACATGAAAACTAACTTGAGTGAGTCGTTCATTTGCTATGGCAATGCGTACTTTTTTTCTGAGAGCTCCTATATTTTCTATGTGTTTTCATCAAGTGTCACTCATGCCAACATGTGCTCGCAATACGTTGTTTCAGTCATGCTTATGCATAAAAATTAGGTTACTGAGACTTTAGTGAGCTGTTGCTACCTTTGTATGCACAGTGTACTTGTGTGAGCAGTCATTACTGCGAATGATATTGTGCATATAACTTTCTCCCACATGCCCTCAAGCAAATATTAATTATATAAGCTGGCTATAGTTCAACTGTTTATGCACGACAGCTTTCTTTTCCTAATCAAGAAACTACATTGATATATGCAATATTTTATAGTACAATCCACAGTTTACGAACTATACATACAAGATTTCTGGATAATTTTGAGTGGCAGGGAAGGCTACACTTCTCGCTGTTTATTTTTTTTGACAATTTTGAGAAATTTCGAAACACAAGTAAAAGGAACCTACAGTTAAACCTGCTTATAACGAACCTCCATATAACGAATTCCTGGATATAACGAAGTTTTTCTATTCTCTGCACTTCTCAACTCTGCAATTCTCAACTACTGTCAGTCTGCACTTTGCTAACCTGACAGTAGTTGAGAGCGCTTGTTAGGCCTAGCTCGCGGGGTCACGAGCGGCGCGCCTCAAGGGAAGTTTGCTCTTGACAACACAGGGATCGGGTGCACAGGAAATCGCGGGGTGATTCAAGGGCAGCGTGCGTGAAATGGTAAAAAAAAGAACTGGAGACAAACAGCGGTAAACTGGAGGACACCTGCGCGCATTCCGTGCGTAGTGTTCGCGGCTGACAAACGGCCATAGTAGCATTCTCCGTTGCCTTGGAAATCCTATCCTCAGAGGGCGCGCACGCGACGCGTTGCTGCCGCGGGCTTTTTTTTCTTCCCTCCGCTCATTGTTAATTCGTTCCGTGCTCCTTCCTCCTCCACGGTGATTCGCTGCGCATTTTTCCGGCGGCGCACTTCCTTTGTGAAGCCTGCTCCCTACCTCGATTGTCCGCGATTTCCGGGCAGCCACATTATAACCGGTCCTTCATATCGGGAAGGGGGGGTGAGGGGGGCTGCACATTAAGCGGTATGCGGGGGGTCAGAAAACACCGGGGGGGCGGTGTTAGAAAAAACCGCATTATTGCCGGTCCTGTACTATAAGTGTTCGCAGCTGTAAATGTTTTCTCGCCAAAAGTAATTGTTTTGGGTCAGCTCTGCCGTCTGTAACCGTTTTGCTTACTTAAGCGTTTATTTTTCAAATTTCCGTGCCGAACCTGCATATAACGAAATCCCCTTTATAACGAAGTTTTCCAGGAATTTCTCAATTTCGTTATATCCAGGTTTAACTGTATTCCTTAAATCAAGTATTACCAACATTGCAGTACTTATACAACATGCTTCTTACCTATATTTCACTTTTTTCACATAGAAAAATGATACGAGACATTAGAGAGTGAGCGAATAATTTTACGGATCTCTGCAAGTTATTGCGATGACCGACACACATCCACACATGCATGGCGAATGCTATTTGAAAAGAATGGGACCTACAGTTTTATCAAGACGCCCTCTAGCTGTTTTCCGAAACAAAACGAAAGGCCTCTATGCATATCTTTACATTGTAGCGGTACAACGACACAAGCCACCCAACAACTCCAAAAAAGCACCTCGCACATGCCACTGCTGTTTTGTCCATCACATTGCTCAACTATACATCTTTTACAATGTTTCACATGATGAAGCATTTGGCACAGCTACTTGCATTGCGAAAAACCTCCATGGTTTATGTCAAATGCTGCCAGAAAAATTAAGCAGGCAAGTAAATCGTCACTGGGGTTTGAAACCCAGCAAGTAAATCCGCAGCATCCTGTATAGAGTTTGGTAGCATAGCATGGCCCATATTAGCAATATAGTAGAATCTCGTTACAAGAGAGACTGTTACAAGAGACATCTGAAAATGGTTTGGTTGGTTTTTTTGTATGCTTGCCATGTTAATAACCTTTCATACAAGATACATGTTTGCAAGACACACCCCTATTACGAAGGGCAACTTTTTAGGTCTCTAGAGTAAATTCTTTACTACTTAGAGGGTGCCTAAACGAGGAGGGTAATGAGGACACTACAGGGCAGAAAATGTCAGCAGTTGCAGCTGACAAACAACTGAGGATGCTTCAAAAGTAGTGTGGGCAACAGGAAGACTCACAAAGTGTTTTCACCCCTAGAGGTTGGGAAGGAAGCTAATATACAATCTGCAGTCACTAAAAAACAACTATACCCTGAGCAATTTTCTGTTGATGTCGCTAAACAAAATTTTGCAATGACGCATAACAAAGTGATCTAGTGTGGTTCCTCAGTGTTGTTTTAATTAATCGTTACAAGAGACCTCGGTTACAAAGGACATGTTTCCTGGTTCCTTTGAGTGTCTCTTATAATGAGGTTCAACAGCACCAGAAGACAAACTCTAGTAAAATATGCCAGGTCGGTACACTGAAGGTATATAAATGAACTGCACCCCAATCTTCTGCATCATGAAACAGAGCCACTAGTATGTATAAAACTTGGGAAATTTTCAATGTTCTTTGTTGCTTAACTATTGAATATATTTTGGTGTGCAAAGAGTCGCATGACTGGATGGCTGAGGCCAAACATTTCAACACCCACCAATAATTCTCCGTCAGCCACTAGCTGCAAAGACCCACACATCAAGCATTTCCTCCTAATTAAGTCACTCTCAATGATAACTGATCAAACCTCAAGTAATATTGCACTCACTATTTGCCTCCCTTACACCCACATAGGTTATGATGATGACGATGACACCCACACATACCGTAAAATCCTGCGCAAGTGCCCCCACCTGTGCAAGCACTTACCTTCCTTTTTCAAAAGATTTGATATTGGCAACAATGGCCAAGTAAGCACCCCGTCCCCACTTTTAACTCTGTTTACCACAGCGCCCAACACCAGGTCACTTGGCAAGTTTTTTTCAATTCTCCAAGAAGTTGCACAGTAAATTATAAGAAACGATGCAATGAAGTATGGAAAACAAATTTGTTGTTTAGCTGAACTTTTGCCTAGGCCTGATGATGGCTGCACCATAGCTGCGTAATTCTCATCTGCATAGCCAGCCATGACTACAGCTGGAAGACAATAGGTTCTGTGGGTTGCCATTTTCATCAGACTAGGATAGTTATAGGCTGCTCTAATTGGACAGATAGATGTGAGCCACATCATTTGCTAGCGTGAATTTAATGTTCAATGATGCTCAAGCTCGTTGGCCCGCAACTTGCACATCAATCGTTTGACAGCTTTGAGAACGATGGTGCTGAATAAAAGCAGTAAATGGATTTATTCCACGAATATTATTGAAAAGAACTGCTCTGCATTCTTTTTTTTTTCTCTGACAGTTGCATCACCATTTTGAATTTTGGTTTGTGACTGAGCAAGGGGGCCCCCTATAAATTTGCTAAGTTATCTTTTGCCAGGGGGGGAAGGGGGGGACTTGCTTGGGATTTTATGGCAGGCACAGTTCAAGGTCCCTTATCCTTTCCAATAATCTGCACAGCCTGCAAATGGTTACGTCTTATAAACTAAACATTTGTTCTAGTTCATGAAGCTGGGATCAGTGAAGAAAGGGAAAGGTGCCCTTTTATCATCCTACTCCCCCAAACATTTTATCCCGCTTCAGAAACCATCATGTCATGTAGCGGCAGCTCTGTCACTGCCGCTACATGACATTTGTGATGGAGTGGCAGTCTATTTGGAAACGCGTAAAATAAAAACCACAGTACTCTTCTGGCAGGTCAACAGCAGGAATCTTTGTCATGGTGGCAAGGTCATTAATGAGCTGCAACTTCCATTGGCGCCTATTCACCTGCCATGTCCCAAGGGCAAAGGTTGTGATGGGGATGGCCTGCATGAACCAGATCAAGAGGTTGATGGTGTACTGTTCAACCTTTTCAGATTTTTCTAAAGACATTCATACTGCAGTGATGAGGGTGGTAAGTTCCTTTTGTCGAAGCACTGGTCCTGAAGAATGAATTGGAGCACACTGGGCAATAAACAAATGCATTTGTGTGATCACCAAAGCTCACTTGGAGGTGCTCGTGTAGCAGCGCATGTCTATTTCATGTTCTGCATGTTTTGCGGGCTTTCGTTTTCTTTTTGGAAAAAGCAACTCAGCACACTTCAGCACAAAATAAATGCTTGATTTGGAGGTTATTTGAGCCACTCTACAACTATATGACTAACATACTATAGTCATTTAGGCAATTAAAAAGGTTGATCAATTGAAAACAAGTATCAAGTACGTTGTGACAAAAAAAAAGAAATACAGTACACATGATTGCTGCTAACGTGCAATTGGCATCATTTTCATAGAACTCCTGGTTTTCTTTTTAAATCTTGGTACGAGTTAGCTGGAACACCTCGTACAAAAGTGAAGTTTAATTCCAACAAAGTTTTAGATCAGCCAGCAGTGTCAATGCTTACAAACAAACATACACAACACATTGTCAAATTTGTGCATGAATTCCATCGCTTAAAGGAAAATGCATCAACTTTCCACTGGCAGTACCAGATTATGACGCCTCATTTATTAACCTGCTCTTTAATTATGTCTTAATCATCAACTTTGCATGCTGTTTTAGAAAATTACATGTCCTACAGAAATAAACTGACACTTATGGTACTAGTAGTACTGGTGCCTAGGGAACTTCTTAACTGATGAGGTGATCAAGACAGGTTCAAGCGCATTAAAACTTTGACCCCCAACCGATGTCAATAAGAGACAAGGATGCCCAAACAGAATTGTCTTGACAAAACTATGGCACGATGTCATGTTCGGCTGCAAGTACAGCATTTCCAATAAATATGCAGGCTGGCATCACCATGCTTCGAGAACCATGCTTGGAGATGGTTGTATATACAGTCAACTCCCGATAATTCGAAGTCGCTTAAATGGAATTTTCGGTTAAGGGGGGACGTGACGTTGGAAACCAACTTTCTTATTTCTTTATGGATTTTGATGAAATTTGGTAGACTTATTAGCAATGATTCTGTGATACTACTGTATAAATTTCATGAGCTTATCTTTAAAACTTTCTGATTTACAACAATGTCCTCCTTCTGACCTTGTTCCGAGCCTCAATCGCTTAAAAAATGTGATAGAAAGCTTTTTCAAAGTGCTGTGAGCTCTATGATGAACGGTCCAGGGCGTGACATTCTTAGATTTTTTTATTTGCTACACAATTTTTTTCAGTTGTCGTTTTTTACAAGGTGACTGCACCACAAGAGCTCAGGCTGTGAGCAATTAGTCGTATTGTTAAATGTTGTGAAGGAAAACTGGAAAAGCAAGAATGTCACGCCCTGGGCAATTCTTCTAGGAATACAGGAAAAAAAACGGAACTGAAATAGACCTAGTAGTCATGAAGAAATCAGCGGAACAAGCAAGGCAAGGAGCAAGAAAAGTCGTTTTGAGAAAACGGCTTTCAAAGTTTTTCCATGGATTTTTATTAGAAAAGGGCACTGAATACGCAGTGTTTTGTGTCCTTTTTGGTGCACGGCTTCTTGAATGTCCTTTCTTTAGTTTGGTATGCCTTGCTGGCCTCTTTTTTCCTAAAAGACACCTTTCTTTGCTGCTCTGGGAAAGGCATGTTGTCCAGGCTACAGTCAAAGTGTTGCACAATACTCAGCATAAGCATGGTGGGCTCAATGACTGTACTTGAAATACTGCCTCATGGACAGATCTGCATGCCAGAAAGGCATTGGTACCAGGATACACAAATACTGTCAGCAACTGTCTCACTGGAAGGTCTGGACTGAGCCTTCAGACTTTTCTGATATGTTTTATGGTGCAACCCTCAATGTGAGATGTTGATTGTTGACCAGTGTAATTAGTCAGAGCTCCTAGCCCCTTTTCAATACTTTTGAGAGCCTGCACAGCTCTCCTAATGCACAGAAAATCTTACGATATTCATTTCGCGGCAATTACTACCGCTAGAGTTACTGTATATGTTGCTCTACATATACAGTTACTCTAACCACCCGTTCGCGAGAGCGCTGCCAGACGCGCGTACACGTCAGTATCATTTGCGATGCTGACCCATATCTAGTTCCTACTTAATTAAAAGTTATTAGGAGCGCTGCTGACTCCTACAACGCCGAGAAACGGGTTCAAGGTCGTGATTTTGAACGATCGGAAACTCGTTCGCTTTTTTGCGTACCGGCGCCTGTCATTCCGTTTTCAGCGCGGTCGCACACACACAACTTACTGGCACGTACACGGCGACCTCGCGGAATGCGTTTGGTGATACAAAATGCGGCTCTAGGCGCGCCTGAAGGGTATTGTCCATACTTGCGGACGGCGTGGCAACGTGACGAGATTCGGGCACATCCGTGGCGCGATCGCTACATGCAGTCGGCAACGTCGGACGCCGCGCGACATGGGCAACGGTGCCACTGCCGTTCGCACATGATGCTTCGCCCGCGTATGAAATGCCACAAAGCGACCCGTCAAAGTTGACAAAAGCAAGCATACCGGCCGCGCGCGATTGATCGGGAGCGGACGCACCATCGGCACTCGCACGCGTTACTTCCGAAACCACGCTCCGCGCGCACCGACAGCGAGCCGAAAAGTCTAAACGCGCCCATCACAACAAAAATCCGCCGCTGAAACTACGTTCCGCAAATACCGACGATAATGGCGTGCTGAGATGTCAAGAGGCGCACAAAGCACTCGCGGAGTCCGCTGCCGAAACCGCTCCGTACGCGCTGACGAACATGGCGACGCGATCGTCAAACGCGCGGCGCCACGAGGCGCGAGCACCGCGAGCGATAAGATATCAGCTTTGGGATCAGCTGCCGTTCTGTCTACACACCGCCCGATCGCCGACACTGCAAATACTATCGGGGAAGGCACGCACAGACGAACATACAGCGCAGAGAGGCGCGCCGGCGCGGTAGCAGAAGACGCGGACCGCCAAGGAGACCAATGGCGAGGCTCCGATTCGTCACGTGACGGGCGCGGCCAATTGGAGGCCTCGGCACGGCCTTGAATCTTTTGCTTTTTGTGCGCTTGCTTCTGTATGGAGGAGCTGGCTGAAGCGGCAGATTTGAAGACGGAGAATCGCGCTTTCCAACGAGGGCAAAATGGCGGCGCTCGGTTGCGCCGTTGCGGAGATATTGGGACTTGAAAACTGCCGTTTTTTCACGATTTCTATCGAGTTTTTTCGCCATGTTGGCCTCTATTAACATTTTTTTTAGCACTTCTACGCGGTTTTCAGCGTTCATATTTCGGAATCAGATAAAAAAGGACTTGTAGAAACTGACTATGTGGTTTTCAAAAAAATCGATTTTTTGGTCATTTTTCGCGATACGAAGGCCGCGTCCCCCCTTAATTGGAAGTGAAGTCGGGGTCCCGTCAGTTTTGCATGCAAGCCAATAGAAAAAAATGCTCGGTAATTCGAAGTTAGAAGTCTAAGGTGTCGGTTAATTAGAATTTTTTTCTCAATCTTATAGATCAAGATGATCGTAATGTTTGAGAAATTCCGTATTATTAAAGTGAAAAACAGCCTTGCGAGCTGAATTTACATCGCTAGCATCGCAGCTGACTACAGCGCCACAGCTCATGAAGCGTCAATGTTAGGTACTGGCAGCAACGGCATCGCAGCTGACGACAGCGCCGAAGATGATGAGGCGGCAGGCTTAGCCCATCCGTCCAGCGCAATCGCAGCCTTGCATGGTCGCGTTGACGTACTAGGTCTATCTATGTTTCCTCGAGTGTTAGTAGTGAATCGGCCCGCCGGCATCGTTGCACAGTCGCGGTAATGGCAACTCGCGGACCTTATCGTACGCTTGACTTGGCGACGAAAGTTAAGATTTCGAAGGCAGTTGAGGACGGAGGCAACGGAGGCATCGCCAAGCGGCACATCGCACGGTAGAACGGAATAAAGCGCTCTTTCGAACACCATTAACAAGCGCTCGACACTCGAAGCATTTGAGAACAACCAATTTAAAATGTCATGCATGAGAATGCGCACCGGTGCCCACCCGGAGTTAGAGCAAGCGTTGCTCATTTTCGATTAGGGAGGCCCGGAGCAACCAACTTCGGCTCAGTGGCGATATCGTAGCAGCAAAAGCCTTATCGCTTGCGGCGATATTAGACATTAAAAATTTTTCTTCGTCCGATGGATGACTGTACGCGAAAGCACCTTCTCGAACGGATGCTTTTGTGCATGGACAACTCCACGCAGTGCGAGGTGAGCCGCCTTAGTGCTATCCACATGCTAGCGCGAGCATGGGGTTGCGTTAAAGAGGAGACGATCGCGAACTGCTTCAGGACCTGCGGTTTTAGTGCAAGTGCCTCGAGAGATGGAGGTGGTTCGTCTTCTCCAGCGGAGGAAGCGCACACAACCGAACTTGACGACAATAGTCTTCGACCAGCTCGTCCCTTTCAGAGAATACGTTGCCGTTGACAGTCAAGCTGAAACGCGTGGTGCGCTGACGGACACCGAAATACTCGGGATCGTTCGGCCCAACAAGGCTGCTGACGAAAGTTACTTGGACGACGATGTTTCAAGCGAGCCGCAACCTACAGCTGCTGATGTAGCTGCGGGGCTTGCCCTCGCGCAGCGGTTTTTTGCTGCAGAGAGCAACAGCACTCGGCCACGTCTACAGTTTGCAAAACTTGCTCTCCGCGGCAAGATGCCGCAAGCAGATTCCTTTTCCAAATGAATTAATGAAAATGTCCGTTTTTGCCCGATTTGGTTAATTGGAAGTTCGGTTAATTCGAAGTTTTTCGCGGTCCCCGTCAACTTCGTATTAACGGGAGTCGACTGTATAAGCTTAAGTAGCAGTGCAGGAAGTGACAGCCTCCTGATGCCATGCCAAGACAAGCAACATAAGATAGCAGACAAGGGTAAAAGATAACAATAGCAAAATAAAACGGTGAACCTACTATTCAGAAAATGGTATGACTCCCACATTGGCTAGCACAGAACTACCACTTCACTCTCAATAACCTCAGCCTAAGTGCGTGCCAGTGATTAGAGCATCCCAGCAAGACCCTCAGCCTTCCCTAGGCACACTTGCGCCAGTCTGCACAGTTCTGACAAAGGCTGCACATGACAAGACATACTCAGTTGATGGACAACAGTTTCGGTGAGCATGACAGGCCTAGTGCTTTCCCACTGTGTGAAGGCATACAGTGAAGCTCACATAGCTGCGTAGACTGCCACTATCTCGGTTAGGGGTGCAAATTTTCGAAAATTTTTAATAATGAATCAAATAGCATTCTATTTAATTTGATACTTGAATCAAATAGTGCATATTTGAAATACCAAACATTTTCAAACAGTTGGTGAAAACTCAGCACCAATGAGAAAACTACAAAGGAAGGAAACATTAGAATTGCAAGGGGTTAATTTTTTCATGATTGAACTACCATGGCTCATGTAGCCCAACCTTGTACGGGACTACGGAGGCTAAACTGAGCCCCAGACCTACATATTTTTGCTTAAAATTGCAGTGTTACAGAAGCGAAAGTGTCACCAATCCTAATGTCATCATCGTGATATGAGTAGTTTTGTTCACTGAGCTCTTGGCAACGAAGAAGGAATAAAGCTAGGAGAGGGTGTCATGTGTCAATCTTCAAGCATACTCATGAAAAATTTAAAGAGTCGTGGCAAATAGGCATCGGTTACATGACAGGCAAGCAGCAGATTAATGTATGGTCAAGCGCCACACGTGGTTACTTAAAGGGGCACTGACACCAGAATTTTGCTGCTGAGACAGCCTGCGGGATCAATCTTCATGGACATGCACGAGTCATCCGCCAAATCTCAACAGCAAACACAGCTCAGAAGGTAAGTTAAATAACAATTGAAATTGGCATGTGCAATCGAGTGTTGCATGCCATACCCCGCGACATCGACAATACCAAAGGTCACCTCAAGAAGACCCCCAACTCGTGTGACGTTACCATGGCAGCCGAGCTTCGAGCAGTGCAGCTAGCAACGATGACATCACAGGCACCATTGCCCTTTCACCACATCTGCGTTAGTAGACTCCCGGTGATACCAGGCATCAAGAAAATCATTGCCACCCAACAATGATGATAACGACAACAACGTGCAGGACGCATGGCAGGCAAAAGAAAACGAGTGCCTGCAGCAGGTCGTGTGTAAGTGCATCACATTCTGCATGCTCACGTGGTTGAAGTTGTTTACCCCGTTGCGAACACTATGTGGCACCAGTTGCACCCAGTGGCTTGTCATTTTTGGAGCTCTCCCAAACCAAAACTCAAACTAGTTGGTAATAAACTAGCCATAAATCTGTTGAGTGCTGGAGCAACTGATGTGCTGTATTATGATGATAGGTCCCTAGCTACATATTACAGAAAAAAAAAGAAACCCACACACATCAGACAAAAAATTTTGTGTCAATGTTTCTTTAATATCTCAAGGGCTCTGTGAGTGCTGCATGCAAGCCTACCTCATTTTTCACAACTGTATTTTTTGTTGGTTAACTCTAATTATAATCTTCCTTTATCACTGTATATGAATATTTCTTTCCAATACAACGTCATAGAATGTTTAGGCTGTTTTGAAAATTTTTGCCTATTTGAAAATTTCGAATAATGAATCACACAGCATTCCATTCTATTTGGTACTTGAATCAAATAGCATATATCTATTTGTATTCACATTTGATTTGGTTCTCAGACTCACTATTAGCAACACCCCTAATCTTGGCACATCGGAGGAAAAATTCTTCAATACAATTGTCTACTGCAATGATGCACACTCCAGATTTATTTCCGCCGTTGCCACCACTGTGATGTTTAAGATAAAGTATGCGTACAATAAAATCCTACTGAACTCCGCCCACTATGCGTGGGAGAGCAATCAAGCAAGGGTAAGCCAAGAAGCAACAGCGACTTGATCCACACCACCAGTGTTGGTGATTGCATGATCCAGTGCAAAATCAGAAAGTGCAAGGAGGGAGGGGGGTGAACATGCATTTTCCTTTTAAAGCCTGGCAGTCGCTGTGCGTAGCTGTCAATGTAATGAAGTGCATATGCAGGCCATACGCTATACTCTGGAGATAATTTTAGATACATGCAAAGGCCACGGAGCGCCTAGGTGGGTAATGCCTTGATGTTGAAGGTTGTGTAATGTCATGTTTAGGAGGTGCACTGAAGTGGGAGGTAGCATGAAGCATTCCCTCACTGCTGCCGGTACCCTTCATCACGTCAACATTGTGATAATGACTGTTCATAGTCGTCGAGTGAGATCTATTCATGTTTGCCTATTCATGTTTGTTAATTCAATTAATAAGTCAATATTTACAATTTATTTTTCTAATATCACGATAGACCATCACGTACTTGTCCAACGTTACTTTTCAGTCACTGTCAATGCTCTTTTACCTTTCAAGCAAAAGATTGACTTCTTTTCTTAGCCACTTAACTTGAAGATTACCAAGACCATGCATAATCACAACAAAGTGGAATGTGACAACAGAATCGTGCAGCTGATTGCACCATCTGTACAATTTCTAAATTATTATGAAGCATAGTCACTGCTTCAAGTTGCATAATATGCTCTAGATACAACACACAATTCAACTGCACCTTATGTCTTATCACACCAATCAAGAGATGACACACATTACACAGCTAGTCACCAACTGTAGCATATTATTTCTAGTGGTCTGTAGCTTGAAAAACAGATCAACATGCTGGGACTGCTTCATGACCACATACAGACTGCCAAATAAACATGTTTACCCTGTTCAATTTTATTACGACACAACAAGATAGCCCCGCATGATGACAGCACCACAGCTTAGGAAAATAATGTGGTACACACATAAGCACAACACAAGGCTGGCTGTACGAGAAATGTATGACTACAACCTCACATGCACATTTTCTGCTTCTGAAGGGCAAACACTTTTTTAGCCAACCTGTTAAACCGTGTCTGCATGGTTTCAGTGCATTCAACTCCCCATCACGAGGGGGAAAAAATTTCTGCATGGAATCTAAACGTTGCGTAAGCAACCAAAATTCTGTCCTACAAGATAAACACTTATATCACTCTAACACACACCCATCCTAGTTACTGAAAACAATATTTGTTCTGCACATACCATGTAATGAAACTTATGCAACAAACTAACTTGAATACTACTACTACTCCCAACAAAAACAACAACAGCAACGAAACTTATGAACAAACTAACTTGAATATTACTACTACTCCCAACAAAAACAACAACAGCAACAACAACAAAAAAGGTGCAACATTTCAGACAGACCACACAACGGTTTCCCACATAACATCAACAACTGTGTTGTAATTCACTCAGTACTTACTTTTGCACTACTACACCAACATTTTGTTGCGTTACAGTTTCGGATGGCTATTAAGTAGCACCTATACATACAGCCCAATGTCAAGCACCAGCCTAAAGGCTATGGAAAAGTGCAAGCTGCAAAATCGATTGCTCGTAAATTTTATTATAAACTACATTATATTGGTATTTTTTCCTCTTATGTCCTAACAATATTCCGAAAAAACCACAGCATGAAAGTTTCTTGCAAATTCAACACACTTACCAGAAGAGAGTACCCAGCAATCCCAATGCCCTGTGGCAATTTGAAACTGGCAGTGTGCTGCTGGCATTGCTGCCCTGTTTTGGGTCGCCACCGAAATCTAAGCAGAGGCCGAAGTGCCCGCTCAAACTGTAAAACAGAAAAGTCTGATCAGTGCCGCTACAATAATTTGTGTATTTATTCTAACTCTTAAAAGGTGTCAAGTTTACGGCTGTGCCCACATTTTGCAACAGAATGAGCTCTTTCAGACAGCATGACTCAACTGATTGTTGGTTTCTCAAGAAAAATTGAAAACTACATAGTGTCATTGCAACTAACCATTGAAGATGTTAGCTGCAGCACAAATGACTGCTTTGGTATGCAGGCAGTTAAAAGCTGGTATGAAACAGGTAAACAGCAATCCTAGGTGTGTCACTTATGACTAAAAGATGCTATCTTGTAAAAATTTTGCGAAAACTATGCTGTGCTCGGCGCATGACCTTCTTGGTTACTGAACCTCGGCAAAAGAACCGCTGTGTTGCAGATGGTGTTCCCTATCACAGGCTGGAGAATGCATAAGTTTCCTATCACAGGTTGCAGAAGCAGTCTGTGACAAGGAACTTAGCATGCTCCTATCCGAGAACTGCCAAAGTTAAGAAGATGGAACGTAGAGGTTTGGTGGGCAAAAATCTTAGCCTCTTTTAGCTGTGAAGCAAGCATATAGTGAGAAGTTTTATGCACTTTATCTGTTGCAACAGTGTAAAAGATTATAAATTAATAAATGCTTCTGCCTCTACACATTTAAACACTCAACTACAGCTGAACCTTGTTACAACAGACACTGATATCACAAATTATTGGTCAGAGCAAACCATACACTGAGCTTTGATTGGCCACACTTCATTTCAGTGAAATTTATTCTTTTGTAATGTTTCTAAAAACACGAGTTGCCAAAATGTCGGATGTAATGATGAAATATATGGTTCGTGCAAGGCCTAAAACTCGAAATATAGCATAAAAAGGAAAATAAATATTGAAAGATAATTCACAACTACATTTTTTTAAGGTTTGCAGATGTCTTGATCATTCAGTGGAAAAAAAAAATCCACGCATATCCACGGAGTGAATGATGATGAGTGGGCGAAGCTCCGGAAGTTCATCGGTAAAAACCGTGAATCTTCCATGAATCTTGCCCAGTACATCATCAAAGACGTGACAAACACTGTGTGTCGCCATCTAGCGCTCTCCTATCACACTAGAGCACGCAGCGAGCGCCTCCGCGCCATCTATTGATCAATTCATGTACTAGCTAAGCAGCACCGCAGTGCTCGGACGGACACACAGACAGACAGACGGATGGACGGACAGACAGACGGACGGACAGACAGGCAGACAGACTCCCATGCTACGCGTTCCCATACATCTGAATGAAGCGAGCACTGCGGCACCATCACGCCATGTAGTGATCACTTCATAAAACTAGAGCTGGCTACATACATACTACTACTACAGAGGCGGGAACGACCCAAACCCTAAGGAGCTTTGCCCCTAAAAAAAAGAACTCACTTGACTCGTTGTGCCATCTACTGATAAGCAGTGAACAACTGATAAGGAGTGCCAGTGCAGGCACCACAGACATGGCCAGGAGGTTAAGAGGCTATTTAGACAAAGTCTTAATGACCAAAATAATGTCTTTGTAACTAAAATTTTTGCATGGCTAGACTGCCAATTTGTTAGAGCTGATAACGATCACTATTGTTTCAAAAAATATAAGGATGCAATAAACTATTTTATGTTACGGTCCTGATGCTACTTCACTGCGTGCTTTGACTGTACATCCACTGAACATCCAGCTGGTAGTTACATCTTTATTCCAAGGTCACAGCGGGGTCTTGGAGTGGCCTCTCTTGGGGGCGATTCCCTCAGCCCAAGTGACTATTTTTACTTAGTCTCTCAGATCAGAGGCCATCCTTAGTAGGGCCTGCCAGGTAAGTTTAGAGGGGACTGGCAAGAGCATTCGTGGAGGAGGTGAATCTCTACATTCCTAGAGGATGTGATCCGGTATGGCACTGCAAAGAGCTAGGTCATTCTCAATATCCTTGATTCTCCAAAACATATCCAAGACTTATTTCTAGGTATCCAGAGGCGACCACTCTGCATGACCTGCGGATGTCTAAATTAAATATATTGTTACTTAATAAAAAATAAAATTACCACTACCCTCATCTACTTTTGATCAAAGTTTCATAGAATACAAAGGAATATAGAGAATGTGTATTTTCTACACAAGTAAAAAAATGCTTTATTTGTGTGGATGGCTTAAACACACTTTCAAACAGTACAGTAAACCTCACTAGGCTGAAGCTTACTATATGCTAAACTTAGATTAAATGCTGGAACAGGATTTCAGCACAAACAGGTCAAATTATAACAGAATTTTTTCAGTTATAAAAAAGCCAATAAGGCACATGTCCGACTACAAAAACCTTGTTCCGACTGAGGACATTTGCTATCATATGGCTATCATTATTATTACCTAGTCAGCTTCATAAAGAACACCTTTGTGGCGTTAATCTTAGCCATGGATAATGCGTGTACTCCATATCAAAGAGCTAGTGCTGAACTGCGTGGGTCACATTTTGAATACCACTTTTTGTTTGTTAAAGACAAGGACAGAACATTATTAGGTAAAATTTTTATGAGTTATGGCATACACACTTGTATAGCCATTACTGGGCATTCCTCAAGTGTCAATCATAAATTTAAGGTGGACATCCAGTCGTAGACTTCCTACAGAAGCTCGTAATATGTCAAACATGTATAATTCTTGCTGGAATGTTCAGGCCTAAGTTCCAGTCTGTTTGATATCCGACAGTGCAAAAGTTGGGAGGCTAGTGGAAAAAAGCATTGACTCACAGCAAAGGTTTATTTCTCACAGCTACACAGAGGCAACAGCGACTCACAGCGAGAGTTCATTCATCACACCAGCACAGTTGGGACTAATAGGCATTTGCTCAGGGCGAGCATAGTTGTCTATACCTTACTGCCACCTGACCTTTCACGTCCCACACTGTTTCATTTTTCAAGTACACTCATTTTGTATTTTAAGTGCACTCTCTGCCTCTCCCGAACCAACTCACGAAAAAAATATATTTTATGTTCATTGTGTAATACATAAAGATGTACGCTAAATCCACAAAGCTTGGCAATCAAATCTAAAATGTTTCGGTTCCATGTCATTTTGTCTTGTCAGGACATTCAGGGAGAGTTATTCTGACAGATCTGTCCATGCTTTGACAGATATAAATCTATAAACTGTTATTGTGTTCTGATTTAAGCAAAAACAATGATGAGGAACTAGCTTCTATGAGAAATATATGCTGAACCACAGTTAAAAAATAATAATGATCAGCTGCTCACCAGGTGAGCAGCAGTTGAAGGTGAAAAAAGCTGCCAGCCAAAGACTTAGATGCACTTATATTTGGAGGTTTTCACAATATTAACTTCCTTTTTATATATATTGGTGTATCAGTCACGTAAAAGCAACACCCCTTCCCATTTCTGATTGCACAGTATACATTCTAAGTGTTATTGACTGAAAGAAGGAATAAAGCAACAGCAAGAGATACTAATCTGCACACATAAACCTTCACATTTTTTAATACTTCCGTGTAAGTGGCTATGAAGTGGTATGGAACTTAAAAGGATGAAAAACTGAGCGAGACGGTAAAGATTTACAACATAAAAAAAAGCTGCAAGGCAGGCTTGTTGGTATGACATTTTGAATAACTATGGTACCACAAGGTAACGGGACACAAGAAGAACATGTAGCACTGTGTGTGTGTCTCCGTGTTCTTGTTGTGTACCGTTACCTTGTGCTACCATAGTTATTCAAAATAAAAAAAGGCATGCAAAACATAGACACAAGGGGTGGACTCCTCCTCCCCTATGTCTGTGTTCTGCATGCCTTTTCTTACATTATAAGTTGGTATGGAATAACACACCATAGGCATCCTATTCGGAATTTACAAGCCGAACTATATATTAAAAAAGGCGGTGTTGTACATAGAAGAGCTTTTTACATGATGCATGATTGTGAACCTCCTTTTGAACCACTGTGCAATAATTCATGGATTCAACAGCATTGCACGGTCACATAAAAAGCTAAAAAATAATAATTTTCACCCAGCACCAATAAACGGGTTAAGAAATTAGTATGCAATTAATGGAGTAAGTTATCAGCCGAGTATCATAAACCCATGGATTGCTCAATTGCAGATTCGAGACAAAAGCTTGAACAGCTTTGCAAAGAATAGGACACCATGCAGCTCTCCTGCCTGCGGTTGCTTTCAGAGTTGTGACATTTGAGATTATTGCTCGTTGCTCACACATTCTACAATGCAGGTGTTACTCAGCCCGTTTCGTTATAACTTTCATTTTCCTGGCTCTTTCTAAAGTGAACTTTAATTTGTAAAGCACCACATGCTACAATGCGGTGCTGTGACATCAAATGGTACAACACGAATATGCAATGCTACAGACTTTCCTTCTGTGCCCTTTGTTAAAATGTCCAGTTCTCTTTAGAATTTGACCTCACAAGTGCCTATAACAAGCAGTAACCAATGCCAGGAGCTGGCTGCGACATCTGTAATAAATTCTGCATGGAGCGCTTCATTATTTATAAGCCAATTATGTAGGATAAAAATAATATGCACAAATTGCGCTGCTTATGAGAAGTGCACTATCGTCATCAAATGAAAGGCAAACAGTGGAGTGCGTGGCTCAAGCATTAGTGACATTATGGTGTGAAAATATTGCACTAAAGGGATGGGAAAATGCTGCCAAACTTGACGTGCACGCCTGTTATGGTGATAGCTGGACGGCATGCACTATACCATTGCTAATGCTTTGGCCGCACGCTACGCTGTTCGCATTTCATTTGACGCTGGTAGTATATACTAGTTGCCTTTCATAAAACTGTTTGGGTGTACAACATTAGGTGCAGTGAATTTCAGATATAATGAATCCAAAGGAGAAAACAAAACTGTTTGTTGTTATATTTGTAATTAAATACAACAGATACACACAACAGGTACTGTGTTGAAATACACAAAGGTTAGTTTTTCTGCCATCAGTACGGTCTTCTGTATTACATAACTGCTTCGCAGCGAACCTTACAAAGCAAATTGATCCTTATGGAGCACAGACAAGACATTTGTTGTACTAGTAACCCATACTCTCAAACACCCCTTGCTCATTTTTTTCCCTAAGGCATGAAATTCATTTGGGATTCAGCCTTGTTTGGCAGCATGGATATTTCTAATGATGTAAGAGGTGACTGCGATTCCATTATAGCAAAACATCATTTCAGCAGAAAGGTAACTGAAACACCTAATATGCTTCCTCATGCACCTTGAGAATGAACACCTCAAAATTGGCGTCATCCTAAAAATTCTTTTCAAACAGATAGCAGTGTCAAATAGAGCTTATGAATTGCAACATTTGCAATGAAGTAAATCAAAAACCTGTAATTAAAATTTATTAACTATTTGGTATTTGAATTTGTTGTACAACTAATTATGCACTTTGAGCTCAGAGACGAGTTTTATGCGAGCTATTTTTTAGAAGATATGTAGGGTCTGAAAGAAAAAAGAAAAGAAGGTGCAGCCTTCGTCTAAACATTATTCATTGACTCTGACTTCTCGTGCCGGCTTCTGCTTACGAGTGCAATGCAACTGCACAGATCACCCCGTTTTAATGAGGTCTCAATAATGATCATACAGAGCTGTTAAAGCTGCTCTGTGGGAACTTCCAAAGTTACACTGGAGCAATGAACATCATCAGGCCCTGCGTGTTTCCCGATAACAATTTTATGATTAATACACCCTGCAGATGGTCGCCTAAGAATGCTCATTCACGCATATGTACTTCAGTTGCATAGCCTAAGCCATCAAGCTCTAAACCAACCGCTAGCTAGTACTCCATAATCCACAATCGTCAACTGAGCCAGATCACTACGGAACACAACGATTGTCGCTTGGTTTCCTTCTGCTAACAAACATAACAGAATGGAACGGATGCAAAGGAGAACTAATTTATTCCAGCCTCGCCAACAGAATCATTTGTGGGCTGAATTGCTACGCTACAGAATTGCTCTACGCTCGCGAGCATGCACAAACTGCTCCACAACAAACTATCAGGAGAGTTAGGCGCATCGTCAAACTCCAGATGGAATTGAAAGCAGCGGTGCCAGAAAAACAGGTCACATTAACGAACAGATTAACCAGCAGTTGACCGTTGGTTAGTATGACCTGTTGCCGTGTTTTTCTTTGGGTCGCTCCTGAGCAGACCTTCACTAAACATGCGTTGTCTGCGTAACACAAGAGGTGTGACCCAGGAGCGACGAGCAGTGATCAGTCAACTACTAAGTTAATGTTGCAGCAGCAACCTCGGACGCTTCCACGAAAAGGCTATCAGGCGCTTAACTCTTCACAATGACCGAGAGATTATGTTTTCTTTCACTAATCAAACAACTCACACATGCTTTTCCCTGCATACTTCCACCGCAACGCAGTTGAATTGCAGTTTCAGTTTCGAACTTAACAACCACAACTTTTCTAACAATTATAGCGGCTACAAAATTTTTTGAATAATTAAAAGATATATTACATTTTATGGTGCATTTTGAAGTGCCTTAATTCGTTTAGTTTTAATACGGCACTGTGGATTTTGTGTAGCACGGTTTTTGCGGACTTTAAAAATGGCGCTGTCGATATGAGGGATGGAATCTGCAGCATACGTGGATGTTCCGTGAGCATATGGAGCGGCGTCACGTTCGGCGGTCATCGTGATACCACACACGCGCCAAATGTGTCGTGAAACACGGGGTGTAGCGGCACCTCGGCTTGCGTGAAAGGCGGTTTGGTAAGGCGTTCTCTGCTTCATCGCTCCCCGTCGCGCGTCATTGTGCGCCCGCCTTAAGCACTTGTGTGGAATTGTGACTAATTTTGATTGATCGTTGGTGTTTTGATCGTGATATTCTAGAACATATCGTGTTGTGTCAGTACCCCATTCCCTCGGGGGGGGGCGCCGACGTAGTACACCAACCGGAACGTTTAAACGATCATAAGATCTTAATCGCGCGTGCGATATCTGCCCACGAATGAAACTTGGTGCCGTGCATCTCATGTTAACCACTGCGTGAAAACCCTTACATTACGTTTTGAAGTAAGCCTTTGGTCGAGTGGGACGAATGTGGTTGTATCCAGACTGCGGCACTTGTGCTTGATTGCGACCTTTCTGAGCCTCTGATCATCTGCTTCCATTTAACTAGGTCATAACTGAGGTAGCGAGTGCTGGGTGTTGAAGTTGAGAATAGTAGAATGAGTCGTTTCTTATCGCCTGGTGCCTGTTGTTTTTAGCGTCGGAGATATGGGAGTGGCGCGACTGCAAAATAGCTTTGTACTTTCATTTGTGTCCCTCTGTGATTATTTACGCCGGCTCTCGACGCAGCTGATTTTGACAGCGACAGGGGTCCTTCGCTATCCCGGTAGTGTGCGCTTTTTTCTTTTTTTTTTTAAGCGTTTGACAGGTGAAATGTCGGATGACGGCATGTTTTTAGCTCCGTGCTTTGTCGTGAAGAGGAAAGGTGGAAAGTTACTCGGCTAAGTATTTCAGTACACTCGACTTATCCGAAACATCGCGGAGATGGTAGTCCAAGTCTCATACTGAACAAACATACATTAGCTGACAACTTATGGAGCTTCCTTGTAGTTCGTCAAAATCTAACTTGACTACTGCAGCAGGCAAATCCCTGCAATAGTGTCAGTGGGAGTGAAATGCAAAATTACATATGTAGGTAGGTTTAGGTGCACATTGAAGAACCCCAGGTGGTCAAGATTGATCCAAAGCTCCTCCCTGCTACGGCGTGCCTCCTAATCATATCATATGGTTCTGGCATGTATCATTATCAACATTTTTTGGTGTTATGGGTTCTCTGCTCATTAGCAGCAAGTTTTTTTTTTTCTTGACCACTTTCATATCCCTTATATCGCAGTTACTATGCTTGAGTTTGCAAAACTACACATATTGCCCACTGCACATTCATTGGTTCCTATTATCGGCTTTGTGTGGTTGTGTGTAATAGATACGATCCTTTCAATCCATTCTGCCTTTCATTCATAACCAGATTGTGGTTTGGGGAATAAAACCCCAGACATTTATTTTCTACTAGTCGGTGATGTTTTTAATATATTATGGTCGTAACAGCACAACACAAGGGACTGATGGATTGTTGCATTTGTCTGACCCTCTTACCTTGCGGAATATGCACAAACCACATTCCCTTACTCTGTGCAATACTAAAACTGTGTGAAAGGTTGTCTTTTATACAGAATGTGCTGCGTGTATATATATATATATATATATATATATATATATATATATATATATATATATATTATATATATAATATATATATATATAGGCATGACGATGGCCACTTCATTCTCTCTCGCCATCCTTTTGGTATTAACATCATAAGCTGGTGCTAAAATACTGACTAGACTGAGAAATGCAAAATTTCTTAGTATGGACAAAAACAGTTGTTCGTTTCATGATGGCTGCACGCTGGGTGGGTGTTTTTCACTCCGGCTTTCAGGATTGGGTGCTCATGTATATGAGATTAGCTTAAACACTGACAGTGTATACACTTGCAGTGTTTAAATTGAAGTTATTTAGGAAACATTAACTACTGAACTGTTTCGGGCAAGCGCAGCTCATCCTTGCTGCACTGTCCCTAAATTGTTTTGGACAAGTGTGGCTCAGCCATTTGAACTATCTTCTTTTGAGCATTTTGAACAAAGCAAGCACACAGTGTTGGTGTCTTTAGAGGTGGCTCTTTTTTTCCCAACCGCCATTTCACATTTCCTTGGGGGCCAAGTCTTCTTACCTATGGATTCTATGGGCCATGGAGTCTTGGCCCATAGTTAGACCTATGGGGTCTACTTATAGGACAAGCCATGTTACCTATGGAAAATATGGCGTCTGATTAAAGTGGTGCATGTATTGCTGGTTCGTGATCGCAGGAAAGAAGCAATTCCTCGTTGTCATACAGCTCTTCAGATGGTAGTAATTCAGACACTGTGGTATACTTTCCTCTGGAAGCAAGATTTCGAAAATACTGGTTCATCAGATAGAAAGGGCTGCTCCGAAGACAGCATTGAGTGTACATGTCAGTGGCAGCGCATCAACATGAATGATATCATGCTGATGCATACACTGGCGAAGCTTCTGTGGTTGAATGAACCACCATTTAGCGCCAAGCCGTTGTCACAACGATAAAGTTTTATGAACTCTGCTCTTGTGTTTTTTATTGTTGTTTACCGGTCGGCCTCTTTTATTGTAAGCAATAATAAATAGTTATGCTATTTTGACTTAGCACATGCTTGAATTTTTTTTCAACATAAGCTTGCTTTCTGTCAGAAAAAAAGCACTCTATAGTAAGTTTTTTAATGAGTAATTTGGGCATATAATTCATCAAAATATCATGATTAAGAGGTCAGTATCTTGGTGCATATGTCTGTTGCTCCAAAAGACATGACACATGCATTTTTGCATGCTGTACAACACATTTCACATGCCAATTATGCATGTGCCATGCCATATGTGTTATTCTTTGGACTGCATTAAACTTTGACTATGTGAGAAAAGGCCCTATCCTATTTTTTTCTTTGTTTGGGATTTTTTTTTATTTTGATTGAATTTTCTAAAAATAGGAAAGTCAGTAGCCTCTGTATACCGAAATGTAAAAAAAGATTTGTAAGCAGGAAAGTAGCAGTTGTGTGCCCAGGCATGCTGCATCTTATCTGAGCTCTGTGTTCTCAAGTGAGCTTAGATTTGAAAGTTCAAAGTTCAACCTCTATTTGAACAAGTTGAGCACAGCACTTCTGCTTGACTGAAAATGATGCTGCACTCTATTGCCTTTGCATTTGTCCTTTGGTCGTTTGCTTTCCTCACCACTCAGCCGGTGTGACTCACTCTTCATAAGTTGAAACTGATCATTCTATTTGAATATGTCGGGCCAATTACAATTTACCATACACTTACGTTGGCAACTTGCCTGACTGATGGTGGTGATTTTGAGCCAGCCTTGACAAAAGGCAAAGCATATATCAAGAGACTGCTTTTCTGGTCTGTGTGAGAGATTGTAAATTTTTGCTAGAATGTTGTCATTACTTAGTAACAGTCCATTTTATTGATCAGATAGGCTTACCAGTCATACAAAAAAAGCTTTAACACAAGTAAAAACATTGCTACACAGCACTGTGTGAGGGCCAGAGCTTAATGACACACAGAAATTGGATACTTTATTTAGATGGGGGGGGGGGGGGGGTGAGGGCCAGAGCTTAATGACACACAGAAATTGGATACTTTATTTAGTTAGGCTGTTCTTGTTACTTAAAAAGCCATGTGTTTATCTTCCCTTTTCTTGTTTCTCTCACCTGGTCATCCCTTCTCTACTTAATTCATCACTTGTCTACTTTCTTATAATTATGCACTACTTTCATTTTACTTTACATAGTCTTCAGAGTAATATGTTTTTATCATATTTTATATTTTGTGCAGTAATAACGTGTCCATTAGTAGTTGCTTTTGTCTATATTTTAGCACTTGCTTTATTTATTTACATGCATTGTACAATCTGCATGGGATATTGTCGTGGATTTTGTAGCTCATGAAGCTCATGAAGGGTTTAACATTGCTGCTTTGTAAACTCCGGGAACGAATGCATAATTTACCATCTACATGGGATATTGTCGTGGATTTTGTAGCTCATGAAGCTCATGTAGCTCATGAAGCTCATGAAGGGTTTAGCATTGCTGCTTTGTAAACTACGGGAACGAATTCATAATTTACCATCTACATGGGATATTGTCGTGGATTTTGTAGCTCATGTAGCTCATGAAGGGTTTAGCATGCTGCTTTGTAAACTACGGGAACGAATGCATAATTCACCATCTACATGGGATATTGTCATGGATTTTGTAGCTCATGAAGCTCATGAAGGGTTTAACATTGCTGCTTTGTAAACTACGGGAACGAATGCATAATTTACCATCTACATGGGATATTGTCGTGGATATTGTAGCTCATGAAACTCATGAAGGGTTTAGCATTGCTGCTTTGTAAACTACGGGAATGAATGCATAATTTACCATGCCACAAGTGTTCACCTTGCAACTATGTGATGTGGTTGTGTACATTGATATTGGAGTTGAAAGAATGAAGCCCCTGAAGGGGTGACTGGCATCATTCCAAGTTGTGAGTAGTTAAGTACCTGCAGTATAAAACCATGTTTGTCAGACTAAATGCCAGGGGTATTACTATTCAACTAACATATCCTTAAATTAGCTCTGATATTACTGTAAAATATAGCCCCGCCACGGTGGTCTAGTGGTTATGGTACTCGGCGGCTGATCCGAAGGTCGTGGGATCGAATCCCGGCTGCGGCGGCTGCATTTCGATGGAGGCGAAATGTTGAGGCCCGTGTGCTGTGCGATGTCAGTGCACGATAAAGAACCCCAGGTGGTTGAAATTTCCGGAGCCCTCCACTACGGCGTCTCTCATAATCAGAGCTGGTTTTGAGACGTTAAACCCCACAAATCAACTGTAAAATATATTGAATACATTAATGCTTAATACATTTACTCATCAAAAAAACTTCCATACCAACTGTGAACTGCTGCTGCCACTGCATGCTACTTTTTAACTGTGTAATTCCGATGCCCATATGCAGTGATTTTGTGCAGCTCATTGGGTTGCATTCTTTTTTTAATCCTAATGCTGTGTGCAACTTCTTTCTGTATGTTGAACTGCCGTTATTGAACCATTGTGTTTACATACTATGGGCAGACTTCTGTTTGTACAAAGCGTATTACTTTATTAATGAACTTTGGTACTGACCATCATTATTTCATCTGCTAGCAAGTTATTTCTGCTTTAATATATTCTTTAGACATTTGACTACACCAGGTTTAATGGTTACTGTTCTGTTAAGTGGTGTCTAGTTGGAGAAGGCTGAAGGGGCTTTTAATTTAGCACTCATTTAATGAGCTGGAAATAGCACTGTAACTAGACCAGAAATAATGGCCTCTAGGGCTAGTTGTCATTAGCATTCAATTATGTAGTCAGTTCACCACGTTATTAACATTACCATGTTTGTAAATGTCACATGGTGAACATGCACATAAGTGAGCCATTTGGAAATGTGACGTAGTGAACATGCACATGAGCAGGCCACACTGTACTCAATATACCAACTTTCTTCTGTGTGCGCCGTCCCACTAAAAGGGACCTGTCCCCCCCTCTTTTTTTATTAAAGGTGTAAATATACTGGAATGACATTGAACATTGTGTTGCCTTTCTTTTAGTATATTTTCTTAGAAGTTTTCACCAGCGACCAATAAAAGAACTGTAGTGAATCCAATGTTTACTTCTGCCTTTAGCACACTGGTTCTTCTGAAATTTTCTTGTACCTCTGTCTTTTTTTCTGTGGTACCAGTTTTTGCAGCATGCTAGGTCTTGGATAGCTTCTGCAGTTTCTCTGTAGCTGTTAAGGTGAATTTGGCTTAGCAACGACTCAGATCTTCTTCTCACATCATGTAGAGTATAGAACTGACCTTGTGACAGCTGCTAAAATGGTGTGAATAAGGTTAATGGTCGTGGTCCAGTTGTGACATTTTGATTAGTGAACTGATGCTTCCACAGTAATCTCGACTAGTGCAAGCCATGCTGATGGACAAGGTTTCACTGAGCTGCTTAACAAGGCTAAAGTTGTTCATTGGAAGCAGCATGCATATGTTTAGAAACTTCAATAATGCTTCGGTTGGTACCTAGTTGCTACATGTTCCTTTACATACGATGACAATCAGCGCTAACATTCAGGACAACCACAGAGAAGAGGCACGAACAGCACCACTGTGTTGTGCCTCCTCTGTGTGGTTGTTCTGAATGTTTGTGCTGAGTGCTGTTGTATGTAAAGGAATATTTTTAGGAATGTGTGTTAAATGGACTGTTTTTGTATGCATCATGTGATCTTCTAGACCTCATGTTATTGATATTAGAACTGTTTGGCATCATTCAAGTAGTAGGTTCTAATGCAAGGCTGACTCAGGGCTCCACAATGTAATCATTACTTACAAATGACTAGATTCCTTAGTTCACTGCTCACTGAATAAAATAAAACTGTTTTGTGAAATAACAGCTCAGGCACTGGATTGGACTGTTACATTTAGAGAAATGTGTTGCTGTGGCTATGGTTTCCCCATATTGCATGGTAATACCAGCAGTGAATGAGAGCTTACTGTTAGCTTAGTTATAGTGCCTTTGGTAAGCCCAGCTCTTCTACAACATTATTATAAAGTTACAAGTATAATAATTGACAGTGTTCTTGAAACCATTCAAGTCAAAGTTGCCTTGCAACTTGCGTGAAGTTCAGAAAGACTATGAATGTCCAACAACTTTTTACCTTTTTGATGCCTCTTATGCAGTGTTTCTTAGTGTGCCATACTTTCTAAAAAATTTTTGTCAAGCTGGCAGTCTTGTTCAATGTCAACGTGGCGGGTAGCTTGAGTTGCACTAGTGATAACACAAGTCTTTATCACATGCCTTGAAGCAGTATTAATTTGTATTTCCTGGTGTTTCATGCTCAACATATTTGAAGACACTGGATATTGGGAAGTGGGGGGGGGGGGGGCTGAACCATGCATATTCATTGGGAAGATAGCATCAGCAGTTGAACTCTATAAACCTATACAGGGGAGCAGAAACAAGGGCATCACAAGTGCTTGGTTGGAGTGGGTGGTGAGAGCAATTTTAATTTTACTGCCTGGCCACTGTATATCCTGATGATTCCTCCACTGCCTCCTTAACCTCATTTGTGATGCTTCTAGCAGCGAATTGTTCAGTAAGCACAATAAAGTTTGGTGTCTAAATATAAGCGAGAGATATTATAGCATGGGTCAGAAGATTGAATCCTGACCACAGCGGTTGCATTTCGATAGAGGTGAAATGCTGAGGCCCTTGTACGATGCAATGTCAGTGCATGTTAAAGAACCCTAAGGGGTCGAAATTTTTGGAGCTCTCCACTACGGCATCTCTCGGAATTGAATTGTGGCTTTGCCACATAAAACCCTAGAAATCAATCACATTGATACTGTAGCTTGAAAATAACTTGATAACTTGAAAATAGCTTGAAATAACTTTACCTGAACTCTTCATGCTAGTGAATGAAGAGTTCATGTAAACACTGCACTGCCTGCTAAAGTTTAATAGGTACTTGCTTGTTTAAGCAATGTAATCAATGGTAATGTATACTTGCTGATCCTACGCTATGTTTACAAATGTATACCTTATCCTTTTGCAGCTGTTTTTGGCGATAATCTCGCCCATGATTTTGTTACTAAAATTGTTTTATTGTGTGTTCTTCTATCGCAATGTATAATGTATAATTTTGTATGTAATATTGACTTTTTTGTGATTTTATCCATATATAAACCTGTGTAAACATATAGTACTTTTCATGTGCCTTCCCTGCTATAATCTCTGAAGAGATTGGCAGTATTTTTAAATAAATAAATAAATAAAATTTAATAGGTAATGAGGATAGCAGACTATATTGCAGGACAAGTAAGGCACTCCATTCATCCTGCTCTCATTGTAACTAGTGCACTGTCGTAGCTAGCTTCAATATGTACGAGTGCATCCAAGTGTGCAGTTGCCTGTAATTCTATAATGATACTTCAGAATGCCACCTAACATGTGTAAGCATTATAGGTAATACCATGATCCTATTGTGGTATGTATAGTTTATTATACTAGCTCAATGAACAATGCTCATTGGTCTTACATTACTGGTGAGGTCATTGTCGCTGTGGAATTGGATAAGTGTTTCTTACTTTAATTATTGCCAAAAACAACAGTGATTATTATAGGACAATTTTAATTATGTATTTATACTCTTTTTTTTTTGCACTCAGAAATTTAGACGCAAGTAACTTGGCAAGAAAAAGTGACAAGGTTCGATGACCGGTAGCAAAATTGTGCTGTGGCAGCTTGTACATAAGTTTAGACAACTTATTGAAAAAAAGGTTGTTGCCCAGTTTAACAGCATATTGTGCTATATGTTACTACTAATATTAAGTGGCTGGCATTGGTAATTTATCCAATATTTAATTGTGATCATAAAGTCTGGTCACTAAGTCAGTTATTTTTGAAAAAGATGACCCCACACAGTGACATGAAAGAGGGAAGATGAAAATTTCAATGCTTTCTAGAAATTTAAATGAAATAATTATGAGTTAGAGTTGATTTGCTACTTTGCTATTTAGTGATGAGGCCCACATTTTTCATGAACGCATTGTTCTGGGCACTGTTCAGTTCAGTGCAGCTTTCTTTTTGTCCCTTTACTATGCCAAAGTTAACATTGTTGATGACATTACCATATGTGCCCTATGTGCATCTTTTTGGCGATGCCAGACATCCTCCCTGCTGATTTAATACTAGCAGCATAAGTAAAAACAAGAGCATGGTAAAAGTTTTGGCTGAGCATTCAATGCAAGGCCATAGCAACCAGTTTTGTAGCTGCTGTAGTGAACAGTGTTTCCGTGTACTAAAACAAGCCACTAGGTGCAATGAAGATTCTGATTCTATGTTTGGAAACATGTCAGGACTTTCAGGAGGATATTATAGTTTTAAATATCTTTCCTTGAGTTTTATTTGAGATGCACTGCATGCTGACATGTCAGGAAATATTTGTTGACGCAGCATCCTGGTAGACAACCACATCAAACTTCAAGTCTCCAAGCTGGAAAAATTGCTTACAGTAATTATACTAAAACAAAGTTTTTGTTAATTGTACTCAGTTTATAAAAATTAGGAATGCTAGCTCTCTAGAAGGTTTAAAGGGGTAGCAATAACGATATGGAGCTGCCCAGTTGTAATTTTCGCTGCTTCAATAAGCATTCGACATGCTGATTCCAAAATATGCGGATTCCGGAAGCTGAAAGTACACCTAGGTGTATTTTTAGTTTCTGTATTTTAAAGCTCGAATTATTATTTTTTTGGTAGTATACCTTTTTAAATTGAACATTATGTTAATACTCTATAACTAACAGAAGGCAGTGTCCACTAAGTTGCTTCCCAAGTAGCTTTAATATTCTGTAGCTTCAGTGCAGTCTTGTTTTTCCCCGTATATTTTGTAAGCCTTGTCATATGTACTTGTGTCCCTCTATGTCTCGTCTTTTAGCATTCAGCAAAACGGAAGTCTTAGTATTGCAGTAAATTGCTCAGGGTACAGAGGATGGTACTGTTCATTCTAATTAAGACAGAATTGAAAGTTTCTCGAGGTTAGTTCATCAGAGCTTGGGGGATTTAAAAAGATTTCAGCTGCATAGTCTATGCTAAGCTTATGAGAAAATGGCTGTTTGAAAATTTCCCGAATGTAGCTTGCTTAAATAGACAAGATAAAGTTAGTAGCAGACTTCAAGCAACATAGATGAAAACCTGCTTTGCAAGAAACTTTTGAATTAAATATAGCTTTGGAGCTGTAAATTCATATCAATACATAGGTAACAGTTTTGCTGTCGTCTTCATTAGCCATGCCGGAATAGTGCAGTTGAAGTCATGTGAAATGAAACATGCTTTCAAAACCAACGGACAGTGAGGTCAAGGAAAGCATAGAGGATGCTTTGTGGAGTGAAACGTGCTTTCAAAGCCAACAGGTAATGATGCCAAGGAAAGCAAGTTTTCTCCAGTGAGGACTGAACCCTTTAATAGCACACTAGAGATTTTTGGTCAGCTGCCACCTCGTAAATTGATTGCTTGCAGTCTGGCAAAAGGAATGTTCCACGTGTGCCACCGTGGCCATGAGTAGCTTTGGCTAACGCTCCCGTGGTTACACATACAGAAATAATTGTAAAAGTGGATGGGGTAACGTAGAGCATCATGTGTGTAGCATGAAGGTTGTGGGTTTGGTCCCCACGAGCTGTAAGTTGTCTTTTTGTTCACTTAACGTAATTTTCTTTTATCTGACAATTACTACATGTTAAAGCTACAAATGATGTTCTCTATGTTCTCCTTGGCACATTTGTCTGTTAGCTTCAAATGGTTGTGTGTAACCAAGAGTGAACCGCTTGATCTTTTGGTAAAGTATGCGTTCTGCATTGTACATGCCATTGTACATTGTACAGTAGCTTATATCACCCATTTCAGCATCAGCTGTAAAATGCTGCGCTGCTGGACATGACAGTTTGAGCTTCTCTTGGTCTCATATGCCCTTTGGTCTGTCTGGCTGCCTAAGGTAAACAGCTGTCGTGTGCTTTTGTCCATCTTGTGGCATTAGCTCTCAGTTTGTTTGTGAGCAGTATGAGCTGTTTTTGTTTTTGATTTTTACTGGGCCTAGAAGTTGCAACAGGAGGGCATTCACCTAAGTGGTGCTTCTTTTTTTTTACTGAGGTAGTCTCGCTTGTTTACTATCAATGTTCAGGATCGCTTATTCCATGCTTGCTCTCTAGTGAATGCTCCAACCTTCTTTGTCTCTTTCATTGGTGTGCATCAGTAGTGCTGCCATGATTTGGCCAATGAAGGCATCCTGAAAATGTTGCAGTTAAACTCATTACAACAGGTAAGGATACCGGGGAGATGGCATAAGAAACCATCACAGCCAATTGGGTAATTGTTGAAGTATCCAAGAAATAATGAAGCCATGACCTTGCATTATGTAGAAGATGCTGATGAGAAAATCAAGTGAGGATGTGGTTGAGGGCACATAGCAAGGTGTTCCTGCTCCAAACGTGCTTCTGGTCCTATATTTCTCCTCAAAAATTTTTAAAATCATTTGTAATCTTACTTCGTGGAAGATATAGTGGAGGGTGATGCTTTAAATGTGCTAGATACTGTGTAACCCATTTGTGTCAATACCTGTTTTAACAATGTATCAGTTATAACAATGAGGAGTTGCTGCTCCATCAGCTTTCCTATGTTTTCTATCCCCTGCTTACTACAGTGGCCCTTTGAGGCATTATGGATTATGAAGATGGTCTGGTTGCCAGGTGTGCCCTGTGTTTGTGCCCAGAAATGATGGAATGTGAAATCTTACAAAAGACCACCACAGAATGCCACCCCATTGTCATGCGCTAGAAACCCATTTTTCATGGAGGGTCTTTGCCATCCTCCAGCACCAGCCCCACCCTCAAAGGAAAATAACGAAAGACACTGGTTCCAAAGCTTGCCGACATTGAGGAACCAAGATGGGCCCTCCCAGAAGGGCCTCAGTGCTACCCCCACTGGCAGTGCCTCCTCTCTGGCCACTGAAGTAAATGGTGGGGATTAAAATAGCACTAGTGCAGGGAGGGAAGGGGGTAGTCTCTGTGCAGCTTTTGTTCCTTTAATATTCCTTAGGGATGAACAAAGGATTTTTTCTTTTTGTGTATGTATGTGTGTGTGTGGTCAACTGATACCATATGGGGACCATAAGTAGTGTCCATTGAATTAGGTGCATTACAGCTTTTGTTATCACTATGTCATCCTGCTGCAGAACTATTTTTTAAAAGTGAACTTCACCACAGTGCTTCATAAATAGTGCAGGGGGAAGCATACAGTGTGTGTGAAGGGACTATGGGCCATTGCTTCACACACGCACAGACACAACAAAGCTCTGCTGTCCCCTTACTTAGCTTTTCTCCTTGCAGCCTGGTTATAGCAATTGCTGGTTATAACTGGAATTTTCATGGCACTTTAATATTGTTATAAGTGGGATAGACTGTAATAAAGTTGTGAGAACATTGTTTATCTTCTCTTGATAAAAGTTTCAAAGGCTGATTTAACTGATGCTGGTGTGTTTAGGAGCATAGTGCAGCATTAATGAAAATGCACTGTGATTGCGGAAACGTAGAATTTAAAAAAGAAATAACTGGGGCTGTGTAGCTGCGTTTGCACAAAAATATGCACATGTGTTTGTTCTCTGTCCGGATAAACAGCTTTTAGTTAGTGTCCATCTCATGTAAGTGTCCATTTATGGCTTTCTGTTTCTCAATGGAACCTACTGATTTCAAACTGTTTTCTGTGTACATGCTTGGGATCACATTGCAGGTCGGTGCTGTCCTCTTGGCAGAGCAGCAGTTGTGAAGTTCTGGCAAGATGCTCACAGCCTTCAAGAAGCTAGTGGGCAACAGCGGCGATGCCGGAGGGGGCGCCGCTGGTGGAGGGAAGCACCAGCCCCCGTCAGGCATGCAAGCCATGGAGCAAAGCCTGCAGAAGCGGTTTGCTCGGGGTGTCCAGTATAACATGAAGATCGTCATCAAGGGGGACCGCAATGTGGGCAAGTCGTGTCTCTTGCTGCGTCTACAGGGTCAACCATTCAAGGAAGAGTACCTGCCTAGTGACGAGATCCAGGTGAGGAGCATACTGCATGTGCTGACTGGCACTGCATCTATGTGCATGTGCATGTGCTGACTGGCATTGCACCATTGCACCAATCTGTGCAAAGTATCCATCTGGATGCATTGCCCCTTTATTTTATATATGCTTAGTTTCAAATGTTGTTTGAGAGCAGTTTTCATTATTAGTTTTGATCAGATTTGGTCATAGCTTTTATTATGGGCACATCTTGGGATCTGTCACTACCTAGTACTTCTTGCATCCTTTAACCTTAAAAATATTTTCTTCTAGTTTTTGCAATGAGCAAAGCAGAACTAAAATATCGGTAGATTGTTGATGATTACTAGACACTGTAATAAAAAAAAAAGCTAGACAGCGTGTCTACCAACCAGGAAAACGGGAAATCTGAGGGAATATGATTAGTCTGGAAAATCTCAGGGAAAACTTAGGGAATTTTGGCCTCTGTCAGAGAAAATCAGCTAAAGTACGAAAGTAGCGTAACGCTGGCTCTAACTATGCACCTTGTGAGGGAGGTTCTAGCGCAACTCGCAGCAACTGAAGGGATAAGTGCCCCCCTTCCCCCTCACTCTCCGTCTGCGTGCACTGGCTTTTCTTTTTCTTCTTTTTTTTGTTTTGCTTTGCTTGTTGCTTTGCTTGCTGTTTGTATAAAGTCCCCTCTGTGTGTCTGGACGTGCTATGGCGCACGCACAGCCCGTGTGTGCGCCGAGCGTTATCTTGTGCGTTCGCATGCACGCAGTATTTTCCACAAATATTGTGGAAAAAACTGTGGAGGTAGAGGGTGCGCGGCTACTCGAAGCTGCGTTCCCTCTCCATAGAGAGAGGACGTGGTGCCGATTCTACGTGCCACGCGGTGACGCGTTGTACTGCGTGCATGTGGTTAGAGCTTTACTTTCTTGCGGAGATAAACAGAACTGATTTCTAGCTAGGGTGCCTTGCGCGGTCTGTGGCAACACCGGTGGGCAACGCCATTTCGCAGTTTCGGTTTCTCCATGTGATTGCAACGGAGGGGCGTGGAACTTGATGTTTATCGTCATCGGCACCCCTTTGCAGAGGCGGCGGAAGTTGAATTTCATCTTTATTGGCATAGCTTTCAGCTTGTTTATTATTGACGCTTATGAGGGATTTTTTCTGTTCTTGATTACTAAGTTTACTCTGCCCAAGGAGCCGCATGCAGAGAAGATACCGCGTGTGTGCGAACAAAACTGGTTGCTCCAAGAGGAGAACAGACAGACAGACAGACAGACAGACAATGAACTTTAATTAATCCTGAGGAGCTACGTAAGGACTCCCTAGCGGGAAAGAGGAGAACAGAGATGCATTTTTATGTGCGCAGACTGCGATAAGGCACCGTGCATAGACCCGTTTTTCAATGAACACCGCATTCTAAAATACTATTGAACAGTTTGCAGTATTTGCTCGATTCTACCACGCCCTCGGTTGTAACGCGCACCAGTTTCTTGCGACAAAAAAAAAAATGATACTTCAATTGTAACGTGCACCCATTTTTTGTGACACGAAAAAAATTAAAGGTCCTTAGTAATCAACCTTCTCACATTCATAAAACCAAATGCCGCACTCACTTAATGAACGCCTCGCATAATAAAACCACCGCTAACTTTGAACCCCTGCAGCCCCGCAAACAGCTGCACTGTGGCTTTCCCACTTCACTTAATCTGCGGCGTCTCGAAGACATTCGGCGCGCCGATTCATAACCCCTGCGTCATGATGAAACTGCCGCACGTTGCTGGGTGTAGCCGCGTGCAAGTGGCGGTAACATCATTTACTCGCAGTGCTGCATTCCTCCGTGCTATCGTTGCTCCCTCATGCCTGCTGCCGTGTGCTGCCATGCGTGCTGTACAGGCTGGCGCGGCTAAGCCTAAGCACAGTCGGGGCGTGGTCTCCGAGATTACCACAATGCAATCTCGGATGTCAAGTAATGCGCATGACTGAGAGGCTCGGGCTCAGCATGGATATAAGAGAGAAATGCGATGATGAGCCATTTTGCGTGTGATGATGGGAAACATCTATTCTCCCATTACGGCCATCTGCAAACGCTATCGAAAGCTCGTGCGGCTGGGCATCTCAGAGATTGCATTGGCGACATAGTGACTTTAGTTGGCCGCAAAATGGCCAAGCCGGCGCGGCGATTATGATCGGCCTATGTGTCAGGTGCGTCGTGGTGTCATGTGGGGGACCGGCGGCGACAAAGAAAGTACAGAAATTGAGAAACTGTGTGTGCCAAAGACCGCCGTGCCGCTAGCTCGTTTTATCGGCAGTGACCGTTCGACAGCGCCCAAAGTGCGTAGAAACGGCCATTTTCCTACATGCTTCGGTATGGTGATGGTGTTCATTTGCACTGGATTCTAACTCGCATACTATCTTTGGACCCGTTTTATCGAAAAAAAAAGGTGCGCTTTAGATTTGAGTAAATATGGTATAAAAGTGATGCTGACACCAAAATACTGCTCCTGATTCTTTTTACAGTAAAATGTTTTTCTGACCTTATGCATTTTGTACATTCAAATTCCGCAATTTCATAATCTGACCATCTGGGAAAGCTTCTTTTTGTTTGTTTGTGTTTTTAAAATTTGATCCTCAAAGAGTTAAACATGCTTACTAGTGACGACATTATGTGACATGGTGCCTCCCCGCATCGACATGAAAAAAAGGAAAAAAAGTTATGTGCCACTCAGGGAATTTCGCAGAAATACTCAGGGAAAACCTAGAAATCTCAGGGAATTTAGCAATGTCAACTTGGTAGACACCCTGCTAGAGGTTCTCTGCCTTCTATCTTTGAGGGTGTCATATGCAAATAATCCTCTTTTTGAATATACAAAAAGAAGTGCTTACTATTTGTCACTTGGGCTATATTTTTTATCGATAATTTGTAAGACTTAGGTGGAATGTCAGTGTCACTTTCATTTTTCTGATCACTGATTCATAGTGCAGCATTGAAAGGTTAACAAAAGCACATCTACAGTTTCTGCACCTGACTGAAGTATAGAATACTCTTGGCTTTCAGTATGTAGCATATACTGAATTTTAGGCAACCTTACAAAGGAATATGCCTTTAAGGCATCTCTGATCTTCATTTTTATGGTACCTTGCACCCTTGGCCTTACTTGCCTGTGACCTTGAACTTATGAGTGCTTTTTACTGCATGCACTTTTTGTCATAGAAATACTACGGAAGGTTCTAATAGGGTTGCATGTTTGCTTCTGGTCAACGAGAACTTGATAATACTACATTGCTCTCTTCAGATCCTAAGAAGTCTTTAAGCCATCTATGAGAAATACTGAAAGTCCACTTCACCCCTCTTCAACACTTGAAACATTTGTTATTGCAGTTTAGACTCCTGGGCTAATACTCTTGAGTGTCCTTCTAAAACTCATAAAATTCCTTTTATGGAAGATTTGAAAACATTCAGTTTTTCCTGTGGAACAGTTTAATTGAAAAACAGTAAAGCTAGCTGTACTTTGTGATGTGTAGGCTACTTTAAAAGCATAGAGACATGCACAAGACAGAGAGGTTGTTACTAGGGGTGTGCGAATATTCAAAATTTTCGAATAATTTTTGAATAGCGTTTGCTGTTCGATTCGATTTGCACTGCACTTTTACTATTCGAACTATTCGAAGTTGGTAATTAAGAGAAAAAATACACTGTGTCTCGTGACAAGTGACCCATTCCTGCAAGTACGCTTCGCCGCATAACACCCGTGTAATGCGGCGAAGTTACCACTCACTGCGGCGAAGCTAACACTCGTGTACTGTGGCAAAGCTAACACCTGTGTACTGTGCGAAGTTAGCTCAGCTTTCTGTTGCACAATTCCGTTGGACTGTTCTTCAGGACTTTGTAATGACACTGTGGGAACGTACTAGTCACGCAATAAATTCTTTGCCCATGTTTAACAGCCCATTTCTGCATAGTATTATTAAAGAAATATTAAAAAATTATTTGAAAAATATTTGATTCATTTCGTACTTGAACATAAATATTCGAATTTGCTTCGCACTCCAAATTTTGCTATTCGCACAGCTCTAGTTGTTACCATGTTATTCAATTTTGCTACAGTGCAATGCAGATTAAAGCAAGGGCACACAATAATGATATTTACCAGCTAAATTTTGGTAAGAAACTCCACAATTAAAACAGAATGAAAGGCCTTGTCTGTTCTGTATTCTCTGTATGCACCTATATTCATTTGCAGACCTTACTGACTAGCGCATATTTTCAAATGGAAATGGAAAGGGAAGTTGTTTAGTGTTCCCTTTTTGTTTTTATGCAGAGATAACGTTTTTTTGGGGCACAGAGATCACCTTCGTGCCCTACTTAGCTTATCGTTGAAGGGCAGCAGATCGGGGGCGTTAGTCTTTCAAAGTACTAAGTGATGCAGCATGACGCACTTGTCCTCATCCTTCCCAGTCCTCCTGTGTCGCTTCATGAACTGCTTAGTGGTTTGTAGTTATCTTAAAACCTAAAAGACCCCGTACTGTGGTGTCATATTCCGAATCAGCCTTGTCTAACAACACTTTCATGTGGTATAACGACCATTGTAAGGTCTCCGAAATGATGGCACTCTTAGGTACTGTTTCACAATGTTTCTACAGCCCATAGCTTTGGAGCAGTGAATAATGAAGTGAAAATAATACAATAATTATAAGATGTATACCTGTCAACAGGTTTCTATTGCTTCCAATTGCACTGGTTTATGTTCCGCTGGTTAATCTTGTGCTGGAAGTGATGCCACTGGGCTCTGGCATGAGAGGATTGAAGGTGCCGTAGACCTCCTTTTTCTCATCCTGGTGTGGTTCTCCCAGGTGGCCAGTATCCAGTGGAGCTACAAGGCCACTGATGATATTGTCAAGGTGGAGGTCTGGGATGTGGTGGATAAAGGCAAGAAGCGAAAGCCCATCAAGGGTCTGAAGCTGGACAACTCAGTGGCTGATGCACAAGGGGTGAGCAGCTGTAGGGGTGTTTAGTGCAGCTGGTGGCACTTATGTGCTCGTAATACTGTCTGCTGTGGAGCTGTGTTGCTGATGCATGCTTAATTGTTGCTATACGTCATACTGTATGTTATGTTAAAAGCACTTCAGGTACAAGTTTGCAAGGTCAAAGCTGTGATTTATTGAAGGCAAGGATTGAGGTTTGTGGTGTCTTTCTTTTAGGCCAACATTGAAATTTAATAGTATGGCTTTTTGGGCTAGTTGGTTAGATGCATGAAAAGTTATCATCACATTAGCAGACAGGGACAAGAGTAACAGAGTGGGATGAGTGCTAAATGTCAACAGAATGTTTATTGCCAGAAACAAGTATTTGTAGACCTGGACTCAGACAAGTGAGGCCAATGAGCATGAAGACCTGCAGAATCTATAAAAGCAAATTCACTTGGAAACAGCGCAACAGAGGCACAGCTGACACATCTATCACTGGCCCTTACTATTAGGGCAGCTGCAGCAATTTCTTGCGTATCTTTACCTATATATTATTTATTTATTTACTTACTTATTTACTTATAAATACTGCAGGCAAAACAGGAGCACTCTTTAAACAAAGATTCACATCCTCAGTTGCTGCAATGTACAGAAACATGAGCATCCCAATACCAAACTCTTGCTTGTGCTTTATTAGCCTTTAACACTTTCCCTCTTTTAGACTTGTCCACATGTTTTGCACTGCTCCCACTGAAGACACGCTGCTGAAAAAGTGCCTTGGCAGTGCCATTCAAGCCACCCTGATCCTAGCTATGTTTGGCTTCAACAGATTACACCGTAAAAAAATAAAGATATGCTCAAGGCATGCATTTGGGTAATAAATGATTTCTTGTTCGCAGCTAAGATTTAAAAATCGGATTGTGCTCGGTGCAGGCACGTGCCGGCAACAGCTGCGCTAAAAGGAAAATAAAAGAACGCTTGATAGCAGAGGTGTTTTAGACCCGGACAGTAAAGGATAGTTTCAGTTCTCTAAGTGTGGCAGCGACAACACAGAGCAGCATATTTCAGACAATGGATTGGGAAACTGACAGTGCATTTGCAGATCAGCACTGAATGCTGAAAACAGTAAACAAACAGCCACCGTCGGTTCCATGGTTGTTTTAATCGTTGCACCTCGATTGGCGCTGTGTTCTTTCCCTTTTTTTTTATTTCAATGAGATATTTATACTGAATACTACGAACACTTGGACGCTTTTCTTAGTGTAGTGCAGTGAAGCCAGTCCTCTGTTCATATTTAAAAAATATGCATGATCATGTATCTTACAAAAAAGTGCTTTTATTATTATTCTGCAATGTTTGAAGATAGGTAGAATTCATTAAGCGAATAAGAAAAGAAGGATTGGTATTTTTGTATCATTTTTGTCCAAGAAACTCCGGAGGGATAAGGTTAAGTACTTTACAAAGTGCCCACTGTCAACTTTTCAGCATGAAAGTGGCATAGGGTGTATCCCTTCTGGCTGCCAGGCCTTACAAGTTTTTCGGACATGGCTGTGGTGGTTTGACCACTTGAGCAAACTATAAAGCACAAATTTGTTTTCTTGGACCCAATTTTGTGAATCCTAGGAAGCCCAAAACTTTTGATATTTTCTCTGATCTTGCCTGGAACACACAAATTGCCTATGTAACAAGCAAAGCTAACAGTTCACTAGGCTATCTCCAACGTAACTTTTCACGTGCACTGCAATCCCTCAAACTAACTCTTTATAAGACACTTATTCGGCCCAAGCTTGAATATGCAGCCTCAGTCTGGGACCCCAGTCAACACAAATTAATTGATTTATTCGAGAAAACCCAAAACAATTCCACGCGATTTATTCTAGGTAACTATTACAGGAATGCCAGCATCAGCTCAATTAAGACTAATCGCTGGTTACCATTGCTAGTCTCATGACGTAAACAAGCGTGACTAATTCTTTTTCACAGGATATATCATCACCGCCTTCTACAACATGAACTCCTTTCTGCACCATCCTACATATCATCCTGCATTAATCGCCAACACAATTGTTGGCATCCCATCTTGTGAATGTTCCTCTTTCATTCATTTGTACCACGCACAAGTGATGAGTGGAATCACCTTCCTGAAAGTGCTGCATCCATCAATGATACTAACCAGTTTAAAGAAACATTACGCGACATTTTCTTTTAAGTTCATTTCATTGTCATTTGGCAGCATTTGTTTAAGTCAGCACCATGATCACTTGAATGAATGTAGTTTCTTATGCACCGGATTATGTATATTGTGACGGAGACGCAAGAGTGACGAAATGATTATTTACGGTGTTGGCGGAACCGACAAAATGGCTGAAGGCACACACACGCGCAAGCGTTTCAAGAACACTCGTCATCGTTCTCACTTCGCAGGGCTCCACACTTGTCCTCACTGTAATGCTTCGTAACAATATTTTGCCACTGATAAGCAGTGCTATGTATTCCAGTTTTTGTGCCTCTTGTATTTGCATAACTACTCGTAACCCAGTTTTTCCCCTAACATTGTGTAACTTCTTGTGTTCTTGACCCATCTGCATTCTTATATGACCATTTCCTCCACTCCCATCTGTAATGCCATTGGCCCTGAGGGTATTTTTAAATAAATTGAATAAATATTGTGCACTTAGATGTCGCTAATCCGTTGAGCATAAGGTTTTTTTTTAGCAGGTGTGACCCCTCAGGGTAAATCTTCCTCATTACGGATTCAACACCTTTGGGGTGACATACATAGAAAAGAAATGTGTATTTTAAAATGCCCATAAACTGGTAAAAAGTGTTTTCATATTTGCAGATGCCTTGTTATGAGTATTAATGTGCATTTACATTACCTTATAGTCATAGTTATTTAGTGTCCATGAAGCTTCCTTTGACTACAAGTGTTACTTTTTTTTCCCTGTGTGGTAGGTACCTGAGGAGGCTGCATTGGATGCAGAGTTCATCGATGTGTACAAGGGCACAAATGGGGTTGTCATGATGCTAGACATCACCAAGCAGTGGTAAGCACGCTCTGGCCTTTTGATTTATAATTTAGAGAAACGGATACTGAAAGTGGTCTCTTTTAGCCATGCAAAAGTAGGGAGGTTGCCCATCGCAGGTGTTGCTGAATGTAGTTTTCATTGAAGAAAATTTGTGTCACATGGTAAAATAAATGCTTAAGAATGTAAGTGAAAGGCATTGTCTCATCTTTTGTCATGCAAGTGCCAAGCGCCTGTCCACTATTTGCACTGTCCCATTTCTAGAGTGCTCCGTATTGAATGAAAGTAGGGATTTGCCTTGTAGTGTAGTCCTTCAAGTACTGAGAAGTGTACAAAAATACACAAAAGGGTGCACACTGCACTTTCTACATGCCATGAAACACCAATCACTGTATTTACTTGTGTAATCAACAAATCTTTTTTCCTGTAAAACGGACGTAAAGCAGGGGGGGGGGAGGGTTGTTACGTGTGGCAAATTTTACGAACATTTTTTTGGGTGAGCAAAACATTGTAACGTGTAAAAAAGACTGCCGATGCTGTGAGCCAGGTGTGCAATGAAATTTTGTAGAAGAAACAGTGAAAAAAGGCTATGGCATTAGTATTACTTGACTCGTACCCACTGCAACAGCCTTTATGGTGGCTGCGTTTTTCTTGGACAAGTTTATACTTTCTGTAGGACATTATTTTCTAGCACAACACTTTTGGAAAAAATATATATAGGCAAGGAGGAAGAGAAGCAAAGTGGTGCCTTCTTTGCTTCTTCTGTCTTCCTCTTTGCCTAATATATTTTTTCCTCAAAACTGTTACACTACAATATAATGTCCTATGGCTGTGTTTGTTCCAATGTGATGGTGTTTTGCTTCAGCTTAACGCCTGATTCACCCACAGCACCACAAAGCTGTAAAAGTGGTGACGCTGTTGAGCGGTCAACAGAAAAAAGGACGTCTTCATGAATGAGCGGCATGCAGTGGTCTTGACCACATGTCCCGCCCGTAACGATGCATACGATGTGCAAGCCAGTAATTCTTACTGTGCTGGCTTGCGGCCAACCAAGGTCACTAAGTCGGCAGTGCAGTCTTGGAGATGCCCAGCCGCATCAGCGTTCGCAGGTGGCCAATAATGGGAAAATGCACTGAAAGCTTGTTACCTCGAACTTCATTAATTCTAATTTTTTGATAATTCGAACTAAGTGGCACGGTTTGGCCAAGCTCTTTAGAACTTTATGTGTTAGAGAGCTTGTTAATTCAAATGCATACTGGATCCTTCATGAATAATTCTAACTACGTGCTGCTGCGCCAGCACTTTTCCTGCTAAATGACAGGTGGTGCGGCTTGATAGCCGGTATGCCGGCATTGCCATATCTCAAAGGCTATGCTCTCTGATCTTGAAGGCTGCACCTTGCGGCCGAGTAGACGTTATGGCTGCCGTATAAATGTCCAATTTTAGAACTGGTCATATGCATTGGCATCGCCATTGGTAGCCCGTTGCAGCAATGGCGGCATGCGTGCTCTTGCAGTAGGCATACAGCGGGTCGTGTTAGGGCATTCACTGCATTTTCGTCGTGCGTTCACCAACCCTTGAGCATTTAACACGTGTCTACAGATGCAATGGTCGCGCAATTATGAGATTCAACAGTGTGATTGCTAAAACCCACAAACAGCATAATTTGCTCCGAGCTTACACCAAGGCACTGGTTCTGTTTTGCTGCTACATTAAGACCGCATGAGATCACGGTTTTTGACAGTGGACAGACACAGCTTGTTATTGTAACTTTCATTGCCATTGCCCATCGGAATCTTATGAAAATCTTTGCTACGAGGATTCGATGTGCTCTGCTGCAAGCTGCGCCGTAGTTTACCTTGCGGAGCAAAAGCGCGTGTGAAAGCTTATGTGCCAACGGCCGGCGTCCGGCCTATGCATTGGTCCCGCACACATAAGTGCTCAAGGTAAGATTGCTGAGAGGTCAACTTTGATACCGCCAACATCAGACTGTGATGATATATCTGTACACTGCATAAATGAAACTTGTTATTCATCGCAAATGTTATATTGCAGTCACATTGGGTGAGCTGGCATGAAACATGCAGCTGCGATGTGGCGACAGCGGTGTATGCACTTTACGTGATCTTCACGTGACTAGTGATGTTTTAAAGTGAAGTTTCTGCCAGTGATGGCCAGTTTGACATTAGCATGAGGTAGAAGTCGAAATGCCTTTCACTTTGTGAAAGACTACACTGGCCACCTTGCAGTGAATCGAGATGAAAAGTACCCATCTTCTGGCACGAGCATCTCTTAGACAAGATAATACTAAAGAAATGATAAGAACAGTGACTCCCACCTCACCAAGCCTTTTTTTTTCCCCCAATATGCAGAGCCAGCTGAATGGCAGATGTGCTGCCGAGTTGTGCAGCCTCTTGCATGATTTTGCTTGACATAGAGTTTGCTTGACATAGATTACATAGATCAAGCAGTGATCACGACCTCTTTTCACTAGGTAAAGAAGAAGTAAGAACTTGTGAATTTGTTCTTAAATAGAAAGTGTTGTTTCAGAGTTGCTGCTGCAACGTTCTTCCCTCAGTTTATCACTTTCATTAGTTCGAATTTCGTTTAAGTCGAACTCGGCAGGCATCCGCACGGAATTCGAATTAATGAGCTTTTACTGTAAATGTTTCGCACCACCACATGCAAAAAGGTTCATCATCGCACTTCTCCCTGGTGTCTGTGCTGAGCCTCCAGTTGTGCGTGTTAAGCATGAAGTCCGAAATTGCATCGTGGCAATCTTTGGGAGCATGACTCGACCATGCTTAGGCTTAGCACTTAGCTGTTACAGCTTGTACAGCACGCATGGCAATACGCCACAGAAAGAGGTGTGGGTGAACTACGACAGCATGGAGGAATGCAGCAGTGTGAGCAAATACCGCTGCTTGCACGCGGCTATGCCCAGCAATGTGTGGGAGTTTTATCGGGACATTGGAGTCTTGAATCACCGTGTCAGAGTTGGTTTTGGGACATTAAACCCCACAAACCAACCAACCATTTATTACACAGGAGAAAAAAAAAAAGATCCCTAATTGGACCACTAAAGTTGAGGGTGCGTTTATTATGCAAGGGCATCCATTACACACTCGCATGAATAAATATGGTATGTTAGTCATACATTTGTACTATGCCAAAACATTGTCCTTTATCAACTGGCAGTGTCTTGACACTCCACCCTTCATCATTATCTACATACCGTACCTGATCCTCTTATTTTTTATTTCTTTCTTTGAATTTTATGCTGCAAAAATGCACCTGTGGCTACAGGGATTGAACCTGTATCTGCAATCTAAGCCTTTTCTTCACTTTATTGCAGTTGCGCTTCTCATTATGACTGCCATGTAGCAGTGGGCTGAGGGCAAGGGTAGGTTGTGAGTGCAAGAGATGAAATAAGTGCATGCTCAAATGCAACACGCTGGGCTTCACATAGCCACCACCATGTAACAATGGTCTCACAGAATGAATGCCACCATGTAGTAGTGGGTTGAGGGCAAGAGTGGGTCAGCTTTTTCCCCTTCCGTGGCATGAAACTCATTGCCAACAGTGCGGACCAAGAACAGCTTCACTGTTAAAACTGAGAATATAGGCAGTGGCGCTCAGTCTTGCCAAAAAAAGAAAAAAATGTGGTAGTCTGAATAAGCCTGTGGCATGAACCTGCACTGCTCGAAGAAGGGTACTTTTTAAAAATGATAACCATTGGAGGAAGCGTGAGCAAATCATTACTCTTGCCTTTAATTGATTCTGATGTGCATCTTTCCAATAAAATTAGCACAATTGTCTGTATGTTAGAATCGAGTATGAAACCATAACCAAGTTCCAATAGGGGAGAGGGTTTGTCAGAAAATTTTGGTTAAAAGGGTTTTAAACCTAACCTACCAAATCTTCCCTCCAGCTATGCTACTGATTGACCTGTGGAATACTCTTCCAGTATTCTTGTCAAAAGCAGAAAGGAAGTATGCAGGGATTGAAAAAGAAGCCCCTGCTGTGACATGGGCATGTGAGAAGTTTCTGGAGTATGTCACTGGCTTACATTTTGCCACTGAAACTGATGACAAGGTGTTGGTTCTGGTTTGAGACATAACAGTGCCTTTAAAGCAGATTTGAGGGGGCCTCCAAGTACTATAGTATTCTTTATCTAGTCATTTCTATCTTTTTTTTCTTTGAGTATAGCATTTGCTAAATGTTGAAATTCATAAATAACTTAACCACTTGGCTTAGAATTCGTATGTGTGATGTACGGGCGATAGGGACATGTTCATTGGTGAGACTTTTATTTGAGGAACGATGCATTGGTGGCTACTGAATTAAATTTTTTATGGAATTGCAGGTTCTAAAAGCTTTTTTTTTTAGTGGGCTCTACAGCAGCCCATTTTCTAAGCTATGTAGGTAAGCACCTTCATATTATTGGTGCATCAGTGTAGACGTGGTTGGATTTAATTCATTGCACTATTTCGTTCAGTTCGACCATCTGTACTCTGCCACAAGGCACTGCCATGTAGATACATGAATATACTAAGAGGCTCTGCACCGTCCTTCAGTCTTGGTAAGAAAATTCATTCTGTAAACAATACAGCTGACAGCATTTGGGCCATATTTTGTGCTTTTGTACTGCACATTCAATCCAGTAGTGGAGCACAAAGTTGACCTTTCTTCAAACACCATTTTTTTCCAATAGAGGGCCAGCCAGTGGTGGCTGTCATATGCACTAGAGAGCATATTCTTTTGCAGAGCTGCCATTTGTTGTTACCTGACATGAAGCTGGTAAGATGTCTGAATCATTGCGCTTCTTTGTACTGTCATTGTGCATATAATTGCTGCAGTTAACTAAACAAGCTGAAGAAATGGAAAGTCTAGGCCGATGTTTCAGTTAGAATTGGATGCTTCTGGAAGAAAGCGAGTAGCATCTGTTCACGCTCAGCTGCAGCTGCCTACATATGGGCAAAACATATAGGTAGGGCATTGCCCCACTTCCTTATTATGGTAATCCCTGGGAACAATTGCACTTGTAGCTACACTCATGTTAGCTCTTTTGTATAAGAATTAATAAGTAACATTAGTATTATAATTAATTTAAAATGCACTTTACTCATTCGAAGACGTTGTTGAGGCTTTCAAAAAAAAAAAAAAAACGAGAGACGGGGTTCAAGATTTTTACTTGGAATTAAAGATGACTTGCACACAAACTTGAGAAGGACACAGGAAAGAGACACGGATTTTTACAGCACAAGCTGTTATGGACTTGTTACAGTGACCGAAATAGGTGGCAATGGTGCTCTCCGCTGCTCTGCCACCTGTGTCCATAACTACTGTCAGCTACTGTGTCAAGAAAAAAAGCTCCACGCCTCTGCAGACTTGAACACAGCTCAATAGGGGTAGTGTCACTACAGCTCATACAGACTTCAACCACTTTGTTGAGCATCTTGCACCTGCAGCCATGGCTCTGATTTGGTAGGAGGGCTAGTGTCATACACCCCTGACTCTCACCACCTGGCTGAGTATTTTGCATTCTGAGCCGTGACTCTGATCTGTAATAGTGGTCTTTCAGGTCATCATATATTGCCAGCTGCCGGCTGTGCTTTCATGAATGAGGAAAAAGACAACGATGAAGAAGAAGACAACGATGAGTAAGAAGAGGAGGAGGAGGAAGGAGGAGTGTGCTGATGAGAAGACGCTGAAGAAGAGGAAGGTGACGACAAGGAGAAAGGACAAAGCAGATGACAAAAAAAGGGGGTGAAGCAGAAAAAGCAGAAATTGAAAGAGGAAGAGCAGGGGGGAGGGGTGAGAGAGGGAGAGAGAGAAGCAGGAATAAAGTAAGACTGAAAGAAATGATTCACAGAGGACACAGCAAAATCTAACTTACACTTCCATTATGCTGAGTCTTCTACGCAGACCTGGGAGTTTTTTTCAGGTTCAGGTACAGGTGCTAAGATTATTTTGTACATTTGTACATGCTTCACACTTGTGTTGTAAACTTAAATAGCCTGTTTGTATCTTTGCTCCTAGGACATTTGATTACGTGCAGCGCGAGCTCCCGAAGGTTCCGGCCAACATTCCAGTTCTGGTTCTGGCCAACCACCTGGACATGAAGCACCACCGAAACATCACTGAGGACCAAGTGCGCTTCTATGTTGAATCCGTAGAGCGGTATGTTATTGCCCTTCTTGTTCCTTCAGGTGTAAAACGAGTCAGCATACTGTGGTGGCTATTTGGCTCAAAGTTGAATGCTTCAGAGTGTACATGTACGGGTTAGAGGTTACAGTACTACAGTGCCCAACGGGTACATTTACAGCAACATTTATTTACCTTGCCAACTTTAGTAGACATTGTATATATTTAGCTTCTAGGGAATGCTTTGGTCAGAAAACAAAAATTCTGATAAAGTTATATTGACTTCATTTTCTAAAACTCCTTTTTAAATGAGAAGACCGTTATTTTAGAATAGCAAGATATAGTAAAAGAAGAAATGCAGGTAGGTATGCAAAGGCAGTGTTCCAGCCGTACGAGTTTTGTGAAAGTCCTCATGGTCAAGGTAGTTTCGGAGAGGAAAATTTAAACCTCACTGCATGCTTAATAATGGCAATTAAACATGTTTCAGTATTGTTGCAAAAGAAGGAATGCAGGTAGATACGCAAAGACAGTATTGTAGCCATATGAGTCTTATGAAGTTCCTCGAGGTCAATGTAGTTTATAAGTATAAAACTGAAATCTGACAACATGCTTAAAGGGATACTGAACAAAATATGAAAAAATAGCAGCCTATCTACAACCCTCTTTTTCTGGCTCTCTGTGCCACCAGTGCAGTCACCGGCACATCACTTTCCATGTCGCTCATGCCCCTGTATGAAACAATTCCGAGGAAAGGTGAAGCAAAAGTGCACATTGCAATGTCTGTAAAAAAATGTTTGTTTTAGTTCAATTTTAATGTGTTCAAAGCAAACATTGCAGTTTTGCACCTTTCTGGTGTGTAGTTGTTAAACTTCCAGGCTGATCGCCACCTTAATCACTGTTGGAACTGAAATCTGAGCTTCCAGAAGTTGCCCTTGGACTTATAGCGAGCCATTGGCATTTCAATTGACAACAACAAAGTGGAGGCTACGCATGAAGGTCTCCACAGGAGGGCATGAGCAAGGGAACAATTGGGCCAGCAGCATTTAGAGATCGTCTGCGTTCGACCAAGCGGAAGTACAAGATGTGTGAGGATGCGTGGTTTGTGGTCTCGAACATCTTTTATTTCTGCTCAGTCGAACGTACACAATATCTGAACACATGCTGGCCTGATCGTTTCCTTGTTTGTGATCTCCCACACAGAGCCACGTGCATAGGCTCAAAGCCACCTAAACAAACTTCGTTAGGTGGCAGTTGTAGGCTCCACTTTGTTGTCGTCGACTGAAATGCCAACAGCTTGCCATAGACTCTTCACTATGTCCAGTGGAAAAGAGGTGGCACAGTACGAATTGCCGTAATCAGTGTGAACCATGTGGGAACTCAGTGAATCAAGAAATTCGCATTGTTTCGTTTGTGTGGTCGTATGTGAACTCAACGCCATTTTCCTCTATTTTCCTCATTTTCCTCGCCCAAGAAAATCTGCTAGTATGCACTGCTGCTTCTCAGAAGAAAAACAAAGTACTGCACACTTGACAGAGTAGTGTTCAAGATACCCCACAAATAGCGTTACATGAAATGACACATGAAAATTTGAATTTAACAGCGCATCAAAAAGCACCGGTCATATAGGCTATGATCGATGGCCCAATAGCCTGGTCCCAAAAGTGTTAACCATTCCTTGATTTGGACTTGATTGGCTGGACTAGTTTCATATTTAAGGCATTGGTGGTCATATATCTAAACAAAAATGTTATATTTTAGCTCGTGTCAATTGCAAAATCAGCATGAAGTTGTACATGCAAAGTTCAAACTAGAGAATGGTGTGCTGAAAGGCGTGCAAGATTTTGGTTGTCCAAAATTTGCAATCTACTTTACAATATACATTTCTAATTCCATGGGATGTATATGTGGCAGTGCTTTAAAGATGTTTCAATTATTGAGCATGTCTGAATTATCGCTGTCCAAATAATCGGTTGGTGACTAATATGTTTTGATGGCTTATGAAGTAGCAAGAGCTTGGGGAGCGCCTACCTCAGTTTGGGAAGCACCACCCCAACCTAGCTGTGACAACTCAACATCATGTCCATTTGCAGGCCTCCAGGCAGTGCCCAGATCCGTTATGCGGAGTCTTCATTGCGCAATGGCTTTGGCCTCAAGTTCCTGTACAAGTGGTTCAACCTGCCTTTCCTCCAGCTGCAGGTAGGTAGCTCATGTTTCCAATAGATGCGTGAATACTAAAATTTTCAAGTAGTTTTTGAACAGCAGTGGCTATTCAAAAACTATTTGAAAACTTGTATTGAAGCAAAGCTAACGTGTGTACAGCAGTAAAGCTAATACTTGAATACTGCAGGGAAGTTAACTAATGCATATCCACTGTTCTCAGACTGTCCTTTAGGACTTGACTGTTGTTTTTCCGCCGACACCATTGTGAAAGTACACTAGGTGTGCAATAAATTTGTTTTTTTTTCTTTCGCCCATGTCTAGCATTAAATTTCTCTGTAGTTTAATTTGGTATTAAAAATATAAAAAAAATATTTGACAAATTAGGCATGGCTGAGCTATCACAAACACCAATGACCAGCGGAGCTGTGGTGGCTTAGCAAAGCATTTTAAAGTGAAGCGAAGGAGAAATGATTTTTTAGCATAACCACACTTAACTTTTCTTGCAATATGTAACTCTCCCTCTCTTTTTGTCTTTTTCTGTGTTTCTTTGTTTCAGTTTTTCTTCCTCTTGCCATAATAAGTTGTGTTATAATCATTGGTACTACTGCAATCATATGGTTTGCCTTGCCACATTGGGCTTGTGGATGTGGCACTTGGCTGCTGATCTGAAGTCGCAGGATCAAATCCCGGCTGTTGCGGCTGCATTTTTATGGAGGCGAAATGTTGAGGCCCTTGTACTGTGTGATGTCAGCGCACGTTAAAGAATGTGCACTGACATAGCACATACAGCGTCTCTCATAATCATATCGTGGTTTTGGGACATCACCCAAAAATCAGTCAATCGTATGGTTCACGTAAAGGCATGTTCTGTAAGCTTGAGCGTATATATAGCCTAGTTATTATGATGCTCACCTTTGGACCATGGGTGCCTGGGTTCGAATCTTTCCTCATCAAGAAATGTTATTCTGTTTTTTTCCTTTTCCTTTCTTTCTCATAGTGGGTCGAAGGCAAGCGGGGGTCCGCATTTCCGTTCTGCCCAACCCGAGTTTTTATTTCTTTCTGTCTGGTATTCGGTCGAGGGCAAGTGCGGGCGCTCTCTCCTCTTCTGTGCAACCCAAGACTTCTTTCTTTTTGGTACAGTAAATAAAATCTCTTTGCAATGAACACAACAATAACAAACTTCTAAGATTAGTGAACTTTTCAGAAATCTGTGCCGACTTCCTGTAGTTCCAATGTAAAATTATATCGCTACAATGTACTTCGGAGTACCGAACTATTCAGAATAACAATTGTTATAGTTTGTTTCAAATCATGTACAGTAAAAGCTCATTAATTCGAATTTCACGGGGACGCTCAACGAGTTCGAATTAAACCGAATTCGAACTAACGAAATTCATTGAAAGAAACAGCGTGAATTGAGGTCTGGTTGCTTGAAATCAACAGACATATTTATTTGCGAAAGTAATCCGTTATGACTTTTTGTTTCTTTTCTTTAACTGCGGTGGCCATGGCTTTGTTCTCCAAAGCGTGAATGTGTCGGAAAGCATCCTCTTAGCCCTCCTGGAAGCTAAAAAAGAGGCGCGCGACACCCATTGCCTCCAATAGTTGTGAAGCTGAGGGCCGCGTCGGCGCCTCTTCCTGTTCGTCGTTCTTATCTGCTTCGACGACGGGCTCTTCTCCGCCAGTCACCTGCGCGATGATGTCATCGTCGGTGATAGTGCCGCAGACCACTGCACTGTTATCTACGTCAACGTAGTCATCAAAGCTGGCATTGTCCAGCGCATCACGCAGTCCGGCAGGGATGACCTCGGCCTCGCATTCTGTGCCTGGGCTTTCATCAGTTGCGCAAAAGCCACTGTGGCGGAAGCAGTTGGCGACTGTTGTTGCCGTCACCAGATCCCAGGCACGCACCAACATATGCATGGCCGTGAGCAGCGTCACATCGTAGTCTTTCATACTGGCGCACAACACCAAACGCTCGAGCATGTGGCGCCTGTAGAAACACTTCAGGTTCTCAATGACGCCCTGGTCCATTGGTTGCAGGGCCACTGTTGTGTTCGGCGGCAGAAACGCGAGCTTGATCGCCTTTAGGTCCACATCAACCGCGTGCGCCGAGCAGTTGTCCACTATCAGAAGCACCCATCTGTTGGCCAATTCAAACTTGCGGTCGAGCTTGATCAGCCACTGTTTGAAGATCTCCCGCGTCATCCACGCCTTGCTGTTGGCTGTGTATTCCGCCGGCAGCGTACGGATATTTTTGAAGCAACGAGGCTTCAGGGCCTTCCCTATGATGAGGAGGGGAAGTTTTTCCGTCCCGGTCATATTTGCTGCGACCAAGACGGTAACGCTTTCTTTGCTCGGCAGCAACTTGTAAAATAGTGCGGTTTCGTCCGCATTGAAAATATCACGCGGCGAATAGGCATTAAGGTACTCTTTCAAAGCATTGCTTTGCCAATTCAGCGCACGTATCACCATCCACCTCTTTGCCTTCGCCTGACACGGTGCGGAACACGATCTCGTGTCTCTCCCAGAAGCGATGGAGCCAGCCCTCCGAAGCTTTAAAATCGTCGATGTTCAGGCGAAGCGCAAAGTCCGCTGCCTTCGCCATAACGATCGGGCCGCTCAGCGGGATGTTCTCGCTTCTCATTTCCTTGATCCACATAAGCACTGCACGCTCCAATTCCGGGTGCTTCGCCAAGCGAAGTCTCTTGCGACTGCTGGTGAAGGCATTAGTCGCGTAAGCCTCCTCAATCGTTCTCTTATTCTTAATGTAAGTTGAGAGAGTGCTTTTAGGGATCCCATGTTTTCTTGCGATTTCTAGTTTGCTTGCCTTGCCAGCATCCACTTCGCGAAGGATTTCCACCTTCTCCTTGAGTGTTTTTGCACTGTGTCCTCTGCCGCGAGAAGTCATAGTGAACTGCGGTGATGCTAGGCCCAACAGACGAAGGCGACACACCACTTCCAAAACCCACGACACGGCACAGAACGAGTTCGCGGCTCTGATGAACCCAAGGCCTAGACCGAGTGTGCCGGCACCGGAACAAAGTTGAACAAACGTCTGCAGCACAAACTGGACAGGGAGACTACAGAGTACGTCCGACACGGAGCACCACACGATGCGAAGAAAGAGTGCGGATCACGCGGGGACGCCACGCCGGCCACACCACACATCCGGGCACTACGCTGAGCGCTCGCGCCATCTATTGTTACACCAAGAAAGCTTGCAGCGCCGGTATGAAACACCACCACACGGCGGCGCGCAGTTCGAATTATCGTTAGAGGAGCCGATGCGCGCATGAACTAATGAGTTGGTTTACCCATAGACTGCCTATGTATCGCGACTGGACCATGACCGTCAGTTCGAATTAACCCAAAAGTTCGACTTAATGAGGTGTGAATTAACGAGCTTTCGCTGTAGTGGGTTGAGGGCATTGATAGGCAAACGCTGCATCACTTTTTTCACTTTGAGAAAGAGGACAGCGAAAGGGAGCACGTGAGTTCTCTCACTCCCAGCTTGGTGAAGCTTCAGGTGACAAGATTACAGTAAGGTTTTAACCTCCACTGTAAAAATATTTGATTAAAGGGGTCGTGAAACGTTTTCTGAACATTTTGTACTAAGTGCGTATTCGGGATCCTGACCCTCCAATCAACAATATGCATTGTGCTGTTGCATCGTGTGGGTTGATTTAGAGCAATAAAAAATGCAGTTTCGGTTTCACTGTGCGTGTTCCCCTCAACTCTGCAGTTTACATCATGTTAGTAGCCACCAGACCTCCGAGATTGGCGCGCCCTCGGAGGCGACAGGAAAACAAACCGTGCTGCAGCTTTGCTTACGAATGGCAGCACCGCATGGTTTCTAAGTGTTTTCTTTCTTTCTAGCTTTCAAGTAAATCGATTCCTTTAGAGCAAACACGAGCTCACTATACCTTTGAACTTAAAAATATCTTACTGCAACGTCACCAAATAGTACCATGCCGGCCGGTAGTGTCGCATAGTCATTTCGAGAGCGCATAAACGCTGGGGTTTCAAATGGGCATTATTAAATGTGCACTGAATATCTGAATATTTCGCCGAAATATTTCGGAATCGGCTTGTCGAACGTGTACTGAAGCAGTGAAAATTACAACCGGGCATCTCCATATTCTTTTCACGACCCCTTTAATTGCTTCACACTCAAAATTTTACATTTGCACAGCTTTAGTTTCCATTGCTATGTCTTCCTGAAGAATGTTGCACATAGTTTGAGTATTTTTTGGTAGGCTGCAGGGATCAGCCTGGGAATGGATTTCCATGGTTAGGTACACAGTCGATCGAATCCTGCTCCAATGAATACCGCTATAATGAAATTTCTACCAAAATAAATTTGCTTGGTTCCCTGTCATCAACCTGTAGAAAACAATGCAAAAAAAGGTCACGTCACAACAAATCATTTTCCTGGTTATTCACACTTTAACAAAGTCTGCGTGATTGCAAATGCATTGGGAAGGTCGCTTGTTTATTAGGATTGTCGGGAGATTGCAAATGCATTGGGAACGTCGCTTGTTTATTAGGATTGTCGGGAGCTCCGATGGCAATTCATCAATTTCTTGAGGGTTTGCGGCTTCTTTTGCAGTGTGGCTGCATCACAAGACACATTGCCTTCATGTGATACACACTTGCCGCTACCACACATACATCCTGGTATTTTTCCAATATTGGGATGTTTGACAATAAATCATCCATCCATCACTATGGCGCTGGTAGGTTAATGCGTGTGCAGGTGACATCACTCATCATCCTCCGCCCCATGCTGCACTTACCAGCTTAATGAATGCACTTGCATTATGAACACACAAACCCAAACTTTAGTCATCCAATTTTGGATTTTTTTCTCCTGCACAGTAAGTTCATCTCCAACTTTGGAGCCATGCTGTCCCACAAATGGATGTGCTGTAGTTCTCCTACTTTACTTTATCTGGCTGATATCATGGCGACAGGAGCAAGAGCCATGTGGTGCCTGCTCATCCTAGTACTCTTTTTTTTTATTGTCATGCTTTCCACAGTGTTAAGGAGCCATTTGGCTTGGTGATTCAAAATTTCTGCATCCCAATAAAACTGCCGCACATTGCTGTACATAGTCATGTGCAAGCAGCGAAACCACAACTCTCACTGCTGCCTTCCTCTGTGCTGTTGTCACCAAGCTAGCACAAACAAGAACTCGGCAGTGTCTTCAAGCTAGCATAAAGAAGAACCATGTTTAAACAAGAGCTTGGCAGCAAGCGTCTGTCTTCATCAATGGCTGATCCTCTAAGGGCTTGTGCACATCCACCAACTTTCGTTTTCGTTTCAAGGGGCTGGTGACATCGCTTTCCAATCTATATCGCATCACTATTGCAGTGCCATGACACCACCTCTTTCTCTTGCTGTGGTTGTACTGTACAGGCTGGCACAGCTGAGCTTAAAAATGGTCAGAGCATGTCCTCCAAGATAGCTTGGTGTCAATCTCGGATGTCATGCTTAACACCCACGGCTGAGATGCCCAGCAGAAATATAAGGGAAAAGTGTGATGGTGAGTAGTTTCGCATGCAGTGGGGAGAAATAACTAATTCATCTCCCATTATGGCTACCCGCAAGTGGTACTGAACGCTGACACAGCTGTGTGTAACCACTGAGATTGCATTGGCAATGATTGACCTTGGGCGGCTGTAAGCTGCCAAGCAGGCACACCATTTGCGCATTGTGGCATTGTTACGGATGGGATCCACAGCAAAGATTGCCGTGTGCTGCTCGTTCACGATGGATGTTTTTTTGCTGTTGACTGTTCAACACCGTCGCCATTCTTCTGGTATTGCAGCACTGTGGGTGAAATGGAAACGAAAGACTGTTGCATCAGAACATAATGCTAAGGCTATCGTGGCAGCTGCCGAGTCGCACAGTACTGATTCCACAGCTTTTTGCATTGTTCTTTGTAAAATTTCACTGCACACTTGGCTTTGTGTTATTACTGCCGGTTGCAATGCCATTTTTTTACATGTAAAATTGTTTTGCTCATCCTGAAAAAGTTTTTGTGATATTTACCCCATATTATAAAAGCACCCTCCAATTTTGCTTCTGTTTTTCAGGGAAAAAATGTCTTCATTTTGCGAGTCAATACCAGGGGTGTGTGAATATTTAAAATTTCGATTTTTTTAATGAAATATGCTATTTGATCCTGTCTGCATTGAACTATTCAAAGTTGGTAATTAAGGGAAAAAAAATATGCTGTGTCTCGTGACAAATGGCCCATTTCCACATGTAGTACACTTTGCCGCATAGCACCCATATACTGTGGCAAAACACTTGTGTACGGCAGTGGCGCTTGTGTACTGTGGCGAAAACATTCGTGTACTGCGAAGTTAACCCTTGGGCACTGTGGCAAAGTTAATACTCACATACTGCAGCGAAGCTAACACTTGTGTACTGCAGCGAAGCTAACACTCGTATACTGCAGTCGAGTTCAGCTTTCTGTTGCGCACTTCTCTGTCGGAGGACTTTTCTTTAGGACTTTGGAATGACTGTGGGGGTACACTAGTCTTGCAACAAATTTTTTTGCCCATGTTTAGCAGCACATTTCTCCATAATTTGACATAGTATTATTCGAAAAGTATTCAAAAATTGTTAGAAAAATATTCTGTTTGGTTTGCTCTTAACATAAATATTCGAATTCGCTTCACGTTCAAAATTTTGTTATTCACGCAGCTCTAGTAAATACACAATTTGACATTGCACAAGCATTGCACTAGTACACAATGAAACCACTCTCGTTGTCACTGTCGTTGCAGTTGTGGATGATCACCATGCTGTTCTAAAGGTGTATGTGCAGCTGGTGTTCAGAGCCCAAGAGCCCATTTTGCCATAATCTCTATGCGTGAAATCGTAGCTGTATTGAGAGGATGAGGGATGATGACCACCAAGGTCTCAAAATACGCATACAGCCAATGTGCAGCGAGTCAAACTGATACTCTTTGCCATAACCGCTGCAAACAATGCCATGGTTGATGCCATTATGGATGGCAACGATGCAGCTCCACAGACTCTCATAATGGTAAAAAAAAAGAAGAGAAGTGACATTGTCTCTAGGGTCTGGTGGTCCTACGCTGCCAACTTCCTACAAAGGTGGGATCTCTCTCAAACGTACAGTACCTTCATTATGCCAAACACCAGGCCAGGAGCGTCAACTGGTCGAGTGTCGAGATAAGTACATGTGAACGTCCAAGCACCAGATGCATAATCCTCTACCCCTTTAAAAAACCAGTGGCTGTCCATACTGCACTGGGATTTGAACCCAGTATCTGCCGCATTAGAAGCAGATGTGCACCTATTTCGTGACTTCTGTGATGGTGAAATGGCACATAACACAAGGGTTACGCAGCGAAGCACATTACATACGGGAATGACCATTGCACAGGTGTTAGCTTCACTGTGTTTCACTAGCGTGAACTTCACCGCAGTACACGGGCCTTATGCGGCGAAGCATACTACATACAGGAATAGATCACTTGTCATGGGGCATAGCCCATTTTGCCCCTTAACACACTTCGAATGGTTTGAATAGTAAAAGTCAGGTGCGAATTGAATGTAATAGGAAGCACTATTCGAAAACTATTTGAATATTTACACACCCGCAGAAATAACCAAACATTTGCAGCAAAAGACATATGCAACTTTTTACCAGCTATATTCATTAAAAGCAAACAAAAATTATATACTTCTTGCCTGGCCCAGGAACCGTGGTATGTTGAATGACTCATCGAACATGGAAATGTCTTGAAACAAAATGATCTGCTATAGTAATAGTGTGCAGCAAAGTGATGTTAAATGAGCGCTAGTTGTCCATTCAAGAAGCACATAGAAATGTGCAAATTGGGATTAAAACCGGTTGAATAACATACAATGCGTAGTTCACCTCTAAAGTTAATGTGTACACTTGTACACATGGCCGTTGAAGGGGATATCTTTTTGTTTTGTTATTGATAAGTTCGTACATGCAAAAAGTTAATTAAAATGGAGCATAATATATGCTTGTCATAGCGTTTTTGCTAAAATGGCATCAAGTTGTAGAGTCATCTTGTGGCTGTAGTCTATCACTTGAAGCTGTCTTTTTAGCTTTCTGTGTCTGCAGTGCTAGCCAGAATTGGAAGAGGCTAATAATCCCTGTAGTTAAGAAATGTGCCTTGAATTGTTTCAATGTACATTGGTGTTGTCTGATTGGTTATGCAAAATCTCTCCCTCCTTGTCGATGCAGCGGGAAAGCTTGCTGCTGCAGCTGGAGCGCAACAGCCAGGAGACAAATGCGACCAACGACGAACTGGACATGCTGCAGGAATCTGAGGAGCAGAACTATGAGTTGTAAGTGCCTAGTATGTTCAGCATCAAAGATTTGTGTACCAGTTGCATTGGAATCGGCATGCATACTGGGAAACTTGGTATGCAGAAATGTAGCCATACCTCCTGGTATTTTTGTATATTGTATCTGTGTTAGTGTACATGGAAGCCACATAGCACGTGACTATTTACATCACTGTGCACATTTCATGGAAACGTGAGTGAAAATTCTAAATGTATTGAACAGAACGAACATAGCTAGTTAACTGCTAGAACATTGGAATTCTTCGCAGCTTTACGGGGGTGTCCAGTGCATGAAGGGAGAAGCACCTCCATCAGATGTTATGTATGTTGTTGCAACAGTGAGAATGCAGCAGCCAGTGCAGGAAACATTGGAGTCTTTATTGACTGAACTTGTGTTTAGTAAAACAAAATGTTTGCAGTATATCAGTGCTGGTTGCGATTATTAGTCATCCCACATGTGAGGTCATTTGGTGATTTACAGATGTGTCGTGGTACATTCCACCATAATTGCTGCTGTTCTCATAAGGTCTAGAGTATAGAATGTAGACGGTTATTCATGTCATGCGGGTAGTCTGATTCAAGTCATCGATAAGACCTGAGAGGCTTCCAATACGTCAGAGCTCTGCTTGTTGTGAGCTATAAATTGTGCAGCAGTTTTCCGCTGGTGAAACCTAGTAACCATGGAAAGCAAGTGCAGTGGGACTTCGAGTATCGTATTTACAGGCATAATCAATGCACTCGCATAGTAAACGTACCCCCAACTTTAGTAGTCCAATTTCAGATTTCTTTTTTTTTCTCCAACATAAAAATACACCCCCCAACTTTGAACCGCTCTAATCTCGCAAATGGTTGCACTGTGGCTCCACCTCACTCGATCTGCCTGATGTCATAGCAACAGTAGCAGCAGCCGCACAGCAGGTCCTCACCCTAGAGCTTCTTCCTTTATTTTTTGTCATGCTTTCTGCAGTGCTTGGGAACCGTTTGATACTGTGAGTCATAGCTCCCGCGCCCCGGTAGAACTGCCTCATGTTGCTGGGCATAGCCGTGTGCAAGCAGCAGTAACACCATTTACTTGCGCTGCTGTGTTCCTCTATACTATTTCAGATCCCCATGCTGCCGTGTGTGCTACATAGACTGGCACAGCTAAGCCTAAGCGTGATCGGGTCGTGGTCTCCGGGATTGCCCCGTGCAATCTCAGAGACCACGCAGTCTTGTTCTTTCTCTGCCGATGCAATCTCAGACGTCATGCTTAACACGCACGACTGAGAGTCTCAGCATAGGCACAGTATGGTGAAGTGTGATGGTGAACCATTTCCCATGTGGTGGTGGAGAGCACCTGTTCTCTCATTCAGTAGCGTTCACGGCCACCTGCGAACACTACTGAACATTGATGTGGCTGAGCGTCTCCTAGATTGCATTGGTGGTGTAGCGACCTTGGGTGCTGCCGAGCCAAGCCAGAACAGCAATGATTATTGGCCTTTTTTTTTATTGATATTAGGAGATGTTGGCCTACATATTGTGCGTGTTGAGGCGTTGTTGTGGGTAGAACTCATGGTGATATAGAAACCGTAGAAACTCCAATTGTGGCAATGACCGCTGCATGCCACTCATTCACAGCAGACGTCTTTTTGCCATTGAGGAGTTCTTTTGGTGGGAGTTCTTTTGTGCTCTTCCTGGTAGCAAGACAACACGAGTACATGGGTGCCTGGCCCTTGGGTCTCCCTAGGATAAGCTAGGGGTGGCGGTCTACATCACTGGAAAATTTCATCTGAACAGAAGGGTGCCTGCGAAGGGGTTCCTCTTAAATGGATTTTTTTTTGCATTGTGTCTATGGAAAACTGAAGAAAGGCACCTGTGTTGTTCAGTATATCCGAGAACTCATCCTAATGGAGTACATCCTAGAGGGAGTCTACTGTGCCATAAAATGCTGTGTATAGCTCACACTCGCATATATTCTGAGGTGTAATTTGGGTATTGCAAAAGTTGGAAAAAATGTTTTCATCCACATATAGTGCAAGGAAAACAGTAAATGAAAATATTTAAAGCGGAAAGTTGGGCTCGTTGTAACATAGAATATGCAACATTTTCATAGCAAGAAAAAAGATAGAGGGGAGAAGAAGAAAGGGAAAAAATTGCAAGGCAAACAGTTCAAAGTGCTCGTGTACAAAGAACTGCCTTAACCAGAAAACCAACACATGGTCAGATATGTGTAGCACGCAGGTGTTTCTCAAGAAGTTATTTTTCTGTTGATACCAAAGCAATTGCTTGACAGTGCACACGGACTCAGTAACTATGATGCTGAAAAACTTAGAATATTTCATGAAGCCTGCTGTATGGTTACTGGATCTCATGGATGTGTGAATATTGCTTTGATAGTTTTAGGCAAAAAAAAATTGCTCTACACTGCCTCCTTGCTATGCGCATCTCGTGGTTTATTTTTTTTTTGTTATGCCATTTCTTTGTACACATGCACTTTAAACTCCTTGCCTTGCACTTTTAGAAGTTCCAATCCATTTGAACACTAGTGTTCTTACTGAACCGTCCTTTCTCCTCCCTTACTGCACCTTCTCATACTGGAAATGCCAGTTGGGAGCTTTTTTTTCTACCCTCACTGGAATTGTCAGATTCGAAGACACATTTATGCGAGGTAAAATGTGATGCGACTTGTGTCTGCAAGCACGAGCAATTTGAAAATATTGTATTTGCATGAATCTAACGCATCCTCAAATCTAATGTGTACCCAATTTTCGTATGTTAAAAAAGAAACTGTATACCACTGTGTTGCAATTGGAAGTAAGAGACAAGTACTACTTGTCTTTACAGAATAAGAAATTTATCCTTCCAACAGACCCTTATGCGATCCATTTTAATTGCCTTGAGATCACTTACACATAGCTTGCTTCAATTGCGCCACTCATCAGCGCAACAAGCTTGGCCTACAGGGAGTTGCTAAAGAAAGCCTGCAAGCTTCTCTTCAAGTTCTGGTTATTTTCTCGTTTTCCGTACCTAGAAACTTTACGCTGTTGATGTGCTGGATATCGTAATGCTCTCTTTATGTTGTACCGGTACCACATGGGTACTTTTGATCATGATCTGTCTTCCATATCACGATTTGCCTTACATCAGCTAACAGATTCAGATTAGTTTAAACTGTGTAGCAGCGACCACCGTAGACTGTGATCAAGGATTAGGATACGGATTGGCGTTGATCACAGTGAACAGTACCCATGTCACGCTGGCATTACTCATGGGCATGGCCATGTGCGTGTTGGTCGCAGGCCTTGGGGATCATGGTCACAGGCCTTGGGCTATCATGGTCACAGGCCTTGGGCAGAATGCCTTTCTTGTGTAATGAGCTTTATGATGGTGCGCTACCATTTGCGCCCCATTTGGAACAAATACACTCCAAAGTGGTCACGATCGAGCACAAAGCTTACCGCTGTAAAGTCGCAGCAAAATGCCTCTGCCACCATGGGCACCGCCATTTCGTGACGGTGATGACATGGCATATGAGAATGATATGACCCCTCCGGTTAGAGCCTTCACTGTGAGCGTGGTTGTGGTTTTGCACTCGATTCTAACACACAGGCAATTTTTGGGCACATTTTAACGGAAAAAGGTGCGCGTTAGAATTGTGTAAATATGGTAATCATTGGATGGTTTTTAAAGCTTAGGTTTGCAGTAGCTTTTTTCTGTGCAAATATATACATGCAACTTTGGGGAGACCAGCTATGCTGTTTTAATTATTTATCAATTTGAATGGAAAGATTAAGAATTGTTGACATTATCCTGTATCACTGAACTTTCTCCTTATGGTTTCTTTAAGGTTCTTTTTTTAGAAAACAATTATTGTTTGTTGAGCAGTTCATCCTATCGCTATGATTATTGATGCTTTTATGTCTTTTTTGCAGTTTTGGTTGACTTTTGTTTTTTGCAGGTTTGTTGAAACCCTCAACAATCGGCGGCGGCAGATGGCCGAGCAGCTTTCATCTGCCTCCAAGTTTGCAGAGGCAGCAGCCACTATGCCAAATGGAATGCCTTCCAGTGTCACCACAGCCAACCGTGAGTGTGCTGTGCATTTGTTTATCACCAACTGAAGTAGAACAGCTGCGCTAAGCATGCTGAATTTGTTTGTTTGTGCCATCCTGTGCTGAACCAGCCCTGCTGTGCTGAACTCATTTATCAGTGCCGTCACAATGCCCGCATTTAGCTGCTAGGTGCAATCGCCATCACACCGTGTGCCCGAAAACGGTTATGGTTTTGGTTTCATTGGCTCAAACTGAAATGGTTTGCCACTTGAGAAACTAAAATTCCTGAGAAGGATGGTCATGTGGGCGAGTTGGAACTGATTATGCATATTGATGGTTAGCGCGAAACACGAGGACAAAAAAGCGCTGTGGTTTGTGTCCCTTCCTTTTTTTTGTCCTCGTGTTTCGCGGTGACCATCAACATGCATAAAATTCCTGAACCCACATTAGGAACAGTGAACTGATACAAGCCACCTCCTTTCATATTTTTAATTTGTATTTGTTGCAGAAGCCTGTGGTGAGTGTTGCAAACACAGTTATTGGTTAGCTGATGCAATTTTCAGTTCAAGTGGCATTGATGCACGTATAATAATGGTACAGTGGCAGGAGAGGCAGGCCGGAGACCTTCTGTTGGTGCCAAAGTGGGACCAGCACCTCCACGAAGCGTGTCAGTGCCTAGTTCACTTGGGCATGAAGCACAGAAGGCAACAGTAGGAGCCACATTGCATCCATTGCAAGCCCAGCAGCAACAGCAGCAGCCAAGGCCGCTGCAAATACAGTCACCCAGGAAGCCAGCTGTTTCACCTACAATTGAACAAGGGTACCGTGTCCAAAAAGCATCACCAACCACATCAAATAATGAAGCTGTGGCTCCACCTAAAGCATCACCGGGAAATGCACCATCACCAACGGCGTCAGTGGTAAGTGTAGATTGAATGTACTGAATTGAATCTGCTGTTCCATGTCTAAACAACTTATGGCTGAGCTGATCGATCACACACACACAAAAAAAGGATTATTTTAGTGAGGATGAGTTGTGGACATGCTTAGAGGAAAAGGAATGGGAAACATGCTTTCAAGGGATATTAGTGACATTTGATTTACCAATTGCAGCTCTTTGGGGAAAGCTAAGAGGCATCGCTGACTGTCCCACCATTTGACAGTCCTATGTGGCCTTCAAAATCTGTGACATCATTCTAATGGAACAATAACAGATGTGCTATACAAGGTGCTTTTTACTGCATAAGAAATACAGTGTTTACAACTGGAAATGTGAGGTATCTGAGTTGCAGCTTGGTTGGTTACTGCTTTTGTTGCTGTTTACTGCAAATGAATTTAAATTCAAACACTTTTACATGGCTACTGGGAACAAGTTAATGGGTATGTCAGGCTGAAAATTTTCACACAAGTGCTGTAATGCATGGACAGAGGTCTTTCATAATTATGCTGTTGTTACTTTGAATGACGCAAGAGGTGAAGCCATGTACAGATGTATAAAAAAAATGCTGAGGTGCTTGGCCATGAAGCAGCAGCCCAAGCAAGCCTCGCTAAAACATTCTCCTCGTCATCTTTACTCTATTTGCCTCTTGGCTGTCAGTGGTATACGGGTGCGTAGCACTGTGATAAGTGGGAGAGCACGAATACTTTTTAAAAAAATGTAGCTGATCCCTCTGTCAAAGGAATTGGTATAACACGAAAGTGAAATATCATTTCACATATGCAGTTGAATGTTTATTGTTACACCTATGTGAACTTGCCCGTTGCTATCGGTGTTTCGCTAGTACAGCACTGTTTGACGTGGATGAACCAATGTTCACACATCGCCTCCATTGGTAACTCGCCTCCTTTGTGGTAACTGAAGTAGTTTACGTAATAACTGCAGACAGTCTATAGTAAATGCCGCATGACAAAGGTATCAGTCATACTTACTTGCGCCGCATTGACCCATCAGTGTCGTTGCCGCACTCTGGCGCCTAATGCAGCAGTTTTCTTGTTCCCATCACACTCGAAGAACGGTCAACAGCGAAATGCTACCCACAAAGAAAGGTTACTGATGCCCTACCACTGCGCTGTTGGTGCATATAAGCTCGAAGCTGTACGAACGCGACTGTGCGTGTGGCTCTGCACACGTTCGGACTTTGGAACATGCCTGGAATGGTACCGCCATCCACGGAAGACGAAGTAAAGCTGCAGTGATTCACCTTGCCTGTCCTGGATGGTGGCACCATTCCAGGCAATGTGCGTCTGGATGCGCGCATGCTGAGCTGGACGAGACAAGAGGGCGCGTTCGTACAGCATCGTGCAGTGTTAGCGCAGTGGTAGCGTACTGGGTACCTTTCATCATGGCACCGGTAGCTGTGAGTTCAATTCCCAGGGCATCAACAGAAGTTCTGAGTGTTTTTCTTCATTGTTCTTACATGCTTACTTTACTACATCATGTCCGTTACAGTAGTGACGTATGGGGTCGTGGTGCACCCCGGCATAAAACACTTCTGTGTTAAAATAAATTTTCTCAGCAAGTGCCTCTTTTTGAGCACTGGGTCTCTGACTCGGATGTGTCAGGGACCCCTTTTGGATTTCTGGAAGCTTGCAGTTACAGTAAGAGGGATGGGGATAGCTCAGAAGGACAGAAAGCTGAGTGAGTTGGTGAGGTCCATAATGAAAAGAACAGGCGTGTAAAACACGGACACAAGGGGAGAGAAGTGGACAAAAACACGGCGTTCGTGTTGTCCACTTCTCTCCCCTTGTGTCCGTGTTTTGCACGCCTGCTCTTTTCACGATGGGGAGAGGGTGCAGGGGCTATAAATTAATGCAACATGGTGTGGGGAAGGGGTAGTGACCAAGACCAACCGAGGTTACGTAGTGTGGATTGCTGCTGCTTTTTTGGAGAAGATTAAGTTTTTAACTTCAAAGCAAATTTGAACAATGAAAATCAAGTGCAGTTTGAATATTATTTGCATAATAATACTACTTTTGCTCTTGCAACGATTTTCATCAACCAGAGGTGAAAGAGCAAGTTTATTCAACAGGGAGTAATGCACAGAAAAATTACACATTGTGCAGCAGTTTTGCTTGCCAGTACCGCACCTGCAGTTATTCAGTGTTGTAATAAGCAACAGTAGCTGCTCTGTATGTTCAGAGCAGCGACAACCATGTCCATGTCCTAACTCCTCCAGCCACTGAAAACAGCCGCTCGCTAGACACACTAGTGACAAATGTGTTTTGGCCTGTTAGCACTATTGTACTGCTGCAAAGTTGGCTCCTCTGCAGTACATTAGTGTCATGCAGGACAGTTATTTTGCTGCAGTGCAGTATTGCCATGCAGTGAAGTGCACTAAATATAGGAAGGTGCCACAAGCAGGCATGGGACATAGTTCATTTTATCCCTTAATTATGCATGTGCACAAGTGCCGCATTTATGGGCACCGATATGATTGCTGACATCTAAGCACTTTACTGGCTTGCTCTTGGGAAACAGTGGATAGAAAAGTATGTGATTTTTTTGTGTTTGAATATTTTGAATAGCAGATACATACTTTTCAAATTGAATTGAATACTAAACTATACAAAATTTTAACTGAATATTTGAAGTTTAAGATATTTGCACCCCTCTGGAAGTTGGTCAAGGCTAAACTTAGTAAACTGACCTCAAAAGAAAAAAAATGCTTTTTTCTTGGGGTTATTGATTTTATGGGCCCCCCATTTGAGAACCACTGCATGGGAGTATACAGGTAAATGTATACAGGTAAGCCTGTAGGCCTTGAAAAATACTTTGTATAATAATGTGTAAGTACCAATTAGAAGCAAAATTCTAATTACCGAGGCATGTGTTAGGTGGGTGCTTGGTGTGTCATGTCACATAATTATCACACACGTCTGCCATTGCCTGTGTTGATAACGCCACAAGGAGCAAATAAAATTTGCAAACTTCTGAGGGAATGTGTTGTCAGCTTGAATGAACCATTGCGCTAAATTTTTGATGCGCAGGTGAGGTTGTGTGATGCGAGCTTGCGAGAAGACGAAACAGCACTGAACAATAGGACGAAGGAAGAGCACAGCCATGGTCATTATGAACGATGTCTGTTTGCTTCATGTCATCATCATGAAACAACCAGCCTAAATGCGTACCGTTCTGATGTTAGCTGTTGGTTTCATAACACTTGTGGGAAGTCCAGAATCAATTTCAGAGGTGGTACTGGTGGAGGTGTTGGCTCAAATGGATTTGTAGGTCGCTCGAGTCCATGTTGGGCACCCGGCCGCTGGACCTCTAAGCGCAAATAAAAAAAATTACAGCATATCCACGGAGTGAATGATGATGAGTGGGCGAAGCTCGGGAGGTTCATCGTAGATCGTGCCGAGTTCCGGATTAATTTAGTTAACGCGCACGCTACGAATCCTTATGGTTCAACTACGCACAAGTGAAATCTCCCACCGGCAGTTCATTGCAAGACAAGATCCAGTGCATATATATATATATAGGGTTGCCAGTGAACGCTTCTCCAACGCGAGCAGTCGGTATTTCTCAATCAAGAAACTCGCTAGGAGACGCTGCCTGCGCAAACGTTGTCTCTCGCTGGTGAGGGCGCGTTCTCCTTCTTTGCGACCTGGTACAGCGTTCCTCTAAGAAAGAGCGTTTCCACAGCCAACGCGCGCCTTTCGCTCTCTCTCTCTCTCTCACAAGACAGCAGAGGCACGCGCCGGCAGAGAGAGAGAGAGAGGCACGCGCCGGGAGGCACGCGCCGAGGCGAACACCGAGGGCGAGCGCGTGCCGGGAGGCACACGGGTTACGCCTGACGCCTGACGCCTGACGCGTGACAAGGTTAGACTAAGAGGAGCTTCGCCCCTAAAATTTGGTGACATTATTTTAGTGCTGGTGAGGAACCCACCTGCAGATCCACACAGTTGCTCCAATCCCCTCTTATCCAGTCTAGCCTGTCATAGCATCAGGTCACATGTTTGACCATGTCAAAATCAGAAGGTGCACCATAACATCTTCCAGGTGTATTGAATGAGCGCACAAGGTTTTCTTTCCATGCTGTAGCTTTCTTAGCTGCAGATAATTAACTTTTCTGAAATTCACTATTTAATATTGTTAAACGCTCACTTTTCTTCAAATATATAATGGATAGCAACCATTTTAGCTGTAATGAGGGAGAAAGATTGACTCAAGTGAGAACTGCTATGGGTGAATCTGTTAAAAGTGAAGGTGCAGTTGTTCAAAGGCATGGTTGGCAGTTGTTCAGTAAGAATGACTAAGTTTAACCATTCTATACAATACATGCACACCCAAACAAATTTAATCAGTTAGAGCAAAGCAATTTGTTATTTAAACTGTCACATAGTATTATTTGCATCTCTTCATAACAATGTATACGACTGTAGAACATACCACACTTCTGTTCAAAAATGATTGCAACCCTGTACTCTGGCCTTCATAGGCTTACTTGTTTGATTTAATATACACTCTTTGAAATAGCCATCTAGGCCCATTGAGTATGTATGACTCATTATGTGCACCTTCTTTGGCATTCTTTTGGTATAGATATGTGTGTTGCTGCAACACAAAGGATGTAGAACTGCTATGTATATTTACATATACAGTCGAGCCCGTTTATAATGAACCTGAGCGTGACGCGGCATCCGTTCGTTGTATCCCGAAGTTCGTAATAAATGAAAAAAACATCTTTTAAAAAGTTAAAAGTGAAAACCCAAAATTTATTTTTTCGCAAAAAAGTCCGTGATGCATGTCTGCTTCGAGAGTTCTGCTGCGATAAGGGTGGTCTCCAGTTTATTTAAAGCGGCAGCATGCTCCTCGCCGAGGCCCTTGGCATAGACAAGTTGCCTGAGGCTATCTATGTAGCCAATTGCTACAGGCACGCTTGTGGGCGCTGGCTCCAACGTTTCATCATCGTCGTCATCTGATTCCTCCGAGTCGCTCTTGCCGCGCACTTCATTGACAGTGCCCTCATTCGTGCACGGTTCCGCGGTGTCGGCATCATCATCGGCCGTAACGAAATCATCCCAGCACTCCCATGTCGAAGTCGACAACACGCTGCCATAAATCACCGCCGGAGTGGTCCTCTTCGGAAGCTTCAGGGTCGGCATCGGGTCCGACGTCGGCAAAGCCGGCCTTGCGGAAACAGTTTTGCACACATGTAGCCATTACCTCCGCCCACGAAGCCTTTACCATCTCCAGAGCTGAGTACAGCGACACCCGAAGCGGCAGTTTGGCTGCCGGCCGGTCAACAGCTATGAACATGCGCTCTACAACGCGGCGCCTATAATAAGCCTTAAACGCGCGGATTATGCTCAAGTCAAGCAGTTGCACTTTCAACATTGTGTTGGGCGGCAGGAAAAGCAGGGTCACTGCCGTCAGAGAGGCTTGTACGTGGTGTGCGGAGCAATTGTCGACCACAAGCAGCACACACCTGCCTTGCTTGTGCATGTCGCGGTCTAACTCGCTCAGCCACTCTGCGAATAAATCGCACGTCATCCACGCTTTAGCACTATGCCTGTAACGCACAGGCACATAGCCCCGAAAGCAATGCGGCTTCTTCGACTTGCCGATTACAAAGGGCACACGCCGGTCGCTGCCATCCATGTTAGTGCACAAAAGCGCTGTGACGCGCACTTTACTGTGCTTGCCGCCAGCACGTGTGTCGCCTTTCATGGCGTGCATTTTTCCCGGCAGCATCTGGTAGAATAACACAGTTTCGTCTGCGTTATAAACGTCTCGCTCTGCATAGCTTAAAATAGTGTCTCGATTTGCTTCAAGCCACGAGGCAACGTCTTGGTCGCTGGCTGAGGCCGCCTCACCGACAATCGATTTAAAAACAGTGCCATGACACACCTTGAACCGATGTAGCCAGCCATTTCCTGGGCAGAAGTCGGGAAAATCGAACAGAAATGCGAAGTCTTTCGCTTTGGCCAGCATCATAGGACCACTTATCGGAATGTTCCGAGCCTGCGCGTCGACGAACCATTTCAGAAGCGCTTCCTCCACGTCCGCGTAGGTGGCCCTCCGCGGGCGCTTTCTGTCCATCGAGTTGGCATCGGCACTGATTATCTTGTCCTCGTTCTTTAGAATCGTCGATATCGTTGACTTGGACACGCCGTGCTTCTTAACCAACTCGCAGTTTTTAGCGCCTTGAGCTAGCTCGTTTAGAATGACTCGTTTGGTAGAAATGTCCAGCGCTTTTCGCTTCGTGCCATCTGTTTGCGCGGAAGGCTTCCCGTCCGCCATCCTGACACACACGCACACCAACAACGAGCAAGACGCGCACGTGCGACACACAAGCAAGTACACGTAGAATGGCTCTGAGCCATTCCACGCGCCCTGTCTGAGCTCGTTTCTACCCAGAAAAAGAAACTTCGGAATTCGAGCCAGCGTGGAGACAGGCGGAGGAGTTGGAGGAGTTGCGATAAAGGGGGGAGGAGAACGGCCTTGGGATAGAGTCACTGTACTTGGAGAGTGGCCTACGCGCGCAGCGGTCAGAGAATCTCATTGGGGCCGCCGGTTGTTCGCGGAAGGGTGAAAACGGCTGTCACACGGGACGGATCGTGAAAAGTCGAACTTGCGCGGCCCCACCGACTTCGATAATTCGCACTTCGTTCCGCGTAAGCCATTTTTACCCATCTGCACGTGTGCAGGGCATGCTGAACGGAGTGCAAAATGGGCGAGAACTCGGAACGAATCGCGAAATATTGAAGTCAGTGAGCACCCCACACCCACTGGCGATGCGGGGTGCTCGGAGCAGCAGGGGGACAAAGGACGGAGGGGTGCGTAACAAAAAACTGTCGGGGAGAACGACAATGAGAAGCCTGCGGAGGCAGGGTCGGCGTTTGGCTTGCCGATGGCTTATAGGTGGTCGAAAGGGGTGTCTCCGCAGTCGCCGGATCACGGACTCTGTTCGCTGTAACCAATCGGCAGGGTTCAAAGGCGTTCGTTGTAAGTGTGATTTTGTGCCATTGAAATAATGTATATTTTTCACGGTCACGCGGGTATCGTTTGTTTTAAGACGAAGTTCGTTTTAAGTGGGGCCGTTATATGTGGGCTCGACTGTACATTTTTCATAGCACTTCACTATACACCCGCCTCTCACCATGTCATCACCTCATTGTTTTTTTCTGCTGGCAGGTTTAAATGCTTTGACAAGTACTTACAGATGTGATTGGCATTAGCATTCATGCTCATATGTTCTGGCCAAACATATGAGCATGAATGTTTGGCTAGAAAGAACCAAAGCAGCTGTTATTACTGCTAAGGATAAGTAAAAAGTATGAATTAACAGAATTGCTCGAATGAATCACTTTAAAATTAAGCAGCTTTTAAATACACTGAAAACATAGCAGGTTAACCAAAAAATGTGAAGTTTGTTTAAATTATCGGAGTTTGAATTATTGACAGTCTACTGTATGTTGCCTCACTTCTCTTAACAGTGCTATTATGAAGTTAAAAAGAAATGTGTCAATTGCATTTAGATGTATACCACTTACTGAACTGCTTCACTTACACGTCGCCTTGTATAGACTTTGAATAGCATTCCTATTGGACCTGCATAACATCTTTTTATCTCCTAGTGGCCTGGAGAAGAGCAAGCTGGAGAAGGTGGCATATTATTCAGTTGATGGAAAAAGAATGTGCATCAGCTTGACATCTTTTTTTTCTCACTCCGTTGATGAACCCAAAACTGAGCCATTTCACTGAACCAGAATAAAGACTGGAACAAAGAAACTTTCAGTTTGACACTTTGGTTTCAAGAACAATTTGTTTACCGCACTTGCCTCCCCATAGCTTGAGTCTGTCGAGATGGAACAAAATGCAGCTCTTATCTCACACGTTGCCTCCTTATCTATGCTTTTCTCAGTCTGTATCGTACACCTGCCATGTCTGTTCTCGACTCGGTTTCGCTTTACTGGTTATCATTTCTGGCTCGGTCCACACCGTTGTACACAGAGATGAGTGTACTCAAGAGCACTAGGGAGCCATGCCATGCGATGTATCCTGAGTGCACTATCAGGTGATGTCAGCGCATAGGCTTGGAGTTACAATTTATTTTCTTCATTGTTGTAGGGCACGCCGACAAAGCAAGCTGCTGGCCTCATGTCAAAACTTTTCAATAAGAAACCAGAGAGGGAGGAGTATATGGGTAAGTCTCTAGAAGCCCCATGCCATTTGTTTGCCGCTAGCAAGTGTCTTGACCAAAATATTTTTCATCTTCTAGAGACGCTATGTTCAAGCTGCCACTTGAATATGCTTTGCGAAGTTCCCCAAAGTAGAAAAAAAAATGTGCTATTATGCCTTCATATTACAAAATGCATGAACAGCTCTTTTTTTTTCATTACTGATGGCGGTGTAAAGGCAAATAGGCAAGCCCAATAAACAAACAAGCAAGCAAACAAAAGAGCTCATTGCAAGTCTAGATTGTAGTGGTATTGTGATTAAGCCAAATGTTAACAGTAACGATCTAGTACTTATTGAGCAGATGACTTTTTATGTTGAAGTGAAAAGGATATCATAAACTGTGTTAGTATCTAATCCAGACATGGTTCAGCAAATGTGTTGCAAGTTTTAGGTGATTGTTTTCAGCGTGTGAGCTTCCTTGATTATAAGTGTACAGTCACCCAGAAACACAACCCAAGGACAGTAGCAGTATCGCACTTTTTTTTTGCTGAAGGAGTGTAGCTTATGAGCAGAACTATTTTTTTAGTGATGCTATTATGTCTGCAAAGTGTAAGAAGTCTGTGCAGAATGTAATATCGCAGTGTTTCTTTCTTTGTATGTATTTTGTGAATTTCAGTACTGTATAAGCAGGTGGTAGGGGCCAATCGCTGAACATTGAACCAAAGGAATTTGGATGAGATATGCATAGAAAGTGTAACTGAAACCACTGAGTGGACAGTAGTGTTGCACGTAGTAGGCACCTAGCATGTAGTAGGTGATGCAGTCATATGCGTATAATGTACTAAGGGCAACACCACTTTCAAACAAAACTTTCTTCAGCTCATATAAACAGAATAAAAACCGTGAGATGTTTTAGTGTTAGCAAAAAATAATCAACTGTTTCCGACCATGTCAAGTTTATAGGAGGTAGTGTGTCAGGTAAACATATCTGTTCACTGTGTTGCATTGCGGACTGCCCTTCTCATGACATTCTGGGACTACAACATTATATATTTATTATTATCTATATAAGTGATCAAGATAAATTTATTGTCATTTTAAAACATTTCGTACTGGCACTCTAACCTTGCGAATGTTCTAGACAGCATGTGATGTTTTTTAACCAAACCTCAATGAACTCATTGTAAACATTCCTTTTGTGAATTTTTATGCAGTTTTATGCAGTTTCCGTGCATTAAGATTATGATTATAGCAACACCAGTGTCATTTGGTTGTTTCTTTTTCTAGTGCTCAAAATAATGATTGTAGTAGAACAGGCAGAATATGTACTCCGTTTACCTGCAGGTCGCACTGCTTCATTGGCACTCGGCTGTGTCAAGGCTTTGTGCCTGTAAAAGTTCCAAAGCTGCATTATAGCTCAGCACCTGCAAAACGGGACATGCTTTAATGTAAAAATTTTGTAGGGACTTGGGCCTGTTGAGGCGTCCTTATCAGAGATTAGTAGCACAAAGGAAGATGAATATGGTGACTAGTGCAAGAGGGCAAAAAAGAAAATGCTTGACAGCAGTACCTGTGGTGTGGCTCACAGACTGCGGACAAAAAATGAATGAACAGTGATACGGTGCCCCAAATTTCATTTCTGTGACAATGCTAGAAAACTCAAAATAATTAAACCTGCCTGAACAATTGTGTGTCTGAAGGGTCAGTCGCAGACTATATTTGCATTGAACCTCTCAGCCAGTTTAAACAGAAATTATTCAGGTATTTCACCTCTGCATGCCAAACACATGTAACTTATTATCCTTACAGTCACAAGAATGGATTCCATTAATGTTGCGCCTATGTCTATTTCACAGTGGTGCAAGCTGATGTACATGCACCACCACCAATGAGTTCTTCATCTGTGGCGGTCCACAATGTTGATGACTTCGTGCCAGACGGCGATGCAAGTTTCAACACATTTTTAGAAGAGCGTGATGCTGATGGTGGTGCTGCTGCACCATCTGCCCTCGACGAGGAAAGTGCCAGGTCAGCACCTTGCACATCTGATTGGTTCAACAAACTGCATTCGCTTATAAGCTGAGTCATGGTGAAGATAGTTTGCAAAACTTCCATGTTCTGTGATAGCAGTACATAATCAAGAACCTTGCAGAACTAAAGTTAACCTTATGTTTTGCCACTACCCTGCCTAACATAAAATGTCTAGCATAGCTTGTCTAACGTAACATAACTAACATAGAAATGGCAGAGAAGATTCAGTACATGGCAATCCTTACTAAGTTTTTGGTGGATCTTACAAAGTGGTTGTGACTGTTTTCCAGTTTAGCTGCGAGCTTTCTAAAAGTGTTGTGACATGCGTGGAAAATGGAGCCAAAATCTTTTATTGTCCTACTGGCATCTCTGCGCATGCTTTAATCTCAATTGTAATTTTATTTGTATCCATTTAATGACTTTGTCATTGACTTTTAGCTAGTCTGGTATGCTGAAATGCAGAATCATTACAACCCATACGGGCTCTGTTGGTACTGCTAATGAATAAAAATAGAAATCGGTACTGAAATGTTATCTGCATTGCGGCCGCAACTGCCACAAGCATTCCAAGCCATCCAAACAGCAAGTTTACCTTTCTTGCTTCTTTTTTCAGCGAGGAGGAGGACTCTGGCGGCAACCCGCTGGTCACCGGGTTCCAGGACGATGTAGACCCTGAGGACTTTCGTCCAGGTCGAGGAGCTGGTGACTTGCCAGATTCTGTGGTTCCTGTGGGCAGCAGGGACTCTCAGGATGATGAGGATGCATTGTGTGGGGGTGGCAGCAGCGCACGAGGTGAGCTGCTTTTTGGTGATGTGCAAGAATCTGTGAAATTTGGACTGCTTGTTGAAAAACAGAAGACTTTAGCAGAAAACTGACGATAGGAGAAAAGTATGGTGGAGTGAAAGGTGATGTCAAAGAGCCCTTGAATGAGTATGTCCTCAAAGGCAAGTCAGCAATTTCTCTTGTCGTCACTGTTTTCCCCACAGGCAGTATTTCTCATTCTCATTGCGTGCTTCTGTAGAAAATTTGTGGACACTGTGTAAATGTTGAAAGGCTGGTATCATTTGGCACAGGGGTAGAGGGCAACTGAATTGTGAAGAAGTCTTGGTTCTGCGGTGCATAATGCTACAAAGAAGGCATCATAGGATGTGCATGATTACGGTAGTAGTGCCTTCAAGATTTTTACCTGCTCTTCTACATATAGGCTAGTAGGTGTGGTCCAGTCGTTGTACGTTCTTTTCGCGCATTCATGAACGTATTGGTGTAAATGGGCTGCTTCATCAATAACTACAGCACAGCACTTCAAGGTGTAGATAAAATTGGTAGGTAAGATTTGGTATATAAAACAGCAATGCTATATATTAAGGTTTGGTGTCGCAGGGCAATCTCAAGTGTGTGGTGATGTAGCATCCATTGCGTGCCAGCAAATTAAATTTGTGTTTAATATTTTTTCTTTGCTTATTCACTTTAGCAGATACAGGCCTTGTGCTTTACTTAGGTTTCGTTCTCAATTTTTTTTATTGTTGGTCTTTCTTCGAATTCTCGATTATAACTTACTAATAAAGTGCCACAACGCTGTTTGGGAAGTTATAGTGTACTGAAAGAAGTCAGGGCCAATTCCTTTGTCAGCTTCTTACTAGTGAAACTTTTTGACAACCTAGGTGTTACCTAACTATCACATAAGCCATTTGCTCCAATAAGGGAGCAATAAGGGGTTGAATGGCTTTAGCCAGTGCCAGACAAAAGAAAGGCAGAGAGCTCTGCTGCCTACACAACTGGCTATCTTCTCCACGTAATCTCACAACACTTTGAGTATCTTATTTCAAGGAATTCTTGTGTTAAAAAATATGCTACCAAATTTCCTACAGGGTGCTTTGGATATGCTTCTGGCAAATAAAGTGATAAACGGTGCTTCTATGGCTATATGACTGGAAAAACACTTGTGCAATCATACTTCCATATTAATGGGCACTTGCATGTTCACTGCGTGCTTGTTGTACATGTTCGGTGTACAACGTGAGGAGTAGGAAAAAAACACGGTACGGAGGCTTAAATGGGCTCCATTCCTTTCAACACGAAGAGCCGTAAGTTGCATGATTGTTTATAAACTTGCAGCTTCACAAAATGTACTGTCATGGAAAAATGAAATGCAGACGTGGAATTTAAAAGTAGAATAGATTTTGCAAGTGATAACCTGAGAGCTCTATTTTGGACCGCTAATCCCATAGTTGCCAAAGATGGTTAAGGCTTGAAATTGAAGGGTCTGAGACACCAAGCTTTGAGCCACAAAGTGCCCGTTGTAGGCTTTCCTTGTATGCAAGGACAACCAACACAAAATGCTGGGCGCAGCAAACATTTTAAAGTATATTTTCACTCCTCTCCAACCTGAATCTTGTTCTTGCGATTCGGGACCCATCACTAGTTAGTGCCAATGACATCACTCTGTTGGAAGTGCAGTGAAAGTTTTTATGACATCATACAACATAGAGTGATGCACGATGTGCAGTGACCCACAGCACTGCCATCGCGCCGGGAAAGCCTAGATGGCATTCTTTTGTATTTCCCCTCTAGGCATCTGGTGAACAAAAGAAGGCAGGGAAGTGCCAGGGAGAAAACAAAAGATATGCAAGAACAGGCTTCCCAAGTGCTGGGGAACCTGCACAGGTGGAGAATATGTGCAATAGCTGGTGATGTAGCAGTGTATGCATTCCAGCTAGTTCACATAAATAACACAATATTAAGTTGTTTACTGAGAATATATGAATATTCCACTATGTGTTGTGCTTCCTATAGCAGTACGAAACATTTGAAACAAAGAACACACAAGCCCCAAATGTGGTGTCTCAATCCCTTTCTGTATGAGAACTGGAGTCATGACGACAATGCATAAACTGGCAGAAACAAGCATGAAATACTAACTTGGTTTAGTTTAACTTGTTCGTATTTCAGTTGTTCATCCTTGTAAATATATGCTGAAGTGGACCTTGTTTCATAATGTAAGCTTAGCATGGGGTATGATGCAGACAGGAAAGAAAGAAAAGATTAAAATAACTATCAAGTGCGTTGGAGCAGGTGCAGCCACTTGCTTAAAACTCAAGGACACCCTGACCTCTGACCTTGGGCTTAAGCTCGCAGCTGTCACTGTTTCAGCATAGTACATTAATAGTTTCTCTAAAGCACTGTGTCCAGTGATGGCTTATGAAAGTAATGTATGGTAGACTCCCTTTCAGATGAACTTAAAGGTATATGAAAACATTTTTGCCCTATCAAAAGTTCAGGTTATCAGAAGTGCCCCCAAGGAAGACATGATAGCATGCCAAGTTTAAGAATACTTTAAGATTACTTCTGGATATACCTGTGTTGCATGCCAATCCAAGGGCCATTATTTTGACAAGATCACCCTAGAGGGAGTGGCTTATAATAGTCTGCAAGCTTGTCTTCAAGGTCGGGATGTTTTTCCATATTCGACCAAGAGAAGCCTTTACTGGTCAACATGTGGTTGAAGATCTCCTCCTCTTGTACCTGCTACTCTCGGTCACATGCCTCAAGGAGATGGTGTGCATAAAAGATGAGATGCAGCTATCTTCTGCCTTTTCTTTATAGTAGCACAGGTACTTTTTGTCTCCATGGTTCATTTTATTTTACCACCTCTCATTTTTGCCAGCATCTAGACCGATTTTTTTTTCTTTTTTTGAGGTGGACCTTTGTCCCAGGTCTATCTTTCTCCGTTGGGAAGTGAGGGTGGCCTTGCTTTATCTGCTAGCCGTTCTTCTTCTCTTGGGGGAGAGGGGTTTGTTGGCGGTGGTTCTTTCTTCTGGATGTCTCTCTCACTCGGGAGTTGTGGTAAGTTGCTTCGATGCACGTCCACATTGTGCAGCGATTCTGCACTGGTGCTCCGCAGAGTGAAACTACATGCTCTCCTCTTCACAACTGTACTTTTTATCCACTTTTTATCTGCTTTTTATCCACTTTTTCTTTGTCTTGAGACCCGAAAAAGCTGATTTTTTAGAAAGGTTGCTGTGAAATGAACAGCCCTTCCGATTGCCTCTTGTTCACAATATGAAGAATAACATAAAGTTTCTTAATCGTTTAGTTTTCTTTTTTCCCTTGAATGCACACCTATACAGCTTTGTTGCGAGTGGTCACTTACTCAGCTATGATGCTACGGATGCATACTTGGATTGGTCTGCTGCAAGTGAGTTGAGCTCTGCTCCCTTCAATGCAGACTGCTGCGCAAGTACGAATGGAATGAAGTTCAATAGATGTTATCCCTTCAGGCAGGGATATACTGACCAGATTTGAAGTCAGCTGAAGAAACTACTTCTCAGAGGTGTGCATGGCAAGATGATATAATTGCAACAAAGGTGAAATTAGCCCAGTGTGCACCTAATTTTTGTTTGTTTATTGATACCGTCGACCCCTAAAGGGACCTTTACATTGATGGAAACGAAAATAATTTGATACATTTTTTTTTAAATATACATTTTGTTTCATGTCAAACAAAAAATGACAAGGCACTGTTATAAAAGTGACATGCTATGGAAAAATCCAGGTACATCTGTATATCTGCATCGCAAACAGAAGTGAACAATGAGCAAGACAAAAAAAAGCAAGGCAATACAGATTGCAGATGAAGGAAAAATACGCTGCACATTAGAAGCTAAAAATAAATGCTAAGGTGCATTTGTATCGCAGTGTATAAAGCAGTAGTAAAAGCACTGATGGAGGAAGATGTGATGACTGAACTTCGTAATTCATTCCATTCTTTAATCACTCTGGGAAAAAAGGTGTATTTGAATGTGTCATTTGATGTAACTGGCGGGCATATGTGCAAACCATGTCTGTGTTTAGAGCCCTCTCCGGCAAGGTCACATAGATTTTGCAAATTATTTTTAGACTGGTTGCGAATAATGAAAAATAAAAATTGTATTCATTCATACTTCTTTCTTAAATTTAAAGTGGGATTGTTTGCATGATTACATTGTCCAGGAGCAGAATGCACAGGCTGACACGCATTTAACATGAATCTGGAAGCAATTTGTTGAACTCTGACTAATCTGTAATGGTCAGTAGTGGTGTGTAGGTCACATACCATCTGAGGATATTCATTTATCGGTCACACTAGCATTTTATATGCCAGACATTTAACTGCTGGTGTTGCGTTGTATAGTCGTTGTCTCAGGCCCCAAAGAATTTTGTTTCTTGCTGTACGTGCTACATGAATGTGTGTATTTGGTGTAAATGTTGCTTGAATGTGTGAAATGAATGTGTGAAATTTGGAGTAAATGTTACATGAATGTGTGAAATGAATGTGTGAAATTTTGAGTAAATGTTAACACTAAATATTTATATTGTTACTCTGTTTCGTTCATGTGGACCTATGCAATAATTATATCTTAAGGGACACCTTCGTCCCTGTTATGGTCATACAAACAGATATTATCTGGTTCGGTGGTAGTTGCCATCCACTGCACCACAGTAGAATTTTTTTCAAGTTGTTCAGGTCTGAGTGGTCACATAAGGGTGCGATGTTATTATAATATAGCACCGCTGTCTGCAAATAATATTGGAGGTACGATTATATCTGAAGGCAAATCATTAATAAAAATAAGGAATAAAAGGAAAAGAGTGCCAGAAACACTCCCTTGAGGCACGCCAGATAACATTTTTGATGTGGATTTAATTCTGTTTATTTCTGTGTACTGCTTTTGAAAATGGAGGTAAGGTGTGAAACACTGAGTAGTACTTGAATTTCTTTGGCATAGTCTAGGAAAATTAAGTCGCTCTCTGTACGGTTGTTTTTGACTCTGGTAGAAAGTGGACTGTCAGAACAAGCTGCATACTGTAAATAACCCCTTATGAAAACCATGTTGTTTTGGTGATAATAAATTGTAGGCGTCTTCGATAACTTGAAAGATGTTTACACATTACATATACACTTGAGCAGCTTGAATCAGGTGCCCACAAGAGTTATGGGCCTGTAGTTACCTACTTCTGATGTCTTTCTGCTTTTGAGTTCTGGAATAAGTTTAGCCTGTTTCCAGGCAGTAGGAAATGTTCCGTGGGTAACAGAAGACTAAGAGGTTACAGTAGAATATTTAGCAACCTACTGGGTGCACCTATAGAAAAATTCGTCGAGGATGCTATGCAGACCTGCGAATTTCTTAGTGTTAATTTGCAGCAGAAGGTGTAGAAACTCCCTCCTCTTTGATTAGAAGGTCAGGTACTGAAGCATGACTGGAAGTGTCTTAAAAAGATGAAAGGGCATCATCATCATCCATGAAAAGTTAAAAAAAGGGAATTGAAATTTTCTGTACCTTCTTGGGTATTTCTTTCATCGACAGCTTTATGCTCTTTCTCTGAATGATTATGTCTCCAGAATTTGCTAGGTGCCTTGTCAACAAAATTTTTCAATGTTACACTAAAAAAATATTTTACAAGCTTTTGCTTGTGAAATATGTTTATACCAGTGCATCTGATTTTTTTTGTTCTTATAAATTTTTCTCATATTTATTCTCATTTTTTATGAATAAGCAGTGTATCTGTGCCTATGGAAAATATCTTTTGTGACCTTATGGTCACTCTGAATCACTATGGTACAGTTGTTTTTCTAAGTATATCTGCAGAAAAGATGGAGTTTATGGCATTCTCTTTGGCAAAAAGAAGAAAAAGAAAGACCCGATATGGGCTAAGTGACAAGTTAGTTGATTCCTTTGCTACTTAGTTCTCGCAATTTTTCAGTGCTTACAGGGTAATTAAATGTTTGATTGGACAGCTTTTGTCTGCAGTGGATCAAAGTAATGTTTGCTGTGCACAGTCCGCCTGTTATCGTTCTGCTGAAATTAAGGTGAAAATACTGGCCACAGGTGTTAAAATACATTTAGCTTTTATTGATTCAAATAATAATAGTATTGTGGAAGCAAGATCTTGGGGAAAGAAGTGGGTAAATTTGTCATTATTTTTTGCACTTGTTCAAACTTGCTCTGTTTAGCTAATACTGTCAGTGCCAAATGAAATAAAAACGACGGAGCACATGGCCCAAGTGTTAGTGATAGGCCAGATGGAGTGATGAAAATAAGAAATTCACAGGCATCGGATGGAATCAGCTAAGCAAGACAGGAAGGGATGGAGGGTATAGGGAGAGGCCTTCGTCCTACAGTGGACATAAGATGGGCTGATGATGATGATCATGACACCTTTTCACAGAAGGATCCCTGGGTGCCACCACAACTCCTGCATTGCTGGGCTAAATATGCATGACACCCCTCTAAAAGCACTGCTGAGGCTGTGATGTAGTAATTTGGGCAAATTGGTAGAACTTCATTATCAAACAGTGCACATACACAAAGATGGTGGGAAAGAAGCAGACGGCATAAGCCTTTTTACTGCCGTGCCACAGTCCAATATGACGGTGCTCCGTGCCTCTTGTGAAAAGGTCTATAGTGCATACTGTCCAGCATAACAGACATGTACTGTCACGCTCAATGTGACTTGCAACACCGGGTCGCGCAGCTGAGCAGGCTCCATGATTGAGAATGACCCCCAATTGTCCTTATTTCTATAACTAGGTGCTGCTCCACCATTTGCTGTCATCCATAATATTATCGTCGAACTCTTGTGACTCGGAGCTGAAAGTTTGGGGTCTAGAGAATGACCCCAAACTCTTCTCTATCTTGGAGCCTACTCAAGCATGCGAGCTGCTGTTGGAAGTCATATCGAGCACGACAGAACATCTGGTTAGGCAGCATTGCCTAATCCCCCTCAAGTGCAACATTTTCCCACGATAACTTTGCTAATGCGTGGGCCGTGCACTCCACAGTTCATGTTTCATTTGGCACCGATAATACACCAAGGCTGTGCCTTCTCTCCTGTGAAACATATTTTTCAATCTGTTTCAGAGCCTTCAGAGGAATCGTTTCTGTCAAGGGAAGAGGTATGCAAGCCATCTTGTTGTCCCAAGCTGAAAATTTATGTGCTGTGATTACTGTATATCTTGTGGGGATTGTAGACAAGAAAAAAAAAGGAAGGGAAAACAGTCCAATATGTAATGTGCTCTGTGTTCGTCAGGTGTCGACTCTATTTACTGTTTTCCAAGTGCTTGTTTTTTTTGCAAGGTATTGGCCTCGAGATCGACATGTGCATGGCAGCACTGTACCACAGTGAGTGTTGATAGGCGTTCGCCGGCATGCGTTGTAATATATACAGCAGCGCTCTGTTGTGAGATGTTCGAGGGAGTTCTTAGCTAAATAAAAAAATTAATTGCAGTCAGATGGCAATACATGCATCCTTCAATCTCACGTCAGTGCAGGAAGCATGCAGAACGTTTTGTTGCATGCAGAGGAAGTGTGGTATGCCATTCAGCAGGGCACTGACAGCCCCCAGACTCACAGTTTGACTTTCTCGGTGGTTCTCTCCTTCTATTTTTCTTTCACCATACTTAAGTTCTCTTCTGTCTACAATGTTGACATTACTGTTACATGACTGCAAGAGTTGAGCATTGTGTTCTTGCTCACTTTTTCACTATTGGCTACAACAACAAAAAACGACTGTTACTGCGCATTGCGTTGAAGTAGCAGCTTGTGTACTCCGCTGTATCACTCACACACATACTTGCGTTTAAATGCCTTGCATATCATGTTCCATGAAATGCAAGACAGTTAACTACTCAGTTAGTCAAGCTATGCGACTGTATACGATGCTTGAGTACTATCAATTGACACACACCTATATTAAGTAAACATTTTAATACTCAAACGCATTGCTTTCTTCGCATGATTACTTGTGGGACCGTGACAAGAAAAGGTTTATTTTTTTATGCATATAAAAAAAAGATGCGTTCTTCAAGCAAAAAGCGTCTGTTATTTTCTGTCGTACTCACAATCACATATCACGAGACGATATCGCTGCAGCACTGCATTTACCCGTTGATGTTCCCACTTAACTTATTTAGAAGGACGCTAAGTACACTTTCCCATATACTTGATATGCGCAGCAGCAGTCAAATTGAACTAACTGTGCCAAACCGGAGGTGCAACGATGACTTAGCACACTCACGAGATGGGCACTCAGTGATTTTAAGAAAGAGCAAAGACTGCAGCGCAAAGCAAAATAATACTATAGTTAATGCTTTTTTATGCCTGGATGAGAATACATGCAAACATTCAACACTGCACTGGCTCAGGGAACAAACAGGTTGGAGGGTATGTGTGACGTATGCACGCATGTAAAAGCGCAGTGGCTAGCAGACAACGCAAGGAGCTATCCACACTTGGGAGCTTCGTCCACTCGCTGCTAGGCGCCGACTGTGTTCGATCTCGAGGCCACTAGTTACTTTCTCTCTATAACCATAATGGTCTGCAATGTATTTTGGTTGCTGTGCAATGTTGTGGCTACCCATAACCATATTGAGCTTTTGGCACAAGAAACTGCAACAGTTATGATTACTGCACTATGTTAAACATGCTATATGAGCACAATATGCACATCCATCAGGTACAGTTCTGTGTACGAGTCAATGTGGATTTCCCGCCCTCACTTGTTGTAAAACTATATTTTTATGCTTGTTAACCTTTTGGTCTTTGTGACTATGAATGACAGCCTTAGAAATAAATAGCCATGCTAGCTGAGGGGCAGAAAGGTAATTCGAAATGTGAGGAAGTAAGTTGTTGCACATGTGCAAATTTTTTTATATATTATGCTGTAGCGTGACCGCCTTAATCTGTTACAACAGTACGGAAATGCATTAATATCATGAATGTATTTTGTCCTACAGTAAAAAAATTATTTAATTACAATGGGACCATGAAAAATGGCAGAAAACTGTCTAGTACGAGTACCACATCATGGATTCTTTGATGCAGAATTTATTTCATCCTCATAGGTTATTAATTTTTATGCAGCAGGCCATATCTGTAATATAATCTCAAACGTGAGAGAAATATGAGGGTAACTAGTTATAGGTTTTTTTTTAAAGTTGTGATAATTACCTTATAGTACTATAATGAAAAGGGAATTAATCAGGCAGTCCATTTTTGTGAGTTCACAGGCCTGTGAAGCTATCAGAATATTATCCTGCAAAGTTGAAAGCATGTAATTTGTAGTTTTTAATTGAATTGGGTTAATTACAAGTTGAAGGAAAATGAAAGTGGCCAGAAAAGCATCTTGCTGTTGATGGGAACTCCGTGCATAACCATTGCGTTATACCAAGATTGTGCCACATGTTTGACATATTTGAGCTCCAATAGCTATCAGTGTGAGTGCATTGTCATGTGTGCTCACAAAACACAAACTTCAGCTAGGGCATTTTTTTCAGCTAACCATGAAGGCCGACTGTATCATCACAAAAAACAGCTGCGATACCGTAGCACATTTGCTTGTATTAGGAAGTGGGTGCACTGCTGCACTGGTGGGCTGTTGTGCCATATATATATTTTGTTGTGCATATGTGTGTGTGCACCTGTATGCGTGTTTTCTGCTGTTGCTCATATCATGAGTTCCTTTCCACCGTTCCATTTGTGGTCCCCTTCCTGCATGTGTTGTGGTGGGGTTGCCCTCACCCTAGACATTGTTACTGTCAGCACCTTCAGTGATCTCCTAGAGAGGGTCTCTCTCCCTATTTGTAAACATGGTTGGGTTCCTGTCGGCATTCGGTTTTCAACCCAGCATTAAAGGAGAACGCTCTGACCGGCCACTGCTGTGGCACCGCTCAAGAAAAACAGAAGAGGCAAGTGGGGATGCGGGTGCGGCTAGGAAAAGAGAAAGGAAGCTGCAGAAGAGAGAGGAAGAGAAACCATGAGCATTCACAGCGCCAGTTGAGGAGTGTGCTGCGGCAGGGGTGTTGATGCAGGTGGAGAGAAGCGACCGGTCGGAAAAGAGGAGGGTGGTAGTGTTCCCCAACTCGGAGGAACACCAGCATCGGGTACATAAAATGTCACAGAAACGTCACTTCCTCTAGTTCATGGAGTGCTCACTAGGTGCGTTACTTTCAGAAAAATGTATTAATTTTGTTATTTTCCAGTGCCCATTCCTTCATTTGGGCAAAGAATCTGGGCAGCAAAAGTTTTGTTCATTATCCCTTTAAATAAGTTTTCGTGATGGTGTATGAAAAATGGCTGCAGATAAGTCGAGAGGATCCTGATGGAACGTCATCACCTGCTGCTCCTGAGAATGCACCAACGGAGGCGACTTCAACATTTTGGAGTATGCCCAGTGAGGACCTGAACTTTCTGGAGAAAAGATACACTGCCCTTTCTCCACAGCTTGGTGAGTTTTCCTGTTAAATGTTTTGACAGTATCTTTGCAAGGCTCTTCATAGATGTCGAAATACTTTCGCATGTAACCTCCCAAACTGCATGACGTAAATTAGCTTCACTTTTATTTTTATAATTTAGGATCTGCCATATAAAAGTCATTAAGATCTGATGGCGTTGCAAGTGTTGTCTGTTTGTTTTATTTGATTTGATTGATTTCTGGGGTTTTACATCCCAATACACGAGATGATTGAGATACGTTGTAGCAGAGATCTCCGTAAATTTCGGACACCTGGGGCTCTTTAACATGCACTGACTTTTCACAGTACAGGGGCCTCAACATTTCCATCGAAATGCAGCCCGCCGTGCCAGAAATCCAAAACAAGCAAACTCGCACGAAAAATGACCACAAATTTTCTTAGGCCCGGCTTCCATATAATAAGTCCATGATGCCGAATTTTTGCTCTTTTTTGATATTGACGTCATGGGTAACTCCCATCTAAAAAGCACAAAAATGTAGAGAATTTTTTCATTCAAGGTGCATGGCAATACGATCGCGAAAAGTGAAAAATAAAAGGGAATGGAAAACATTTGTTTTGACATCTGCAATGCTTAATATTAGCAAAAACACTAGGCTTCGCTGACGACGCTTTCGAAGTGTAAAAAAAATTTTTTATATCATGTTTGATGAAGAGGTTGCACAAAAACATCATTCATAAATCCTGTCACTCAGACTTGCCTTCATCGGGATCATTGAGAGCTCATTGTTTTGCATTTCCGTTCCCGCCCATTTTGTTTGCTTGACCACATATTTAGAAAAATGCAAACAACACAAACATCGCCAGCCAGTCTGACAAAGTTGGCAGCACACATGCTCCAGCAGTCAGTGAGACACCTATGGCTACTGTGCACAGCGACTGCTGGTAAAATGCTCACCTGCTAGGCCTTTTTGCGAAGACCAACTCGGTCTGCCATTTTTTTGTTAATCAAACTATGTTTGTAAGCTCTGGCACTGTGCTCATTCAAGGAAAGCAATATTCCAACGCTGACATACACACAGAAAGCAAAATGCGAGCCTCCTCATCTTTGTAATCCGGCAAATAGCAGACATTTATCGCTAGGATCACGTGAGCCAGTGATCAGATTGTATCGGACTGAACAAGTTCACAGCATGTCATGTAATCCTTCCCTGGCTATTGGTAATAAATTGATGGGGAAGTAAATCATTGCCCTTTGTCTTCAAGCCGCCTACTGTGCCAGTGCATCAGCGTTGATGCAGTTTTACTTTGGAAACTGAAGACTTACCAATACTTGCTGCTTGCTAACATGCCCACAAGGTTTGTGAATGCTCATCGTGGTATCGCGCTCAAAGTTGCACAAATACCGTATTTACCCACATAATTTGCGCCCTCGCATAATTTGCGCACCCCTGATATTTAGCCAGCTTTACAAAAAAAATCGCAGCATATCCACGGGGTGAATGATGATGAGTGGGCGAAGCTCCGGAGGGAACCATCGGTAAACCGTGAATCTTCCGTGCAATTCGCCCAGTCGATCATCGTGTAAAGACGTCTCACGCAGCCGCTTACACAGGCCGGAACGCGCACCTCGTTTGCCGACGCCATCACATGACTGCTGAGAGAGTAAAAGGCGGAGAGGCCTCAGCGTCTTACACCAGCTTCTTACGCGGGTCGTAATGCGCTAGCACAAATGCGTTAAAAATGCACAGTCTTTCGTTAATATTGGGTGTTTACTGTCATCGTGGTGCATGTGTCCATGTGCGCTTCGTGGCGTAGTGGCTAGCGCCGTGCGTTCGGAAGCGAGGGGTCCCTGGTTCGATTCCGCGCTTCGGACACAACATTCGGAATTTTTTTCTCTTCGTCCATGGTCCATGAAGCACGATCTGACGCGTACGGTGACGATTGAGGGAATGTGGCACCGCTCAAGAAAAACGGAAGAGGCAAGTGGGGATGCGGGTGGGATGCGGGTGGGGCTAGGAAAAGAGAAAGGAAGCTGCAGAAGAGAGAGGAAGAGAAACCATGAGCATTCACAGCGCCAGTTGAGGAGTGTGCTGCGGCAGGGGTGTTGATGCAGGTGGAGAGAAGCGACCGGTCGGAAAAGAGGAGGGTGGTAGTGTTCCCCAACTCGGAGGAACACCAGCATCGGGTACATAAAATGTCACAGAAACGTCACTTCCTCTAGTTCATGGAGTGCTCACTAGGTGCATTACTTTCAGAAAAATGTATTAATTTTGTTATTTTCCAGTGCCCATTCCTTCATTTGGGCAAAGAATCTGGGCAGCAAAAGTTTTGTTCATCATCCCTTTAAATAAGTTTTCGTGATGGTGTATGAAAAATGGCTGCAGATAAGTCGAGAGGATCCTGATGGAACGTCATCACCTGCTGCTCCTGAGAATGCACCAACGGAGGCGACTTCAACATTTTGGAGTATGCCCAGTGAGGACCTGAACTTTCTGGAGAAAAGATACACTGCCCTTTCTCCACAGCTTGGTGAGTTTTCCTGTTAAATGTTTTGACAGTATCTTTGCAAGGCTCTTCATAGATGTCGAAATACTTTCGCATGTAACCTCCCAAACTGCACGACGTAAATTAGCTTCACTTTTATTTTTATAATTTAGGATCTGCCATATAAAAGTCATTAAGATCTGATGGCGTTGCAAGTGTTGTCTGTTTGTTTTATTTGATTTGATTGATTTCTGGGGTTTTACATCCCAATACACTGAGATGATTGAGAGACGTTGTAGCAGAGATCTCCGTAAATTTCGGACACCTGGGGCTCTTTAACATGCACTGACTTTTCACAGTACAGGGGCCTCAACATTTCCATCGAAATGCAGCCCGCCGTGCCAGAAATCCAAAACAAGCAAACTCACACGAAAAATGACCACAAATTTTCTTAGGCCCGGCTTCCATATAATAAGTCCATGGTGCCGAATTTTTGCACTTTTTTGATATTGACGTCATGGGTAACTCCCATCTAAAAAGCACAAAAATGTAGAGCAATTTTGCATTCAAGGTGCATGGCAATACGATCACGAAAAGTGAAAAATAAAAGGGAATGGAAAACATTTGTTTTGACATCTGCAATGCTTAATATGTGCAAAAACACTAGGCTTCGCTGACGACACTGTCGAAGTGTAAAAAAATTTTTTATATCATGTTTGATGAGGAGGTTGCACAAAAACATTCATAAATCCTGTCACTCAGACTTGCCTTCATCGGGATCATTGAGAGCTCATTGTTTTGCATTTCCGTTCCCGCCCATTTTGTTTGCTTGACCACATATTTAAAAAATGCAAACAACACAAACATCGCCGGCCAGTCTGACAAAGTTGGCAGCACACATGCTCCAGCAGTCAGTGAGACACCTATGGCTACTGTGCACAGCGACTGCTGGTAAAATGCTCACCTGCTAGGCCTTTCTGCGAAGACCAACTCGGTCTGCCATTTTTTTGTTAATCAAACTATGTTTGTAAGCTCTGGCACTGTGCTCATTCAAGGAAAGCAATATTCCAACGCTGACATACACACAGAAAGCAAAATGCGAGCCTCCTCATCTTTGTAATCCGGCAAATAGCAGACATTTATCGCTAGGATCACGTGAGCCAGTGATCAGATTGTATCGGACTGAACAAGTTCACAGCATGTCATGTAATCCTTCCCTGGCTATTGGTAATAAATTGATGGGGAAGTAAATCATTGCCCTTTGTCTTCAAGCCGCCTACTGTGCCAGTGCATCAGCGTTGATGCAGTTTTACTTTGGAAACTGAAGACTTACCAATACTTGCTGCTTGCTCACATGCCCACAAGGTTTGTGAATGCTCATCGTGGTATCGCGCTCAAAGTTGCACAAATACCGTATTTACCCACATAATTTGCGCCCTCGCATAATTTGCGCACCCCTGCTATTTAGCCAGCTTTACAAAAAAAATCGCAGCATATCCACGGGGTGAATGATGATGAGTGGGCGAAGCTCTGGAGGGAATCATCGGTAAACCGTGAATCTTCCGTGCAATTCGCCCAGTCGATCATCGTGTAAAGACGTCTCACGCAGCCGCTTACACAGGCCGGAACGCGCACCGCGTTTGCCGACGCCATCACATGACTGCTGAGAGAGTAAAAGGCGGGCCTCAGCGTCTTACACCAGCTTCTTGTGCGGGTCGTAACGCGCTAGCACAAACGCGTTAAAAACGCACAGTCTTTCGTTAATATTGGGTGTTTACTGTCATCGTGGTGCATGTGTCCATGTGCACTTCGTGGCGTAGTGGCTAGCGCCGTGCATTCAGAAGCGAGGGGTCCCTGGTTCGATTCCGCGCTTCGGACACAACGTTCGGAATTTTTTTCTCTTCTTCCATGGTCCATGAAGCGCGATCCGACGTGTACGGCGACGATCGAGGAGAATGAGAGGAGCGCTCCCGGCGCAGCCCCGCGCAGCAGCTAATCGGAGAGCAGCGGCACATCCAGCGCTCATATACAAGTGCCGCCATCTAGCGGACATTCCAAGAACTAAACGACAAGTGGCTACATACACTTATGACGGGACGCACGACCCACGCCTTAAGGAGCTTCGCCCCTAAAAATCCTCGCATATTTTGCGCTCCCCATCCAGCCTGAGCCTGCTCGCAGGTGCGCACACACGGACACACTTAGAACAGCCGTGCGGCTGCGCCCCTCACTGCGCAGGCGAGAGCAGTCATATGCAAAAGGGACTGCAAGTGCGATGTCCCTTTTTCGCGATTCTTTTCTCTGGAAGCTTCCGGAGCCCAAAGTACGGTCGCTAGAATAAAACCATGGGAGTGGGGGTGACGAAAACGGCTGAAGCAGAGATCAAACGAGCCGGTCTAACTCCGTCGCTCGGTGGGCACATGCGATAACATCACCCCGATCAGGACACCTGCTATCAATGCGGGGTGGAAACGCCCTGCCCGTCTTTAACGAGCATGAAAAGACGCGAGGGAGGGGGGGGAGTGTCGCTCCGCTGCCGAGCGATCGCATGGCAGCAGAGATAGCGCTGGCACCTGCGCTATCTCGGCTGCCATCAGCGGTCGGCTTGTAAACCCTTCAACATGCTGCGCTCTCAATGCGAAGGGACTGCGAAAAGTGTCCATAGAGCAGCTGTATTCTCTTATACCAGCGTTTTGTAATGTACGTGAGATCGTATCCAAAAGAGTTACCGCGCTCGTTGCATTATATTACACATTATTTCGAATGTGTTTGTGAAATCTCCATGTAATTTGCGCTCCCCCTCTTCGGAGCTCTAAAATCGCGAGAAAAAGTGCGCAAATTATGCAAGTAAATACGGTATAATGCTTGCTTGTAGCAATGGTTTGTACCTCGTTTTATCAAGAGTGAAGGTATAGCCTGTGTAAGTGATGCCTTTATATTACTCTGCAGTGCCAAAATCTCTTTTTTGATGAATAACATGCCTTAGCACATGCTGTTTTTGTAAGTGGCTGTGCAGCTGTTTATTTTCGGTTTCATATTTTTGTAATGCCTTGATCCTAACGAACCAGTTGATAGTGTGCACTTGATATTTCCATCTATCCTTTTGTGTGTCCATTTCCTGTTTCAAGTGGCCCCTCAAGACATTAGCAATTTCGAATGTGGGACACATGCACTGCTACGTGCAACTCGTTGATGTGCACATATGGTTGAAGAGCAAGGCGCTCGGCTCCTTTCTTCAGCTTCTCACAACTGTTAGGTTGGCAAAGGCTGGAGGGCCAAAGTGGAACAGGGGTGGAGAGCAGTACAAGCAATTGTGGATGGTGCTCTCCTTCTGAAAGCAGCTGCATCTGTCAGCTTGCTTGTGACAGTGGTTTGCACACTCATGTCAACCCTGATGGACTCTGAAACTGTTTGCCTGTTGGTATGCCATTAGCGGGCACTATGTTGCAACTATTGGCATACTGGCTGTATGCCATTAGCCACGTGGGATTTTTAAGCACATAACAGCTTTAAATTAGAAGAAAGGTGCATCAGTCAGTCGTGCATTGATTTGTCAGCTAAAGAGATAGCTTTCTTGAGTGGCTGCACATGCGTGCGAACATATCTCTCTCGGAGCCACGCGCCTTGTGTTGTTCAGCAAATGCATAAAAAAGAGTGTGACATTATGCTTTTCAGAATAATTGTGGTAAGTTTGTTTGCACATTGTGTGTCTCATTGTTTTTCTAGTGCTTTATTTTGTATGTGACATAGTACATACTGTTCATAGCAGCCTGAACCATGGCATATTCTATATAACACACTCCACCCTTGGCATTTTTAAAATTCGTATCAGACGAAATTCTTATGGACTGCAGTATTATCGTTGAGATTCTACTGTAGCTGTAATGAGAATCAGAGCAGATCATGGGAAAAATGTCACTAAAAGCTTGTTTTCTTTTGTCTCTTTTTCATGCTTTCTTTTTTTTTTTCATCTTTGCATAGATAAATGTGCTTCCGTGCCAAAACATCAGCAGAAACTTGGTGGTGCTTCTGGTACAGCCAGTGACACTCACGAGGATGATGCTGCTTCCATCAGCAAGCATAAGAAGCACAAGCACAAGTCAAAAAAGGTGCATATTCATTACTGAACTGTAGCATGCTTTTATTCGATAATTTATGAAGCACTGTCAGTCTGTGCATGTAACATTCTGTAGTGGTGTGTGCATATTATTGCTCATTTATGCATTTGGGAATGAGGAAAATGTGAGAAGCTTTCGTCAGGCACTTTAAGGCATTGCTCATTCACAGCTTTTGCTGTATGACCAATAGCTTAAAGGGCCCCTCGCCAGGTGACTTGGCAAATTTCGGTCGTACACTCGAGGTTCTTCAGCTCCCACTACGGGTGGGAGCGTTCGTTCCACTGCAGGACTTTTTCGAATTTGTCAATTAGTAGCAGAGATAAAGATGTTTGAAGTGACACGAAACCAGTATTTCAGGAGGCAAGAGTCACTGCCACTATGACACCCACGCACCGTGCCAACGCTGTGGGGCAAAGCAGCTGTAATAACAAAAAAAGAAAGGCAAAATGCGTGCCTTTCTTTTGTGTGCTTGCAGCTGGTCGACCCTTCCAAGGGGGCAGCCGCTGGAGTGCCTCCTCCTAATTGCTTTGGGCTAGCCATCACAGGCAGCCCTTACCAAGGCTCATGAGCGAAGCACCTACTGCCCGTCTATCACAGACATTGCGAATGTTCTGTTCCCGTACTGCACCACATCAGTGAATACTACAGAGTCTGTGTCATCCCTAATTCTCCTCAAGATGGCTCGTGCATGGGCTTTGTGTCTACCCTCGTTATCCTGTGGATGTACATTTCGTAGGAAGGGCCTCACCATGTAGGTCGCCCTCGTTTCCTTGGTCAGTGGTATCCTGCATTCCTCCATTATCCCAGGAGCCATGCCAACTTTGTCAATGATCTACATGCCAGCCTTAGTTGACAATAGTCTAACCACCTGCACTTCTATGATCTCATCTACGTTGTTGTGCATCCTGAGTTGATCTAGCCTGTCAGAGCTGTACGGTAACCGGCAAGCCTAGCACTCTCGATGCTCTTGCACGTGTGTTTAAATTGCTCTTTTGTTTTGGTCCGCACAATAGCCGACACGGCATAGTTAATTTGACTTGAGTAGAAACATGTGGTACATCCGAAGGAGGTTGTCATCACCTAACTCCTTCTTTTGGTTGAATACCCTAGCAATTAACCTCAGCATGTTCTCCGTCTTGGCTGTAATATGGGAGTCGACTCTAGGAATTTGCTGGCCATCAATCGTGTGTAATGCCATGGGTAGCTGGTTTAAGGGGCGAGGCTACCTAATGAAATTTTCAGGATATGCTCACAGCAAACGAATTTGAAGAACCACTGAGTTTCATGCAATTATGTTGGCTGGTTCCCAAGTTACAGCCATGTAACCGAATATTTCACATGGGTCACTTAGTGGGGGAATGGAGAATTCGGAGAATGCGCTAGCGCTGTGAAATTCACTATGATGATTCCTGGATAAGTACCCTAGGGCAAGACAGAGACCCTTTTTAAATTTTTTTTTGCTGTAAAATTTTAGCATAGCACTAAATTTAGTGTTGCTGATTAGGCTGTTATCAGTGAAATTTTGATTGATTATAACAAATGGCATACACAATATATTGAAAGAAAGGGCTTGTCTTGTCCTGAGAAAGTTATTCAGGCACAAAATAAAAAAAAACCTGATAGAAATTGGACCAATGGCTCCAGAGATATATCTGGACTAAGCAGCTTCATCAGCCAAAAAAGTTGTTTTGAGAAAACGTGCATTGACAGTTGCGAGCACTCTTTTGGGTCTAAAGTGATTCCGCAATGTAACTAAATGCTTTTTTATGGCCTTCTTTTCTTTGCTGGCTCTCTTGGTTTTGTTTTCTGTCTTTATCTATAAACAGGTTGCAATCGCTGATGCCAATCGAGAGGCCAAACTCACTCCAACCATGTCAACTATGCATTCATGTACCGATGGCGCAAAATACACGAGCGTTGGCAACATCACTATAGTCATCTTGTACCGATAAACAGAAGCTACATTGCTGGGAGACACGTCATAATCGTTGGTAGTGTGCTTCGCCATGGGGTCAAACTATACAAAAAGCTTTATTGCATGGAACAGTCGAACGCGTGCACAGTCTTAGGCTTGCCAACAGGTGCGTCTGACCGCGCGACGACCACAAGGGAGGCGCGTGATGCTTATCACGTAGCAGGCATGATGAGAGATATTAAACGCGACAGGGACTTCAAAAAGTGCTGCGCGTGATAACGAAAAGTGATGCAGAGAACACAAAGGCCGCCTGCACGGCGATTTCAACAAGGTGAGTGCGAGGCCTAGACACTGCAGACGATGCATGGAGCAACCGCCGCGTCATCGTGCACAGCAGCCAATAGAGGCCACGCATTTCCCCGCTCCCTGGAGGAGCGTGCGTTTTGCCCACTCACAGTTTCGCATTCAAACGCGGGAAACTCGAATGCCACCACAAGCCTCCACAATCATACACAAATTGTGCTTTGGCCACGACACCGCCACTCCCGCCAGCGGCGGTGGAAAAAAGTGCAGGAATTCATGAGCAAAGCAAAACAAAATGAAAATGGCACCGTTTGGTTCAATGGTGCGAGAACGGTGCTCGCTCGAAGTTGGCTTGTTTCGGCGCCTGTTTCGGCCACAGAGCCGCTGCCGCTGCTCGTTATATTTGATTTGAAGTTGTGTTATGATGAATTAGTCGCTGAAAATTACAGGAGAGGTAGTCTATGACATATATTATGCAAATATGCAGTTTTCCGAAAGCAGAGTTCGTGATTTTTCGATTTTCAAAGGCCGCGTCCACCCTTAAGGGGGTGCGACCCCTAACACCCTGGCTTGCCGGTCAGTAACAGCTCCAACTTACTCGGAGACAACTTGAGACCAGTGTCTGTCGATAAGCCTCCGTCTCATCCAAGGCTGCCTGTAGAGCTTGCTTCAGTTTCGTTAGGGAGCCTCCTGGAAATCGTGATGTTATCTGCGTAGAGTGCATGACCTATACCTCAGAGGCTGCCCAGCCTGTGTGAGAGATCTTTCATGACTATATTAAAGAGCAGGGGTGAGATGACTGAACCCTGGGGGGTACCCCGAGTGCCCAAACTGTACACACTCAACCGAATTTGCTTCACTGAATTGTTGCGGTTCTGTTCATGAGCAAGGACCTGACAAAAGCCTGGAATTTGACTCCCAGACTCATTCCCACCGTGGCCTGAAGTATGTGTCAATGTAACACTGTGTCAAACGCCTTGGATCCAGGGCAAGAATGCGTCTTATGCCCCAAATGCCGCTATCAAAGATTTGCTTTTTCAGCATCAGCATAACCTCCTGTGTCAATAGACCAGGCCAAAAACCTACCAAATTATGTTGGAAGAGGTCCCCACTTTCTATGTACCCTGAAACGCTGTTTAAAATCGCGTGCTCCACTACCTTGCCTATGCCCGAGGTTAGCGATATTGGTCCTGTGCTATCCAAATCAAGGGGTTTTCCAAGTTTTGGCATGAGTACCACCACCTTAGCCACCTTCAAGTCATCAGGCACCTGTTCTGCCTCCCATACCCTGTTGACCTCCTTAGTTAGTAGTTCCCCTGCCTTATTCTTCAGGTTTTGTAATAGCCTTTTAGAAACCTTATCAGGACCTGGAGCCGATCTGCTATTTAAATTGGGGAGCACCGCCCTGATCTCCGACTCATTAAAGGACACAACCAACTCCTCCATTGTCGTGCACTCGATCAGTTGATAGTCCTCTGCGTGCATCGGCCAGATGGGGAAGTATTTATCCGTGATCACATTCAAAAGCAACTGTTCAGTACCTCCCTGTTTTTTTTGTGTTTGTATGACTATTAATTGATTGCCATTGGTTCCCCTTAGTCTGCACGTCATCCAGGATGTGCTTGAGGAGGTTCCACTTCCCTCCTGAGCGCATGGACCCATCTACTGCCACGCTGACCTTGTCCCATTGGAGCCTCTTGAGCTCCACGCAGTATCTCTTGATCCCTCTGTTAATCACCGCCCCGCCACGGTGGTCTAGTGGTTATGGCACTAGGCTGCAGATCTGAAGGTCGCGGAATCGAATCCCGGCTGCGGTGGCTGCATTTTGAGGGAGGCGAAATGTTGAGGCCCGTGTGCTGTGCAACGTCAGTGCATGTTAAAAAAACCCCAGGTGGTCTAAATTTCCGGAGACCTCCACTACGGCGTCTCTCATAATCAGAGCTGGTTTTGGGACGTTAAACCCCACAAATAATAAATAATAACAATCTGTTAAGCTCCACAACCTTTTTCCTCAGCCTGCAGTTTAGTCATGTTTTCCACCTCGCCAGAATCGAGGATTTGGCCTCTAACAGATGTGCTAGGTGCGGGTACGTTCTGGAGACCTCCACATCAGTTTGCGCTACCTTAGTAGCCCTCTCTGCGTCTTCCACGAGTGAGTCTGTTGCTTCACCAAATGAGGAAAATGTGCTCATCCATTCCTTCCCAAGTTGTCTCAAGTCCATAACTCGAAATACCTTGGCCACTCGGGTGCCCACCATTAAAGTTACTGAAACTATGAAGTGGTCACTGCCCAGATTCTCCTGCATGTTGACCCACATGACATTCACTACGTTCCATGCCAAATCAGGCATTGTGCCTCATACAACTGAGATGCCCAGCCTAGATGCCCGGACCCAGGGTATGTCATTACCGTAAACGTGAGGTCATCCAGGATCCTCTTCTTTTACTGTCTGTCTGATGTAGCGCCATGCACTATGAAGGACATTAAAGTCCCTGGCAACTATCAGGGGGTAGTGCTTGGCTATCAACATCGCCTGCCCAAGCAGGGAGTGAAACGTCTGTCTCTGGTCTGACAGTGGGCTATAGACACTAAGCACAAAGGCGCCCTGTTTAAGCCACCTGCGCAGTATAACATGCATGAAATGGGCCTCCATCTTACTGTGTCTAGATCGAATTTGATGCTTATTAAAGGCTAAATTTTTTCCGATTATTGTGGCTAGTCCTCTGCCTCCCTCGTTCCTGACCAACATGTTTTTGAAGCCAGTTAGGGTAGGCGTGTCACACAATGTCCACTGTAATAGCAAAACCTGCTCTTTTTCCACCTGATCTGCCAAAAACTTCCATAGCATACCTTGTGCCTTTGAAGACTAGCAGAGTTCCACTGCCAGATTACCAGCTCTCTGTGATCGCCTGCCATGATGCTACATTACCATGTCTTGCTCCGCGCCTGGAGTATCCTCTAAGTAATTTGCTCTTTTGCTCTGCCCTCGGACCTTGGCTTTGGCCCTAATCGCCATCTTTTCCTTCAGTACAGTTACTCTTTGAACCAAGAGCTTTATGCTTTCTTGATTTTCTCTGCTTATGCTGAGCAGTTCCTCCAACATCTTTCCTTGCTGAGCCTCTCCATCAGATGTTTCCGAGTTGCTCTCCTCCTCGATTAGGGGGGCCTTACATTTTGCCTTGCGGAGTCCCACGAGGGGTGCTTGTTCGATTGCCTCTGGCGTCTGTATGCTCACTTCTATTTCACCGGGCTTAGCATTTGCCTTGGCGGCTTTGAGTCGGCATACATCCCCTCTAAGCTTGACTTCTGCAAGTAAAGCATCCACACGCAACCTACTACCATGTTCTGGCAAAGCCGATTGCTTTACATCCGTGGCTGTCTGCTGCTCTTCTTCCCTTTGACACAGTTTGCTCAATTGTTCTCACGCTGCATACCAAGTGCCCTCTGGATGGAGGGCAGTTCCTGGTTGTGCTGTGCTTCATTGCAGCCGGCATGCAAGAGCTGCTACCCTCAGTGTTGAGCTCCCTTCACAGCTGGCATACGCAAGTGCCTGTAGAACCACCTGCACGACTGTGGAACCACCTATGGAACCACCTGCAGCTGCTCGGCATGTCAACACCACTGCCACCGCTGCCTTCTGCCGATATAGGATACTGGAAATTCGCCCCTGCAATCCTTGGCCACTGTAGGGTGCAAGCCACCACACAAAGTGCATTTCTGATCGCACTGGTGATCTTCTGCTGGTGATCGTGTGCCACAGGTGTGGTACCACTTGCTTCCCAGGTTCAGACACAAGTCACCCTGGTGTGTCCCAGTCCTCCACACATGTAGCAGACTCCAGTGTGCCATCGGTAGTGTGTGCAGCAAAATAAGCTTGCACCATAACCCACGAAGTTTGGCACCCTCATGCCCTCGAAAAGCACCACTACCGCTGTGGTGTTGTTGTTGTTATGTGGGGTTTAACGTCCCAAAACCAGCTGTGATTATGAGAGACGCCATAGTGGAGGGCTCCAAAAATTTTGACCACCTGGGGTTCTTTAACGTGCACTGACATCGCACAGCACACGGACCTCAACATTTTGCCTCCATCTAAATGCAGCAGCTGCAGCCGGGATCCAATCCCGCGACCCTCGGATCAGCAGCCGAGTACCATAGCCAGTAGACCACCGTGGCGGGGCACCGCTGTGGTGTTCTTGATCCTCCTGGCCTCCAAAGTGCCCAAGTTCCGATGATTTACAATTCTCACTCTGAATTGAGCCTTGCTGAGTTCAACATCAAGTCCTCATATGACACCATTACACATATTTTCTGGTCAGGCGAGGTATGCTGCCACCCCAAACGTGCCTTCACCGAGCCTGATTTGCTGCACTCTGGTATAAGCATCCGCATTTTTCTTGTGTGGGGTACACACCACAAAAATGTTCTGAACTTCACTGGTACACATCATGTCCTCTTCAACTTTGGCCTTGAGCGAAGGCTTCCACCATGGCCAAGGCTTGCTCAAATTGTATTTTACTGATCTTGTTGACATTCAGACCGTCCCTCGGTCTGACAATGAGGCGGAAAGTCTCCCTTGGCAGTCGAGGGAGCCTTGAAGCAGCGGTGGCATGTTGTATCACGTCGCGTGGTGGGGCTGCCGTCCTTCCACCTGCCACTTGTATTTCCACTGTCTTGAGTCGAGGAATATGCACCCCTGCACCTGCCGTGCCGGTGGTCGTACGCTACCTTCCTTCCCTGGTTGCACGCCTTTTATTGAGAAATATCTTCTCCTTCCATAACGTCCATCCAGGATTACAAGCCTCACATATGTGGGAGTCGGCCTAAGCCTACCCATGTTGCCTCGCCATGGTTCAAACACTCACAGAAAGGTGAAAAGCCCTTCAACCGACAGGATGCATATCGGCAGAGCCCTCTTGACTTGCTGCATCAGTTAAGGTATAAATAACTGGTATCTGTGAAGAGAAACACTCAAAAACATTGATGAAAGCCAGAGCCAATGTCAACACATCCGCACTAGGTGACTTCCTCCTCCTACAGATGCTGTAGACTTTTTTGCTTATTATAAAATTCATCACATTACTGCCGGCCGTAATGCCATTTTCATCTTATCATGTTGTATGTTTTGCACCAAAATGGCAGACATTGCAATTATGAGCAATAATGGTTATGATGAAATAATGGATATAATGAAGTAGTTCTGCCCTTTGACTTCATTATAACAATATTCGAGTGTTGTCATGTTGAGCTTCTGACAGACTATGCTCGATACGGGCAAGTTGCCACACGAGGATACTACTAAGGTAAGTTCCCTCACGAAGTTGTGAGACTGCATGAAGGCAAAGTGCTGAGGAAAGCTCAAGGAAAACTTCTGTCCAAGCAAAAGGCCCAGCACTGTGCACTGCATTGATGAAACAGTTTTGTGCTATGGTGACAGAGGGAGCATGAAAGGATAAAAACTGTGTTTTCTTTGGGGAAATGCAGGATGACAGTGACAGGAGCCAGAAGCATAGAAAAGAAAGGACCAAGGACAAGTCGAGCAGGGACAAGGACAAAGGCAACGATGAATCCAGTGACAAAACTAAGAAGAAGTCTCACCGCAAGCATCGCAAGGCAGTCGAGGAAAGCTCTTCAGATGCAGAACGGCTGGAGGCTTTCTTGGGAGCTGCTGATGATGTTGGTGTCGAGCGAGCAGTTGAAGCATATGAATCATTGTGACATATCCACTTTGTAGATAGTGGTGTTGAAGTATACTAGTTTGTGCAGCGTGTCAATGGTAACAGAGCAGGAACATGCATGCTACCATAACAACAGAAAATGTACCAGAGAGATATTCCATAGATATAGTTTGTGCTGAGACCACATCTGCTGGTCTCAGCAGCTTCCCTTCTACTGACGATGCCAGTATCGGCTTTACGGTGTTGTTAAAGCTGATGCTAAGGGACTGGTGCCAACAGTTCGCTTGTTCTGTTACCACGTTGATATCACTGGAGATTTAGTGATTCTGTAGCTCTGTAGGTATTGCTGAACCTGTGCAGTGGTACACAAAAGATAGTTGGGCAAGAGTTCAGCTGTATCTGGTGTGCTTTGTCTGAGAGGAACTGTATTTGGAGCTGCACTGATGCTATTGCTGTGGCAGAAGCCTAGCATGGCGCTGTGGGGTTTAAAGCTGCTGCCAAGTTTCAGCAATACAGACACTAGCGCGTGAGCCTTCATGCGGCAGGTATTGTTGGGGCTAGGTAAGTGTTATGAACCATACTGAAATATTGTTGCAATCAGTACTTCCATCACTAAGCAGTCAGATTTACATTGCTTGTTGCACATGTCTTGCATATGTGGGCCCAAAGTTTTCAGCGTCAAGAAACTAATATTTACTACTGCTACTAGTGGTGCTGCTTTTATTGCAAAGAGTGACAGTAACCTATGCTTTTGGGCTTTGGTCCAGATCTGCCAAAATATGTTTCCAGAATGAAGTATTAATCAGGTGACAGGCAGATAAATCGTTTGCACTAATAATGTCACTTACATTTCCTGCTATGAAAAAAATATTTGCTTATGTATCAAAGATCAGCATGGCTAAAGAAACATCTTTGTTTTCCTTAGAGAGTTGTTAATGGACAACTATCGGTGGTGAAGTATATAAATTTTCTAGGCATGCTCCAAGTACTGTTTTCTAGGCACGAACTTACAAATTATGTAATGCAAGTGAGGAATGCATTCGTTATTCAGTGTGCACTGTTCTGTCATTGGCTGTTTTTAGACTGTGCCTCCAATTGGTGATACTCTGGTAACTGTCACGTTAAAACTATTACACGCTCTAATTTGTTGTTGCTCTCATGATGCAGTGTTCCCCAAGTAGAACATTAGGTGCCATCATTCGCAAGGCATTGCCACGAAGAATTTTTTGAATTGGAAAAGATTGCCATGGTAAATCCCTGTGTTTCCTGTATTTTGTGCAAAGCATGAGCTCAAATTTGCTCTCTGCATGGCACGAGTTTAATACAACTATCTTGCCCTGTTTGTAGTGGATACAGGCGTGTCAGGTGCATTTTGGTTTATTATTATATCTACTAGTGAAACACAGTCAATGTTTTTGAGTGGTTCTTCTGTTGCTATCATGTTATGGAAGGCTTGCATTTGAAATAGGGGGCACATTGGTGTGGAATCCACTTCACAGGTTACAGCTGTACTAAACTGTGCAACAATGGGTACTATATATTGCTTTCTTCTATAGCTGATCTGACAAATCTGAGTGCCGTTTTGCTTGATTGTGTTGAGTTGTTTGTGAACTTTACTTTCATAAGGTGTGTGTGTGTCCTGATGATTAAATGCAAGTCATCTTGTTTTTAATGGACCTTTTTGGTTACTGTGATGAGTACTTCTTATTGAATGCTTGCTAGTTATGTATAAGAATGTCCTGTTTTTGGAAGTTCATGCAAATAGGAAAATCTCGAGGCACTATTCTGTCCTCTTATTGAACAACTTTATCTCAAAGTTTACATTAATGGGCACTTGTTTGCCTTTTACTGTTTTTCACATTTTGAATTTGTAACCTCATGTATTCTTAAAACTTGGTAACGCATGTCTTACAAGTTTTGGATAACATTCTTGTGTCATCAGTGTGTTACATTTAATTACACTGGCTGGCCATGAGTTCTTGTGATAAAAAATTCTGACAGTCACTTGCTTGGCCTGGAAAGTTAACAGGGTTGCTTTGTGAGCTTTGACTTGTACAGATTATCTTTGTGTGTTTCTTGCCTTTCCTTTCTGTTGGAAGTTTGATTGGTTGGCTGTATTTATAGTGCACCCTAAAGCGTGACTAGTTATACTTCTTTGAAGTGACATAAAAAAAGGAAGCTTGGAGAATATGTACTCAATTTTGCTTATCCTAATAACAAACATTGAACGCTTGCTGTGGCTGACTGAAGAAATGTTGCACAGCACTTTCTTGTATTTTTTGCAGTACTATAGTAATAGCGTTATAAGCATCTTGTCTTTCATTGAAGTAAATATTGGAGACACTTTACATGTATGCTGCATTGTTTCAGGATGTTAGTGTAAAAAACAGGCACTGTGAACACTGGGAAGTGTCCTGGATACTGTATTGTGGTGCAGCTGCATTTTTTAAAATAATTCTATTGACCTAGTGTCATTGACATTAAAACACAAAGAACAATGTTGTTAAAGGGACCCTGAGACATTCTTTTGGTTTTGTTTGAATGGACATAATCATTAGAGATTTTATCAGAGCTTATTATACCAATAATTTATTAATTACATTTAATTACTACTAATATTTACTGGCTTTAGTAACCAAGTCTTATTCATGTCCTCCTGCCCATGTCATTTGACAGCATATAGGGGGCTTGTTAAGCAGGAAAGCAATGCTGTCACTTTCATGAAAAGCACAGCAGTCCAGAGATGTTCTTTTTGGTGTTAGTAATAATACTTTGGTTGCCTGTGCTCAAGAAAAAGCATCTGGAGAGAGGTGCGATTCAAAAGAGATGGTGTGCCCACAGCAAAGGACAAGGACTGTCTGCTCGAGTTCGCTGGTGTGCATGTTGGGTGGAAAACGTGTTCGGTAGGGTGAGGTAAAAGGGTTGAGTGAGAACAAAGGCAAAAAGTTGAGAGCAGCAGTGTAGTAGCAATGTGAGCATGGGTCACCTTATCATTCATTAGGGAAGGTCATGTGTTCTGGCATGCAACAGATGTACATGTGCTACGTAGTTCCTTCATGCACCTGCCATGTAGCAGCCTGTCAGCCTTGCTTTGCCAGTGTATCACATTGCCTTACAGGTGTGTGCAGGAGGGAGTCACCATATGCTAGACCAAATGAATACAGCACATGCATCATCACATATAATGAAGCACGTAGCATTTCAGTAACATCTTGGAAATGTGCTTTTATGTCTGGACTTTTCATTTTGTTTTGCAAAAGTTGTTTCAGGAGATCTTTAAAGAATAATTTAGTTTGTGTGATATATCATCTGACTTTGAGAAACTGTCATGTTTCAAGGACATGTTTGGGACATATAGTAAAGATGGCAGACACAGTGCTGACTCCCTGGTGGTCTTTACTGTGTCCTGCTGCTTACACTTCATTTATGCATTAACCAGCCCATTTCAGTACTCTCCTGCATTTAAAATTTCTACAGTAACAAGACAAGAAGCAGTGACCTCTGGTCCTACACCTGACTATGCCAGCGAATCCAAGTATCTAATAAAGCAGGGAGATAAGCCAGCTGGCGCAGCATTGTCCGTATTTTATAGGACCAATGCATGGACAATGTACACGAAAGAAACGTCACAGTGCAGTTTTTATTTCTGCTTCCTCTAAGCAGAACTGGGTTGCGTACTCTCTCTGATGCAAGTGTACTGGAAAATGAAATTAAAGCCAGTTCCCCGCCTGTAAAATCTGAGTAAACAGCGTAGCTAGCAAGCAAGCGCCACCACCTGGCGAGCACAGTTTGAGTTCCTTCATGTTCACCTTTCATATTTATTTATCTCTTTCTGCGTTATCATATTTTTTGTTGTCTCTTCTGCTTTATCCATTTCTACATTGCACTGTCCACTTTTCTTTCCCCCTTTGCTATGCTATACCATACATGGCCATGCTATGGTTTACCCTCTCACCTCCTTCCCTCCTCCTCACCGTTACATCAGTCCTCACCCACACCACCCTTTCACCCTCCTTTCCTTCACCTTCACATTGCACTTGCTCACCCTCACTTTTCGTTTCTACCACCTTGCAATAATGTGCTATGCACGGCTAAGCTATGCTAAGAGCTGCTTGGCACATACCCACTCTGTGGTGCATAAACTATACAAGTCTGTGCCTTACTTTTTTTTCCCTTTTCTTCTCTCCCTCATTTGCCTTTCCCTCACCCTTGCTGTGCTACACCGTTCTCGGCGATGCTATGTTAGGAACTACATTGCACTACACGCTTTCGGTGGCACATATTCGCGAAGCCTCCCCAGTTATCGGTGGTTGTCCGGGGAATTTCGCCATGCTTGAACATCACTGCTTTATGCATAAATGAGAGCCACAGCTCATTTCCATCAGAATGCAGGGTGTGGGAAGAACCAAAGTATTCAATTCTTGAAAGCAGGGTGGTGCGAATATTCGAAATTGTAAATACGAATCGAATATTTCTCTTATTCGAAGCATATACGCTTCGAAAAATGCATATTCAGTTATTACCAAATATTCGGCAATGGTCGAATATTATAAGTGGTAATTGCGGTGTAGTGAATTACAAATACTACGCATTGTTTTTACAGTGAAGCGTCGTAATGCTAGGTTTGGGCGAATAATTTAACGAATAGTACTGTGTCCCAGTTTGCTTCCGCACGAATTTATAATTTTGGAAAGTTGGTAGTATTGTAACCGTAACCAACTTGTAAAGCAGGTTTTATTGCAGCACATGATCGCTATGCCGAGAAGCGACCTTTACAAGGACTTCGCTGTCGTGAAGCCGCACTTAATAGTGAAGTATGCGTATGACTTGTACCCGATTAAACATTTTTGAGGTCCTAGAGTGGATTGTACGAGCTTACACTAGCTAAACTTGGTAAATTTAAAAACATAGCGTACTTTTCCGCTAATATTACAGCCGCTACTCTTCAGATCCTACTGGTGCACTCTAATTTGAATTTATTCTGTGCTAATTTCACTGCACGTTTGCTTCGGAAAGGTGAGCAGAAGGTGATATTATCACACGCCAAGTTTTCCGATTCTTGTGCGTTCTTTATGCGTTATTGGTACTTGAAGGTGCATGTTGCATTACCTGTGGTGAAGGAGCGCTTTCTCCTACTGCACATACAGAAGCTAGTCTGCTTAAAAACCTTTTAGGAGCGGAGCTCTTTATGCCCTTGCTCTAGCCCTCCCTCAGCGCGACGCAATGTTTACCGACTCCAAACCCGCTGCACTGGAATACCGCCGCGGTACACTATGCCAGGCGGCCTTAAGCATTCGAGCATCCGCTCAAGTAAACGTAAACAAACACATGCGCTGGTTCCCGGGGCATGAAGGCCTCAACGTTCAACCAGGGGCCCCCAGCGATAATGACCTTGCGCGAGATCTTACGCGCCGCGCGGGGACGCGGGCCGGCTCACCGGCCGGGGACCTCAACACGCACCAGGAGCCACTCCTCTCCTATCACGAGATTTTTATTTTATTTTATTTACGCAATACTCACAGCGCCATCGGAGACATTACAGTGAGGGGAACACAATATAAGCGGGTTTAAACATCACATAAACAGTAGAGATCAACAAGTAGGCAAAGTAATAAATAAATTACATACACAGCCAGTATGCAAAGAAACACATAATGCGAAGTCATAAAGCACTAAGTTAACAAGTCATAAAA